>CM063510.1:33399495-33570392 GCA_032207245.1 Pardosa pseudoannulata | reverse complement strand
ATGATAAATTATTGTCAAAAACAATTGACACAGGCTTTATTGGAGTTTCACCCATTAACCATTAAATAGTTGTAAACAATCTGGAAAATTTAAAAGGCATACAACTCATAACACAATTTTCTTTAAACCATTCTGATCCTTTTACACATTAAACCAAGTTTTTCAAACTGATGGGCATCTAAATACCTTGCATATTTTTTTTTCTCCTAGTAAATTTTTTTAGTTCCAAGACTAACAAAACTTATACATTACCCAGAACTCATATATGCATGGAACATTGTGAATATTTTATGTGAACTAATAAATGTTTAAATTATCATAATGAATGTATGTTTAAATGAAAAACCCTCCACTTAATATATAGAAATTATAGCATTTAAAAGAAAATATTTCTCTTATCCATATAACTCATTTAGTTTGTGTAACTGTACCCAGTTTTATTCGTGTTTGCTCTTTCTAAAATGTTAAAAGAATTTATATCTTTGGCAGAAGGATGAGATAAAAGATAAGAACCTTCTTTGGGTCTTGCAGTAAAAATCATCCAAATGATAGTTACTGGAATAACTGGTATTCCCTGACAGAAGAATAGATCTTCTGTCATTTATGCTTTGTAAATATATACTATTGCTATTCTGATTTACCTTCTTACAAATCAGGTCTTTTCTATTACACCAGTAAAATTTTGATTCATAAATTGTGAATTTTGTGACCAAACAGAATACATTAAAGCATTAAGACTGGCCAGACATATTTATAATTTTAAGTGCCAGACGTTTATGTTTCGGAATAAATTAATGTGGTGTAAAACATTTGTTAATATTTTTATATACACATACATACATATTTTTCAGTATCTGACAATATTCAATTGTATTAACGGTAGTTGATATATCAACACTTTAAAACTTAACTTAAAATTTAAACAAAATAAGAAAATCTAGATAACAATTATTTTCTTTGAATTTCTGATATACCTTAAATTTCAAAAGCAATATAAAACATACGATAAAACGAACATCGTGATTCAGACAATTAATTAATAAACCCCGATGTGATTAATAAAATATAAAATTCGCCTTTTACATAAAAATGTGATAAAAAAAAATAATCGGCTGGGTACAGCGGCTTAATAATTATAAGGTCTCCTAGACAAAAGTCTATGAGGCAGAGAAAAGACAAAACGAACTATTTGGGATAGTATATAATCACCAAATTTGAAAAAAAATGTTAATTAAAAAAACAACATGTCACATATATAAACTAGATAGCTAAATTTAAAAAAAAATAAAGCTACTACCACGGTTTTTAATTTATCTATTAATAAGGATTATTTCAATTTTGATCATACAGAGAACATACGACCATTCCCTTAGAAACTCGTAGCACCCTATGGGCTACACGACAAAAGCTATCTTACCCCTTGTTAACTGAAACCTACAAAAATTTAAAAAAGGAATCTCTATAAAACATCAGATCAGATATTACTCTTAGTAAAAACCCTTTATATTGACGATAAAGTAATTTAAACATCACAAAAGTCTTATTAATTTCTAGAAATCTAAATAAATGACATACACTGTTGAGGTTATTTCATAAACTGTACCCGAGCAATGGAAAATGTTTATTAGTAAACAACTAAGCTCCACTCGATCGCTTTTACTAATCCGAGAATCATGGGAAACGCCACCGAGTTGGTGTTATGGTAGTAAATTGTAACTTTAAACTGTGAATTTAATCATTTAATGGTCGTTCTAACGTCAAATACTTTTCCTGTGATTCTATAGAATTGTTAATGGAATTTTTGTTTCCGTTTGCTTTTTAGTGCTGACGTTGTTTACTTCTTAATGGATCTTTAAATATTAACTGCATTTCATTGCTATAAGAAATGCATTCGCCTTTTTTATCAAATTAAAAGGTTAGAAAGAATAATAATACCCATTTAAAAGTACATTGATTAAAGTTTTACCCTAAATTTGATAGCTTAAGTAGCTGAAGAGGTTAGTTCATATTAACATTTATTATAGATTCTAATTATTTTCAAATGTGTCTATACAGTTCTATGAATTAATTTCTCTTTATTATTTTTTGCAGATTATCCGGATGTTTGGATGTGAATGATGGTAAGTAAAACCCTGATCAGGTAACAAAGCGATTATTATTGTTTGTAAATAAATCTTGCGGTATCGTGTTAGGCCTAGTAGTCGTAAGATCACCTTTTCCCTCCAAAACTTTTTTTTACTCATTTTGATCAAAATTTTATTACACGCACATAAAATTTTATGAATAATTTAGATTATTCTTTGTTTCCCCTGTAAATTTTTGCTCTGGTGCAATGAAATTTTTTTGTTTCTTACGTTTATTTCAGAAATTAGTGTTTTTGGTTTAAAAGGAGCCTATAGATCGCTTTTCTTTTTATGTATGTACATTTAACAATTATTTTATCTGGTTGCTATTATATTCTGTTATATCGAATACTTTCAGTTGTGTTGTCGTCCTCTATCTCCACGCTTCTTCCTCTTATTTTATATTTTTCTATCATTTAAATCTCATATTTTATATTATTTTTATTTTTTAATACTTTATGGTAGGCATTCTAAGAATCATTTATTGTTATCATTTACATCGAATTTCGCTGCATATGTTACTCTCAGTTTGCCTAATTTATTATTTACAGATGAAAGTATTTGGTAATGGTTAATTTTTATCCAAATCAAATTTTTGTGTAAATAAAAGCATATTGACATATAAAAAATTATGAAGCTAATTCTGCTGCTGAAAGAGGGCACTACTCATAAACTGCAAGCTACATTTATAAACTAAATACAATAGTAAACTCTAAAATGTTTCATATAGTACAAATTTATACTTAATGAAAAACTTTAAGGTAGACAAATTTTGAATATGTTGAATAGCATCAAAATTTTATAAAAAGATTGTTTTATATAATTTTGGACTTTATGAACATAACAGACATTTTCCATTCGCTGTTCTCACATGTATTACTGCAGGTTTGTTTATCAAATTTTATCGGAGCATTTAGACAGTTGTTACTCCTTATTAAATGGCAACAGACAAATATAAGTCGTTTTCAGGAATTGTATCTAAGCATACTCAGAAAGTGCTAATTACTATACTATGTATGTAGTTTAATATAGAAACTAATATATTTAAATTTGAAAAAATTAATTTTGGTTATACATTTTATTAAGTATGATTTGAGATAAGCAGCATAAAGTTTTAAAAATAATTTTTTTTTTGTAATTTGGAAATTAAATTTGTTACTTTTAATTGTTTAAAAACAATTAAAAATTAATGGATTGGCATCGGGGAAAAAATATCGCTAAATAAAAAGTGCCAAAGAGTTATTACGTTATCTTGTTTCCCTACTCACAGTTCATATTTGAAAGTCATAAAGGTTTCATTTTATTCTTGCAGAGTGAATAAAAATTAAATGTAATAATGTTAAACAGAATTAAAAAAAAATTGTTATGCGTATATTCTACTTTCAAACAATTAGAATAGAAATTTCCGATTTCTATTTTCTAAGTTTTAAAATTTTTAAAACTTATAAACCCATAAATAGGAAGTTAAATTTGCAATTTAAAAGTTAGGCTGTTCTAGACTACATTAACAGATTTAACTTTAAAGAGTAAATTTTTATAAATATAGTTGTAATTCTGTATATTTGTTTTATTTTAACTTAAGTGGAAATTTGTTATATACAATTTAAAAAAAAAAAAAAAAATGATAAGCTGAAAAATACAATGTAAATAGTTTACTGCAGTGTGATATTTAATTTAAATCAGTTAGATCCATTTATATCACTTTTTTTTTCTTAAAATAGAAGAATAAGATTTTTATTATTATAATAATATATTATTTAAAATGCATTGTGTAACTTAAATAAGGGGAGGAGTTACATTTTATTCTAAAATATGATAAAAATACTGCAGTTTAAAATTAAAAACTATTTTCCTATTTGGACTTTGGTTCTTATTTTAGTTTCTTCTGCCAGATACATTCTGAATGGAAATATGTGTGCATTGCAGACTATATTAAAACTGAACTTTTAATATACTTAAAATTTTGAAGAGTAAAATTGACTGTGGATTATGTTTTTATTGTTCAAACAGATGTTGATATAGGACATCTATGTGATGTTGATATAGGACATTTGGTTTTGAGCAACATAATGGCTAATTATATTGAAATCTACTTTTGATTCCAAATGGCTATAAAATATTCAGCCCAGTATTGGGATTTGAACAAACAAACACTGGTGCTGAAAGACAATACCCTATCTATTCAACTAAATAAGGTGTATTTAATGTCATATTTTCTATTTTAAATGGTTTACCTTCTAAAAAATTCAATAGAGAATGTGCTCATGACGTCAGGTGCATCAAAAATTGCAGCTCAACTTTCTCATTGGCTAAACATTTGAATTTCCTACGGATAGTGCTTGTTATTGGGGTTTTAATTTTGACAATTATATGAAAATGTTAACAAGCTGTTGTGTGTATGGTTGTAGTAAGCGTTTCAAAAAAGGTGAATAAATTGGATTTTATTGCTTTCCTAAAGGTCCTACATTGCGAATGCTTTGAATAAAAGCTTTGAAAAGGCAAGACTGGACTCCAAGTTCTTTGAGAATTTGCAGCAAACATTTTTAGAATGGTAATAATAGTATGTAATAGTTTATTGTGCCTGTTAACATAATCAAAGTAGTTATAGTTTGATTATGATACTTAATACTGTGTAAAGTGTTTAATTTAATATATATATATATATATGCTTACTTTTGTGCTAAAAAAAATCTATTTTGAATTACTTGGTCAGCTTCTGATGTTTCCTTCCCCTGCCTTTAAATAAAATTTAGTTTTGTTGTATACATGATCTATATCGAAGCTCATAAAATACAATGAAAACAAGCAATGTTTTGCCAACGAGAAAGTTGAGTTGTAGTCAGCACTCGTATTTGTTTACAAACATGCACTTTCTCTATAGTCTTTAAAGAGGAAATGTGTTTTCTGTTGTAATATATTGATCTCCATTATTGTTCATTGTCAACATAATTATCAAAATATCCCACATTCCATAAAATCAGCTTTCATTAAATGGGAATTAAATTTGAGCAATTAATGTATATTTTTTAAAATCTGAATCTTTTGATTGCAATATTTATAACTTTAAGTTTAATCATAAGGCGTGGTGTTTTGTTAGATTATACTGTTAAGAATTTCCTGATACCTTGTTTTAGTGTGTGTATTGAGATTCTTATTTGTATTCCTGTAAGACTTACTATTTTCAAGTAGGGAAAGTGCATAAATTTAAAGAACAGTGGATTAAAAAGTAGATTATGAACTAATGTTTTGCAATTCCTTTAATTTAAATTCTTTAATTATTTTACCTTATTTAAATGTTATTTCACAAATTAGTACTATTCATTATATGTAATTGTTACCTTACATCAATATACATGTTTATCAGAATAAATACTGCAATTAAAATAAATATGCATTTCTTTAGGGCATATTTAGAGCAGACAGCCTATTTTGAAGTTAAAAACATGCTGCATTATCTGTACGTGCATTGATACAGCTTTTTCTTAGCTGCGAAACAGTCGTCTGTATTAAATTTTTTCTATCTTTATGTTGTTTTGAATTTATTCTATATTATGGCAAAAGCCTTCTCTTACATTGAATGTTGAAATATTTTATGGCTGTATATATAAATAAAAAGTAGTTTTATATTTAGTAAAATTGTTTTTAGCTGTTGAATTCCAATTCTTAATTCTCAAATTTATCTTTTCACCCTTAGATCAAACCATAACCTGTTTAATTAGAAATGCTAGAACCAGTGTACAGTAACATCTTTATTTTGAAAATTTCAATATGTTTTTCAAACTTTTAATTTTGATGATAAAAAGGAACTTTACATGGCATGACTTAAAGACTAAAAATGTGTAGGATTTTGCACACACACTTCACCCAGTTTTGTATTCAACAGTTTATAATAGCTTGGAGCGGCTTGAAGGACATAAAGGTAGGCATTATATCATTTTTTGTTTATTTATAAATTTTTGTTTCATTTATTTTTATTTATATAATGAATTCAGATGTTAATTTCTCCATTTATTGCCTATAGAGTATATAATTTTGTAATATTAAGAACAGAATGTTAACTTTTATTCTTACATTCTGATTTGACTTCTGTATAATTTTACTTATATATTAAGGTGTAGATTTTATATTTGATTTACTTAAAATAAGCTGCCTTAGCTTTTATACAACACAAGTTAAAATTAACCTAAATAAAATGAAAGTTCATTAGATAAGCTGCCCTGGCTCATATGTGCCAAATTTCATTGCCTCTAATCAGTAGGTCCTAGTCTCAATAGTTTTTGTAAAAGTTTGGCCATTGTACTCCAGACTAAACCAATTTTTCTTGTTTGAGCTTGTAATACCAGTTCATCTCCTGTCAACTTTATATTCTCTTAGCATAATACACTAATCTCTGGCTTCTGCACACCACTGCCTTAATTGATTCCAGCATACTTGTAAAGAAATAATATTTTCTTATACCATATAGTAACATACACCAAGTTGATACTGTATAGCATAGTAGTGGGGGGGGAGGTAAATCCAAATAAACTGTGTAATAGCACCACAGAAAAAATAATTTGGTCTTGTTAGAGGAAAAATACAATTCCTTTTTCTCACTACACTGCAGATATTATGCTTTCACTTTTAAAAAACAAACAAGTCATGGCTTATCTACCCAAAATTGCAGTAAAGAGCAAAATATAGACTCCTGTTTTCACTTAATGCTGAGTGATATTTATGTACATGCAAACAATTGATTTGTAGAAGGATGTATGTGAATAATTTATATGTAGAAGAAAAATAAAATTCATTTAATTTTGCCAGTATGGCAGATACACCATAGATGTTACAATTTTACTTTTTAAAAACTATATAATCCATGGCTTATCTATCCAGAATCACGGAAAAGAACAAAATGTAGACTGCGGTTTTCACTTGATGCTTAGTGGTATTTAAGTATATGTGAATAATTGATATATATATATATATATATATGTGTGTGTGTGTGTGTGTGTGTGTTAGTTAAATGTATTTGCTAAATTTTTATTGTCATAAACATATATTCAGTTAATTAAGTTTGTTCATTCTCAACACCTATTGTCATAAACTCATGATTATTTATTGCATTTTTATAATTTTTCTGTTGAGGGATGGCAAGATTCTAAGAGTTTTGTTTTCATCTACTGATAAAATCTAAATTTTTAAAACAAAATGTCTTTATTTTTTACCTTTATTTTAGTTTGTTTAATCATACTGAGTCACTTGCCTGCTAAGCAATTAATTATAAATGCAGTACATTTTGTTATACATTTTATTATGTCATCACCATGGAGGTGGTCAACTCACTCCCTATGAAGAGACCACATTCCTTACATGAGAATTAAACCCACTTCCTCTAGTGTGGTAGGCAGATGTTATAACCACTATACTGATCAGCAAAATAAATGTATATATATATATATATATATATATATATATGTGTGTGTGTGTGTGTGTGTGTGTGTGTAAATGCTTTATATGTATATATATATATATATATATATATATATATATATATATATATCAGTAACATTTTCTTATAAACTCTTAAGATGAAAATAAATTTAAATGTCACAGATTTCGCAATTTTTATCTTGCATTTTAGAAATGAATGGAATGAGGCCAATTCATGGTGATCAGGTTGAGAAAAAAAAGAGAAATTACAAGCTGATTATAGATCCTGCTCTTAAGAAAGGTCCAGAAAAAGTATACAGATATGATGGTGTTGTTCCAGGGGTAAGTTAAAAACTTTATTTCTCGTAAAATAAGGTTTATGTGTTTATCAGATATTGAAGTTATGGTTAGTCATTTCACTCTTCGCTCTGTAATCTTTGCTTTTTAGAGTGGTTTATGTCCACTGGGGTCATTTTATAATTGATCCTTTAAATCAAAATTAAATTTTGCTGATAATAAAGAAATAAAGTTTAAATCCTCAAAGTGTAATAATTGCAAGTATACATATTTCTTATTTATCTTTGGATGGTTGACCAGGATCTACAACAAAGCCGATTCCAAACAACTATGCACGTTCATGTCAGCTGTGGGATTCAAGCCCACAAACTCTGGTATTGAAAATCAGCATCTTACTCTTTTGACCATCATATGTGTTGGCCAATTTAAACTAATAAATAAAATTAGATATTTTTAAAAGCAGAATTGCATAATACAGGGTAGTTGAAGCAAGTGAGGGATGAACTTAAAAATAAAGCATAGATTTAATTTTCTTCTAAAGTAAAGCATAATAAATATCAACCATAGTAATCTCAACAAAAATATGAGGATTACCTTATACGTAGTCAAAAGCATGAGCCAACTACTGAGCTGAAAAAGACCAATACTTTATATGCATTCGGGAGTTGCAGCCTGCTGATTTGCATAAAACTTAATGTGTTCAGAAATAGGAAAAGTCGGTCATAAAAATTTACATAGTATGTATAAAATACTTACAATAACAAAGTAAAAATATTTAAACACAGGAAATTCGAAATGATTTTAACTACACATTTTGTGATAAAAAATAACTTGCAATAGTGTCTTTGTCTCATGCATTGTAAGAAAAAACAAAATTATCTTCCAAATTGAAATGACTAGCAAGTAAAGAATTTCCCTATAGTTTGACCTATTTACTTTGTGTAATTAAATTTTTATCTTTTTTCTTTGTAATCATAAATCTTCTGAGACAAGTATTTTGATATTTTTATTCAGAGTTATGTGTTTCTGAACAGTATTTAAGTTTTTATTTAACATTTTAGAATTATTACAAGTTGTAGTTCTAATGGTACCAAATACTGAATTATAGAATTTAGTAACTGGAATAAAATAACAAAATACACTTAATTATTATATTAATCACAGGAATTTCAAAATGATTGTACAAGTAACTTTACATATAGATGCTGCAATTTGTAGCATTGTCTGTGTTCAAAATTGGAAGTATTATGTAGCTTATTATTTCACATATCATGTAAAACTATCCTTTTTATGCCTTTCTCTTTTATTACTTAGTAAATATTTGATTATATACATAATGAATATTGGCAGTTTGTGGCCCTGAAACATAATACAGCCCACATCAGAAAAAAGTTGCTGTTATTTAAAATATCTATTTGTAGTATAATGATTTAAGTAATATTAGATAAACAATGTTTTCTTTATAGTTATTTCTGTCTGTAGTTAAAATGCTTTGAAATCAAAGAGATATAAATATATTCTTTTTAAAAATCTGTAATAAAAGGGCTTGGTTAAAAGATGTTTTATTTGTCTGAATTGTATTTTTAATCTTTTCTTTTAGCTTGAAAAATATTACCCACCTGTTCATGTCAGAGATCCACGTTCAAGATTGTCTACATTATGGGCAAAAACAGAACCAGCTGACCTTATTTTACCCAGATTTAAGGTAGAATTATCTTAGCATAAAAAAGTATATTTTTTTAGGAAAAAGATTTTTCCATAAGCATATTTTAGTATTATTATCATCTGTTGTTACTTGTGTATTATCCTGAAAAATTAGTCTTGAATATATAGCTTAAATTATATTGAATTCACATCAGTGTGTTATGAAAGTATTGCCTTTTGATCAACTGAATTTTTTTTAACAAAATGTTTCTAGTTAATTAGCAATGTATAATTAGGTTTATATATTTATGTTGGATGCTTTATTATTTTTTGTCTAGTACTGTCTATGGGTATCCATATCATGTCTAAAAATATAAAAACCTTGAATATGGTGTGTTATTAATATTTCTGTTACTTATTTAAACCTATATCCTGTTAAAGAACTTTTAAACTCCTTAATAATATCCTTTGAATCCTCTTTTACCTAAAGTAGTGCTAAAGTCATCTATTTTTTATTATTTAAGTTGTACTGTGAAAATTTATTTGTAAATGATTTCACCATTGCTCTTTACATTTGTATTTTATATACATTTTTATCATATGCTTTAACTGCAAAAAGGTTTAATAAATTAGTGTGTATTGTGCATGACAAATGGCCAAACATGAATTTTATGTTTTATGTAATTTAGGACTATAATTGAAATAATAAATTAAATCATGTTAAAGAAAATTTTAAAACATCAAGATATCCATTTTGATTATTTTTTAGTGCTTCAGTTCACTATAAAAGAAACCTTCATTCTAAACATAAATGAAACACAAAATCTTGAATGTAATTGAATTAAAATATAGTTATTATCAACCTCTAAAGAGTTGCTCTGTATGATTTATACTATTTGAAGTTTATATGATTTCATACAATATTTTAGATAAAAATTTACTGTAGTTATTGCTGAGAAATTGGGAAGCTTTTACTTTAAAATATCATCCTTTGAAAATTTAGATTTTCACTAAGCTCTCAGTCTCCTGGAAGCTGAATGACTGAAATTTCTCCTTATTTTTTAGAAGAGAATATTGGCATCACATGACATCCTGTCTTATTCTGTGCAATGGAATGGTACATTATTCAAGATAGTCTAAGCAGCTAGTTATTTATAAGCAGTGTAAACTATTACTAAATTCAGCAGCTATTAGAAATCCTTTGTAGTGTAAAATAATATCTGATTTATAAAATCAATTTCTTTAAATAACCATCCATAGTAAATCTGCCTTCACTTTTAGGTATATGATAATGCCCACCCACATTCATCATTTCCTTCTACATGAAATTTTGATAAGATAATAAATGAATAAAATTACCATCAAGAATTTCTAATCAGAATTCAATAAAAGATATTTAGAACAATCTAGGAAGAGTATTTGTTTAAAGAAAAAATCATCCCCTACAGATCCAAATGTTACAAAGATCACATTTTTAGAAAAACTTCATTCCCCATAATCTAATTAACCATTATATGGCAAAGATTTAATCTATTTTGCATTTTATTAAAATATGTCTCACTCAAAGAAAAATTTATAAATGTATATTTAATAATACTCAATGATTTCTTGTATAAAGGTAATTTAGACTGTAGCATATATACATAGTCTGCAAAAAGTTGCAAATTACATTCTTGATTTAAAAAGCTCACATTTAACTTTGCTGATGCTAAACTATGCAAAAGTCCACACATCAGAGTAAAATAAAATCCAAAAAGAGACAGTCAAGTTTTAACAAGTTTTGAATTTCTCTGTAGAAAGCTAAATGTTTTTTTTTTATTATTATTATTTAGCTTGGTTGTATCATTGTTCTAATGTATTTTTCCTGACAAAAATTCTCTTAAAAAAATCTTAGTAAAGGTAATTTTCTGTACTGAATGGCTAAAACTGTAATTTGGTCTGTTACTTATTTATCTTTTTTTTTTCCCAGATTGATGAAAACTATGTGGGTACTCCGCCGCCAGTGCAAGTCACGATTAAAAATCTTAATGATAACATAAATAAGCAGTTTTTAGAAGACATGCTAAAAAAATATGGTGAGGTAGAACATAGTCAAATATACTACCATCCCAAAACTAGAAAACATCTCCGTTTAGCTCATGTCACTTTTACAACAATACATGCTGCCAAAATGTGTGTGGACAAGCTTAATATGAGTTCTGTCATGGGAGATGTGTTAAGTGTCTATTTAGATCCTTTTGGTAAGAATTTTAATATTTATTTTAAAAAGAGTTATTGGTTACTATTCTTCGAATTGTACATTTTATTGAAACTTATCAAATTTTAAAATTTTTGTTTTATTTTGGAAAAATTTTCATTTTAAAGGTGTTTATGTAAAATTTAAAAAAAAAAAAAAACTCTTATCTGTTCTATTTGTATTTTATATCTTCTTGATTTGTGTGAAAAATAAGTAAGAAACTTACTGTTTTAAAATTCAAAATTTTCCTTGAAAAAGAATGTGTTTTTAGATATTACACTTTCACATGTTGGCTCTACATTTTTTATACTTAATTTCCTTAACCCTAAATCACCTAAATTTCATTCAAATTTATAAAGTCTAACTTGTGTTAAAAAAATTTCATTATTTATAGTTAGTTTTAATTTACCTTAAATTACAGTTGCCCTTTTTTAAACATCTACATATAATACAACCTGCAGATGCTTATAAATTACTTTCTTTTTATTATTTTTTTAATTGTACATTGGAAAAATTCCAGTTCATTTGCGTTTTATCTCTCTCCTTTAAAGATACTCTTTGTAACTTTCTTTTTATTTTCAGGGCGGGATTGTATGAAACTTTATGAAGAAATAGTTTCTGGAAGAACGAGAACAACATCTACTGGAGAAGAGCCACCTTTGGAAAGAATAATGTGTGATCCTCGTAGACGTTTACCATCATATGAAAAAACTATTCCTAAACTACCAGAAAAAGATATAAGTACTCTTGGTAAAATAAAGAGAGAAACTACTCGGTCCTATAGTGCAGATATTGTAACTCCTGTAGGATCTGATTATGGCTATGGGACTGAAAGCTTGCATAGTAGTAGATTATCTGAACGAAGCACAAGTCTTCAGTCTGAAAATTATCATTCAACTCATTCAACTCCTAGTAATATGAGTTATGATTCAGGTTACGGATTTAAATATGGTATGCATAATCCAGTTAGTCAAAATAAACCAGCATCTGCTAATTCTCTTGGGAAAGGCAATACATGGGACAAACGATCAACCTGGGGTGATTCTTCATCACCTTGGGAAGAGAACAGTTCACCAGCTTGGGATAATCATCGAAATGCCAAGAGACATGTTACTCCTCCATCTACTCCTGTGACTCCAGTGCCAAAACAAAGTCCAATTAGAGAAAGTTTAGACTCTAGAATTGAACTTTTGCTTAAACAAAATGATGGCAAAAATCTCTTTTTAGATCTTGGAGCTGTATCAGCGCAAATTGGAGATGTGTCAATTGGAGATACTGAAAGGAGTTTGATGGGCCCTCCATTACCTTGGTCTTCAGATGCACCACCATTACCACCTGATTCATCACCTTTACCTCCACTCCCAGAGTCTGATGAACCTCCACCTCCACCTCCTGAAGAAGAGGATGATTTGGTTCTTCTCTCAACTCCTCCTTCACCCTTTCTTAGTTTCTCTGAGTATCACAAATGGGCAGTTATAACTGCTGATATTGATTCAGGAAAATTAACTTCTTTATCTGACATTGCAAATCGAGAAGATGCACACCTGGAACATCCAATTCCTATAAAAGGTGTAAGATTATCCAGCATTAATTGGAAAGCAAACAGTATGCCTCTAGAAAAGCCTTATGATTCCCCAATTTTACAAGATAAAGGTGATTCAACTCCAGTCAGGGATGAATTACCTATTGAAGATGATGATAAAATGTCGTTATCCTCTTTAAGTGATGGGGAAAATAAACTGGAGGTTCATATACCGAGTGTTCCTGACTCTACAACTCTTCCAGGAACTCCTCAAAAATCTGTCAATCATGCACATTCATCGTCAGTTCCAAATCCAAACTTTAGTAGCCTATATCAATCTCAAAATACTGGTCCTAATATTTATCCGGTATCAGATAATTCTGCATACACAACTGCACCTCCACCTTTTCCCCCAAATTATACTAATTCTGGGACTGCTCCTTATCCTCCTCCACCAGCACCTGCTAGTGCAGGGTCTGCTCCATATCCTCCTCCTCCTGCTCCACCAGCAAGTGCAGGAACTGCTGCATATCCACCACCTGGTCCTCCTCCTCCCCCACCACCTCCAACAGGCACATCCTTATATTCTACTACTCCCCAATTTCCAACCCAAGGAGTCTTTGCCAACCCTCCTATTCCTCCTGTTTCAGCAGCCACACCAAGTGTTCCTCCTCCACCTCGACCATCTTTACCATATCTCAATGCATCTCCATCACCATCACAAGCTACACCTTCAAGTCATCCAATGTATCCAAGTGAGCATGTTCAAATGATGGCTCGCATGGGACTATGGCGTCCTGGTATGGGATCTGGCATTTCATCAGCATCATCTACATCAACATTTAATTCTAGTAATCAAACTCCTTTCACGCCAACCACGTTCTATCCTTCTCGTCAACCATTGCCAGGTTCTACATTTTCTGCCCCATCTGTGCCATTTACTCCTCCACCTAACATAGCTGAAATGGTGTTACGTCCTCCACCAGGCTATCCAGCATTACCTGTTCGACCTGTAACTCCAAGTTCATTCCCAATTTTCCCCTCATCTCAATTCACTGTACCTCCTCCTGACATCAGAGATCCTAATGCACCAACTGTTAATGGTGTATTAGCTTGTGTAACAAAAGAATTGAAGCTTGTTATGAAGAAAGACATTTGCAAAAGAATGGTTGAAGTAACTGCATTTAAACGCTTTGAGCAGTGGTGGGATGAACAATTACATCAAGAAAAGGTATGCATATTTCTGTATCTATGAAAAGTAATTCTGTATCTATGTACTAAATCAGGGGTTGACAGATTGTGAATCACAAGTCTTATGAGGCTTTATACATAGGCATTTTCATCTCATCAGACTTCTGCCTCCTTGCCTTGGCAAGGAGAGCTGCAGAAGTCAGGGGAAGAAGAGCTAAATAGAAGGCCTTATATGCTTCTAGGCGTGAAAAGAAATTATAATGATGAGAAATTAATGCATATAAATTGTTCTTTAATGCTTTTGTTATCTTGTTTCATTGACAAATTTTCTCTCTCAAAATCTACCAACCCCTGTACTAAATAAACATTTAGTCCCATTTATGTCAAATATTTCTATTGCTAAACTAATTTCATTTTAAAGTATTTTGTTATATTATTAATCTCAACTTATAAACTGGACAGATTAATTCAGTCATTAGCATGCTCTTTATTGTTCATTCAGTTCTTAAATAAATGTATTCTTTCGATGATAATTGAGGAATCAGTATATTAATGTTACATATATATATATATATATTGTTCCGTAGTTTTTAACAGTACCTTTTGAAAATATATGTAATATTATAATTGTCAAAATAAAAATCGTAAATAATTTTAGGAAAAAGAAAATAAATTTTTTGTATTTTTGGTCTTTGGAGAAGCTACATAAAATTAAGCTGTTATAGTGTTTAACTCATTAAAAATTATGTAAATATCTAAAATTGTAAGATCTATATAAATGTACATTATACAGCTCAAGCCATCTACATATTTCTTATGAGCTTAGAGAAAAGTCTGAGCTTTTGCTTGTTTACAAAATAATGTCGAGTATATTAAAGTACTTTGGTTACTTAGTAAAACTTTATAAATGTTTATGTTCTATATTATATGATTTTGTGATAATACTGTACATTGATAAATGTATTTTCTTTATAAAAGTTATTCTAAAATTTATGGATTTGTATATGAATATTAATTTAGTTGAGCATTTTTCTTCGAAAAATAATTTCTTTAAAGAAGAATACCGTATAAATTTTTTAGGGTGAAAAAAACTGACTTCCTTTTCCCTGCCTAACAACTTTTTTCTTGTATGTAAGGGTAAAATATTATGAATCTTTTAAACAGCTATAAAAATTCAAACAATGTTTCAGTAAATAAATGTAAAATAAAACTTATGTAATTAAAACAATTTTTATATTAATTTTCAGATTTAAGTGTATTATTAATTTTTAGCTATGCAAGGGTTTTTTGCACCTGGGGAAACTCTTGAATCCCTAGAATTTTGTATTTACCATCTCCAGATTTCCAAAGAATTAAAAAATTAGGATTTCCTTTATCTTTTTTTCTGTTCACTCTGAAAGCAAATAATGCATTATGTTCTCTTTGACTTTCAAATAATCATGCAACTGCTGTGATATGGTTACTAGATCTCAAAACTTAAAATAACTTGTTGAAAGTTTGTTAGCTACTTGGAAAGTACCCTGCAGAATGGTACTGGAAAAGTCAAAAGTCTTTTTTCTTGGGGGGGGGGATTGTAATTTTTTTTTATTTTTATTTAGAGATGAATTTTTAAAGTATGAGACCATGTGACAGCAGTTGAAAGTTAAAACTAAAAGAAATGTCCTTTTCATTAAATGTGGACTAAAGTGTGAGCAATATTCAAAAGATTTTATTTTCTTTATTATTAAAATAAGAAATTACATTCTTGTCTTCAAAGTAATTCTGGTGATTTAAGATAATCTTTTAATTTAACATTTTTTCAGAGTAAATTTTAATGTGTTAGCATGTTCTATAACTTTAAAACATTTTTTATGTATTATTTTTAACCCCCCCCCTTCCTCAAACTGTCATTTGTTTTCCTCTTGACTTACAAGTCTGTAAAGTTTTCAAGAATACTTTTTGACTCCACAAACACCTCTGCTTATGTTATTTTTTAGAATCCTTCCATTCCCTCTTCTTTTCTGCATTACTCATTTGTTTTATGCTTACAGCTTAAAACCCAAGGTGATGTACCATCTGACAAGACACCTGAAAAATCTCAGACACCATTTTCTTCAATTACTGCGTTGTTTGACAACAATCGTTCATCATCATTTGGATTTGGTTTGGAGAATAGTGGCATTGGACTTGGATTGCGAGCCACAATGCCTCGAATGCCTTCTTTTAGAGTAAGTACAGATAATCACCCTTCAATATTATGTTAAATATCATTAACGTACAAGAAATACCAATCCAATCAGAAATTATATAGTGCGAGATATCTTGAATAAGTCATTTCTGGTAATAATTTAGCTGCAATAACATATTAAAAATTGACCAACTCCATTGAATAAAGAGAGAAGGTATGAAGACCTTTAAAAAAAAAACTGACCAAGTCTGTCTTCACTTTGTCAATTTTACTTGCTTGTAAAACTGACATTATTTATGTTGTCATATGAATTGCTTCAAAATTCTTGAAACTCAAAAATGTTGTAATGTATATTAAGCAGTTTTAGAAAATGTTATTTTTTTTACCATTATTTTGTAATTTCTACTTTCTATGGTTTAACCCTTAGTGCTCTGCACATTTTTGAACCATTGCCTACCAGCAACTCCGGCCCATTTTCATAGCGGAATGAGTGAAACAGAGTCTTATTTTAAAACTTGTGGTCCAATGACCTCTGGTGATACATTAAAATATATTCTGTCCAGAATATCTAATTCTTCTGTGACATTGTGCCATTTATCAAAGTCTTCTTGTAGATCTTCATCTTCACTTTCAATAATTCTCATTCGTTGTTTCTTTGGTAGTATAATTTCGGAACCACTACTTGAAGTGTCAGAATTATAATCAACATTGTCTTTCGCGATATCTTTTAATGCATGAAAACCAACATGTCTTCACTAATACTGAACTGTAAATTCTCATCATAATAATTATTTTTCTATATATTGCTAATCATAATGGCTTGTTTTATGTCATATCTTATAACTGTTATTGTATTTACTCTTTATTCTTTATATTTTCTACTTTAGATTAGTTTAAATTTTAAGATTTTTCCTATCCCTTCCTTTATTAAACCGTTGAAAAATAACTAAAACATTATTCTTCAACATTAGAGTTTGTGAGTTTGAATTCCACTACAGGCATGTTTGCAGACATTCAGAATCAGCAGTATGTGTCAGTCTCATTAGCCTACATGTAGAAAAACAGTAGACTGCACTTCAAACTAAACCTTACCTCTCCCTTAGAGGTGTAATCTGAATGTAATGCTCTAATTTTATCCTCTTGTGTAGTTTTCTTTACATAATTTTCCATGCTATTACTCCCTATCTTATTGCTGAAAATGCAAATAACACCTCTCTTATGTTTATCATACTTCGTTTTCTTCCTGGTATTAATATTTCTTGAGATAATTAAATTACCATAAAGTTCTTATGCTGTAAATATTGGTATATTTGTGCATGTATAATATTAAAAGCCCCCTTTCTTTTTATAGCGTAAAATAATCAAAGCACCTTCTCCTCCACCTCTGGATGATGAGGATAGCAAAAAAGCTGAAGAATCAGGTAATATATTATCAAATATGTATATTTATATACAGAAATCAAGTTTTACGGAAGTTCTTACTATGCTGATTAATTTATTTTTTATCCTTAAATATTATGGTTTAATGGTAGCTGGGGCATGTAAAATAAGGTCAGGGTTGCAATGTCCTCTAAGTTCAAACAATATCCTGGGGATTCTTTTGCTTGGTCAATATTTCTCGCATCCATAGAATTCCTTAAACTATATGTGCTCCCCAGGTGGTGTTAATGAATAGCAGTTTTGCAGCTGTATTTGTATGAATATATTTTTCTATTGACTGCTGCATTGACTAGAAATCAAAAATATATTATGGTTATTATTTATCCTGAGTGGGAGAAATTGACTTACATATATTGAATGATCTATACTCTTAAAATTAGTTTTTTAGTAATCTCTCAAACTTTATTCTTTTAATTCTTTCATATAAAAGCTGCAGGAATATTTAATGTATAAAGTCTCTTCAGTGTCCATTTATTTATTTTTAAATTGAAGGATGTATTCTGTATATTAAATTTAAAAGTTTTACCGACATTTGCAAAAGTTATGTAATTTAATTGTACTAGCTGTTGCACTGGTATTGCTACTTTTAGTTTCATATTTTTCTTTGTAAAACATCGCAATAGAAAATTACAAATTTAAGAAATATTGCCATTTCCTGTTATAATATACATTGTTTAGGGATAGAGGGAGCTCAGCCTAAAAATTTAGAACCATTGTTAAATACTTCGTATAACTCTATATAAACTGTTTCTAAAACATCATGGTTTGAAAAAATATAAATGCTGTACATGTAACAGAAGTTATTATCACATAGCCAACAAAGTCATGACATGTTAAGATAAATGAATAGGTATTTATGATTATTACTCAATGTTTCATTGATTTGAACCTACATAATTTGATATGTACAGTTACATATAAATCATAGGATTACTGTTTATACAAGCAATCACATGGTTGCAAATCGTGAGTGGTTGTTTGTATTTACATTTAACTCTAGCAGTTGTTGCCATATTTGCCTTACAGAAATGTTATTATTGATTTTGTACCACACACCTACACATCTTATGTATAAATTCAATAATATGTATGTTTATAGATACAGAAAAGGTCAAATCTGATTCTGATACAGAAAGTTCTGTTGGACCAAAAAGAAGACGAGTAGTCTTCTCTTCAGATGAAGAAGAGGAACAAAGTTCTCAAGAAAGTGAAAGTGAAAAAGGAGATTCTGGTTTGTTTTTGTTTTTTTTTTTTCATTTGTAATTATTGTATGATAATTTAGTAATGGATGCTATTATATTTTGTGAACTTAAACAGTAAAAAATATAGGGTTGATATTGATATTGTACTGAATTTTTAAACTTCTGTAATAACCCTATTCAAATATCTGTGCTAAAGATCTAGATATCAAGCTTGTACTTCGGAAAGTGAAAAATGATTTTTTAAAAAAAGTAATGTGTACATTGAAAATCTAATAAATTATCATGTTTTAGAAATTTCAAATTAAAAGTAAAATAAGCTGGAGGATGTTTGATAAAATTTGCAAGGTGGTGTGTTTTTTAATAAAAACAATTTTTTGTTTTTCATTAAAAAAATTTTAATATGTAACAAATTTTTTTTTTTGTACCTATAAAAAATTAAATATGGAGGAAATGTAACTTTGTTATGAATATTCAAAGTTAGTAAAATTATTTTCTACTTCTTATGAATCTCCAAAAGTATTTTAAAATTGCGACTTTTCTTTGGTGTATAATATTAACAATACCCTTGAGCCATATGTGTTGATAAATTATTTTATGCTTAAAGTATTGTACAAGTAATTGGAATATTTTAATGCTTAAAATCATCCCTTTGTTTTTAGCTAAACATAATTATTTATGTATGTGTGTTGTTGTTTTTTTTTTTAAATACATGGGATTTTTTTGTTTGTTTTTTAATAGTTTAATAGATTGTAAATGTTTTTAAAAGAATGATGTTAATACATGTTTGTAATTTATTATTTTGAAGTATGTAAAAATTAAGCTGTCTGAAAACAATATTTAGTACTGCATGTGTGTATTCAGCAGAAAAGAGTCTCTAGACATCCAGCATTGGACAAATTCAATATTTATTTCATTGCTAGATAAATATTTATAAATCAACTTGTTGCTTTTATTTGTCACTTAATTTTTTTAACCAGCTTTAAACATTATTTTTAACTACTATACATTGTGCTGGTTTATTAAATACATACACACACACACACACACACATATATATACACACACACACACATATATATATATATATATATATATATATATATATATATATATATATATATCAAAGTTACTTTCTATAAAGGTAAAACAGTGCAAACATATATACTGTAGAATTTCTTATAATTTGAATTAGAACTCTTCATTAAAGTAAGTTATTCAATTTTAATTTATATCCTTAAATTAAGAGGTAAAAATGAAAGACACTATTCTGTTATGTTTAAGCATTTTGTATTTTTATTTAGTGATTATGATAACAGGTATAGGGAACCTATGATTTGCAAGTCATCAAGTGACCACCTAAGTTATGAAATTAAAGTAAAATTAAGAATAAACACATATTATACAGTTTATTTTATGTGATAACGCAAGAAATTTAAGTACTGAAAATTTCAATGTTAGTATTTATCTTAAGACAGACTATAAGCCTGAATTGAATAAATTGATGTCACAGGTTCAGCCTGAGGGAAGTCATTTATATTAAAGAGCACATTTACAAAGCTCATTCATTTCTGTTTTTATAATAATTATAATTACAATTTTAAACTTTAGCGTTTTCTTTTCTATGTTTCTTTCTTATTTGTGCTCTATTTATGCACTTTTAATGCTTTAAAAAGAAAATACTACTCAAATTCTTAAAGAAACTTAATCTAAATCTAAATTTTTGAGAATCCTTATAGGTATCAAAAATAAAGTGGCTGCTGGTTTTTATTTAAATAAAAACTACTGATATATGAAATTTTACAGTAGGCAGACGTATTGATAGTACTTGAAGCTGTATGTATTATTTTCCTTATTTCAGATGAAGAATCTAGTTCTGGAGATGAAGAAAGTTCTGAAAGTGAAAGTGGCTCGGAAGAATCGGAATTTGCCTCTGGTGAGAGTGAGGAAGAATCAAATATCGAAGGTGCTGAAACTGCTCTAAGTGATGATGATAGCCAACTCGTTCCCAAACAAAAGAGTGTTAGTTTTGCTGTAAATGATAAGAAATTAGAAACTGATTCAGAGTCGGAGTCAGTAGCATCAAGTATTAAAATGAAAAGTCCAGAGAAGAGGTAATTATTTTTGAGTTTTACTTGGTTTGTGTTATTAACTATAAATTATATGTTTTAAGTTATAGGAATAATATTTCTTAACTTATATTACTATATGTCTTTAAAAATTCATTATCATGAAGTGTAGTCCATATATATATATATGGACTACACTTCATAACAATGAATTTTTAAAGAATATATATATATATATATATATATATATATATATATATATATATATGTATGTATGTCTGGTTTGAAAACATAAAATTAATAATTTAGGGGTTTAAAGGCAGCATACTCTTTAATGCAGACACATTCATCACTAATAACTGCATATAAAATGCTTGATGTGTAATAATTGAAAGAGAGCATCTTCAGAAAGAGTTGCTGTATGAACCTTGGCCAAATGTAGCTATCTTCTTTGTTAGAATGTGGATATTAGCCAATCTATGCCATGTTTAATGTTTGGATGTGAAACTGTGCAATAGTCATGAATAAACATGTTGTCAAAACATCACCAGCTTGTTGACTTCTCATAGGCATGTCATATATATATATATATACATACACACACACACATACAGACTCAGAGCTGGGGCTAGTAGGTATGCAGAAATCTATGCATGCAGGCAGTCAAATTCCTTGGGCAGCCTATGAAATATTAAAATATGTTAAAACTCTCATTAATAAAAGATTTAAGTGAAAATATGTAGTGAGTAAATCCGTTTCTTCCATTTTTGAGAATAATCATTATTATATAGTTTGGTTTGTGTTTAATAAATACTTCTTTGCATAATTTGTTATTTAAAAATATATTGACTTGCAATATGTTAAGCCATTTTAAAAGGAATTTTTACTGAAAATAATTTCAGAAGTGTCAATTATAAAACTCCTAACAGTTTTGTCATAAGATTTAAAACTTACATTGATTCTAAATTGTACTGTCTCCCTACTCTTTGGCAAGGGTTATTTGCAATTAAAAAGTAGTTTTAGTGAGATTTTATATAATCTTATATCATTGAGGAACTGATAAGTAAAAGAGCATGAAGAGTACAGTTTCTGGGAGCATTTTGCTACTTCTGTGTCACAGGATATACATTATAATCAACTTAAAATAAATATATGATGTGTGTGTATATATAATTACTTTTTATCCCTAGTCAATTAATTATATGAAGCAGTCATAAAAACATAAACTTCTTATGTATTGGGCTTTTTTATAAATCTGCTAAGAATCCTTAATGTTGGTGGTTAAATGCTATCTTGCTGACAGGCAAATAATAGTACAGAAATGTATCTGTATAATATTTAATATATCAAAATTTATTGCTCCTAAAGTTCTTTAAAATTCTAGTCAATTTTTCCAGTCATCCAAATTAAATCAAGAACTTCATTCTTTGATATTGCATTCCTTATAAAGGATTGAATAACAGACTGCTACCTGGGGGCCATTCTTACAGTTTACTAAACCTGCTATCAGTTCTCCCAGGAAAAAACTAAGGATCTCTCCTATCTTTGTGGCCTTATATAAGCACTTTTGCCATCATGGGTATTTTTTACAAGCCACAAAAAAAGAACTGCTATTTATAAATGCTCTCTCATGAGAAATTACCCATGTGATTCCTTGAACAGTGCATTTTTAAAAATTAACTTAAAAATAAATTATGTACTATTGTCTCTTGCTCATGTGAGATATGGCTTTCGATTCTTCTAGTTTAAGATGAAAATAAAGGATTTTCTAAATATTTCAACTAGTCTTAAGTTCTGAGTGATGGCCTTTCTTGCCCAAACTGCATAAAGAATTACAATGCCAAGCAAGATCTGCAATTAAAAAATTGGGCTAATATCGTATGTGATCAGTAAAGATGACTTTTATGGGTTATATATGAATATATACACATATATTTTGATTCTTTGAAATTTCTTATTTGTTTATAAACTAATGATAAAATTCCACCCAGGTGCTGTTAAGAAACGCAGTCCATGACTTGAATTTATAGGCATTATGAGTTCAGTTGTTTTATGTATATCAAACTTTCTTTAGTGTGTGTTATAAATATGAAAAATTTCTTTATACCAGTAAATAAAGCTCATTTGATTCATATATATATATATATATATATATATATATATATATAACATAATTTTTCAAGTTTTTTTTTTTCCTTCTTTTTTTTTTTTTTTTTTTTTTTTTTTTTTAATTATTATTATTATGTTGTTAGAAAAAATGTGGTATAGTTTGTACAAAAATCAATGTGATTCCATATCAAGTTAAGAATGAGTTACATTTTTGTTCTTATTTCATGCTGCTATACTATCTTTTTTTTAAATGGGGATTTACTTTGAATAAATTTGCTTTCAGGAAAATATCATTTAAAGGAGTTCTAGAAACAGAAGACCATGAAGAGGAAGATGTCAAATTTAGCAGTGGAGATGAAAAAGTAGACCTTCCCAGCTCTCCTGAACCAAAACAGGAGACAGGATCAGAGAAGATGGAGATATGTGAAGATTTGGATGATATTTCAGAAGGTGAGATTCCACCTAGTGACAAAGAATCTGAAATAGAGAAGGAAGAAAACTTGAAAAAGAAAGACATACCTGTACAAATAGAAAAGGAAAAAGATACTCCTGAAGAACAAATTATTGAAACAAAATCTAAGTCACCTATTTTAGAGGAAAAGGATGAGGATACTAAAGAATCAATTTTATTGAAAGCAGATACTGATTCAGCTGTCCAAGTACATAGTCAAGAAACTGAAGCCAATGCAGCAGCTGCATTAATGGAACTTGCATCCATTTTTGCTGACATAAAAAGAGAAGATGTAAAAACTTCAGCTGAAGTAATACAACCTGTTTCTGTGAAAACTAGTGCCACTCCAGTTGAAAGCACAGAAGAGAAGCCTAAAATTACTGATAACTTAACAAATGGTGAAATTGATTACAGCTCAGAGGCAACATTGTCTGCTGATGAGACTCGCTTATATGAAAATATGTGTAGTGATGAAGAACTAAGTAACAGACGGGACCCATATAGTGGAAGCATTGCAAGTCAACTTATTTCTGAACATAGTTATTGTTTGCCTCTCTCAGTAAGGACAGAAGAACCAGTCCGTATAACTGGTTCTGAACAAAACTTAAACACTGTTGAATCTGTCATCGATTCTGTTGCCCGTGGTCCTAAACAACAGATTGTTGGTGATCATGAGTACACTAAAGTGCGTGATATTTCTCCACCGTTTGTCATCCCTCCTTCTCCACCTAAAGTCATGCCCCGGAGAAAAACAAAACTTAAACGCCGCCGTCGATCAAGTAGGAGTAGTATTAAAGAAACTTACACAGAAGATGTTAAACAACTTCCTACTACACAACCAGAATTTCATTTCCAAAAACGTAGTGTGATTGAAGAACTAAATATTCTCTATGAATTCTTAAGGAATGGAATTGATCATGAAGACACAATGTACCTGCAAAAGAGTTACGATGCAATGCTTCAGGATGATGCTCAAGGATTTTGGTTAAATGATACCCATTGGGTTGACCATCCTGATATCCTTTTATTTATTCTTAAGCACTGCAAGAATAAGTGTTATTTTTACTCTGTCACAAGTGTACTAGTTTTTTTCTACTTTTTAACTTATTTTGTTTTTTATACTATATATACGTACCCAATATACTGTTGTGCTTGTTTTATAAATAAAATTGTTTAGCTTTTTTTTTAATTGTTTAGCTAAAAAAATTGTCAAATATGCTTTAATCTAACAAATTTCAGTAGTTATTTTCATATCATTCTTTGCAAGAAACTAAATAAAAAAAATTGAAGTTTAAAAAAAATCCTCAAATCTATTTTTGAAAATTTTAAATGTAATGTCTGTAAATAAAAAAATTTAGTGTTATGGATTTATTACAAATAAGGATTAAAATCATGGTTTGAAGTGTTCTAACATACATGTTACAAAATTTTGTTAAATATTTTTGCAAGGATTTTAAAATATTAAAGTGATACATAGTTGGGATTTTTTTTTTCTTTGTAAATAATGTTTTTTTTTTATCTTCTATTAATAAGAATGTTTTGTTTGATTTAATACAATTCAATTTCTTTGTCCCAAATCTTTTTGAAGAAGAAATTGGATTTTATTTACCAAATTCTTAGTTTCTTAACACATATAAACTTTTTATAATGTTAAAGTAGGGGTGGGGAGCAAATGTGCAGATTCACTAATCTTGCAACATACTTATAAATTTCCCAAAATAGTACTTTTTTATCTCTTTAGATTATATTGTTTGAAATAATAAAAAAATTTTAAATGAATTGAGTTATTCATTATATGAAAATAAGTTATTTATAAATTATTTATAATGTTGGTTCACATGCCTTTTTTATTATTTTAGCATCCCTGCTAATTCCAGATAATTTTCGCTATTCTTTATTTTGTTTTGTATATATATATATATATATATATATATATATATATATATATATATATATATATATATATATATATATATATATACATACATACATACATACATACATACATACATACATACATATGGGGGGGAGAAAATGCTGTGCTGCTGTTAGAATGTTCAGCAAGCACAATCACCTTTTGTTTGAAGTTTGACATAAAAGAGTTCCTCTTCTGACTCATCTTTTCAACAAAATATAGGCTGGTACAGAAAATACGATTAGAACAGTTAGCATAAATCATGTACAATGTTAGCATTCTAAATATACAAATTGTCTTTTTTTTTTTTAACTAAATGTTTTTCACATGCCTCTTTTTTTATATATAAAAAAACTATAAGCAATGTGTATTGTTTGAAGTGCTATTCTTGTGCAAATGTGGAGAAGCCAACTTATGTGATAACATGTAGAAATAATAATTTGCTTAGCACACTAGTGGTCAGTTAAGCTTTTTTTTTTTTTTAGTTTCTTTTTAAATATGTCCAAGCACCTTAAGTTATTTTCTTTTTGACTATCCATATATTAACTGCTAATCTGCTGTCAGCATGGTCATTTTTCCTCAGCCTAGTAAATACAATATACAAAACAAGTGGATTTTTAAAAAATGTGTGAGTTTCAAAAAAGGTTACCACAAAAGTATTAAAAGTTAAGTATCAAAATTATTATTGGCATCTAGTTTACAAAATAAAAAAATTATTGGTTGTATTTATTTCATGGTTGGTATTTTATTTTACAGCGATTTGATTGGAAACTATTTCTCAAATTTTATAGACTTGTCGACAGTTTCAGCTCATTTGAATGTTAAAGTAATATCGTTTTTGTTTTAAATATGTGTTTTGAAATTTAGGTAATATTTTGAAGAAAAAATGCACTTAGCTTATACATGGATAGGCTTATATTCAGAATTGTACAGTGTATGAGAACTATAAAACAATTCTCTACTTTCTCAGTTTCACCTTTGTTGCTTTACTAATGAAATATTTAAGAAAAAAAACCTGTAAATTTTGTCCTTAATACAAATTACCTAGTATTCCAACACCTCCAAAGAAAAAGAAGAAAGATGAGAATACTCGTATCCATCTGTCTGGTTGTGCAAGAACTGAAGGTTATTATAAATTAGATGTCAAGGAAAAAGCTGTATATAATCATGGTGCAATGTCAAGTTTAGATATTGATGGAGAGTTACCAGTAAGTAATTATGGGAATTATGAAATTTTTTTCCATAACATATTTTATTGCTTTGTTAGGATTGATATAATAAACACCTTAAATGAACCTCTGAATTTTATTGGGTTTTAACCCTGATTGTCAAATTCATATAAATTTGTGTGGTTTAAAAAAAAACTTAGATTTTTGGATTAATTAACTATAAATCCAGATTACTATTTTATGATCCATAGAGATATGAGGTGAGTTAATTAATAAACATGTGTTGTATGCCAACTGATAGGCAAAAACAGGGCACAAGGAAGTTGGTTGACTCCACATTAAAATACCTTCTTTCTTTTATAGTTAGCTGCTAAAAGTCAGCACCGTGCTGGTGAAAGGTTCAATCAATAAAAGATTTAAATAATGTGCATCTCCATATCATCTTTGCTTGCTTGCAGATGTAAAGTATATATTTATATGGAATTAATCAATGTCTCTGTTCTTCTTAAAACCATAAGTGTAAAGCTTCTAATTTGTAGTAGTGAATTGCAACAAGTAATATTTTTGCCTTTATGGTAGGACTTCATTACCTTGTACTCAACTTATTGCAGGAAGAATGTCTGTGGGATTAAAAAGGGAACTTGTAGACCTTTTATGTCTCAGATCTGGTTATTCAGAGGCTTGTCTTTATTTTTAATAAATATGTAAAATAAATGTTTAAAGTAGCAAATATGAAGGTTTAAAAATTTTAAATGTACAATGCTAATATATAAACTACACAAATATAATAAGGTCTGTCTTATTTTTTATATTTAATTTTTTTTCAGTTTTTGTTCATAATATAAATTTTTTGTATGTTTTAATAATTTATTTTTAAAAGAGGTAATATTAACACATTTGATAATCAATAACAAAAATATTTTCTGTTCTTAAATATGAACTCAAAATTCATATGACTTTATATTAATTTTTTAATATTAGGATTTATATCCTTTTTTTTTTCACTGCTTTTAAATATGTCATTAAAAAAAGATTGTGTGTAACATCTTTCCATCTATTCTTGTTTTATATTAATAAAATTAGCTATTTATTATTATATATATATATATTATTTTTTTAATTTTGTTCATGTTGAATCTATATATATATATATATATATATATATATATATGTGTGTGTGTGTGTGTGTGTGTGTGTGTGTGTGTGTGTGTGCATGCATGCATGCATATATATATATACTCTAGTTTAATTACTTATTAATGGAAATGTTTTTTTTTATAATTAATTGCAACTAGTATTAATTTTATCCCTTAATATAGTATAATTTTATTTGCTTACTTAGCATAAATTTTATATTAATCCAAGCTTAAGCTTAAATTATATATTACTATTTTTTTAACACTAGATAGTTTCTGATAATTTATAAAACATATAATTATACTTAATTGCAGTACATTGTACAGAGAGTGTATTTTTATTCTAATTGCTGTGTGGGTACAAACACTACTCAGTGCCTTTCTCTTTTATGCCATTTTTAATTGGCTGTTTGGATGTGAATAAAATAGTCTTTTTGAATATAATATTAAAAAAAGGAAAGGCAGTGATAGCTTTCATTAAGTGTGTAAATTGTTTTTTATCACTAACAGTTGAAAACAAAATCTTATTTGCAGTTAAAAGGATTACTTTTCATAAGAAATCATTTCATTAAAAGTCATTATGAAATACCCTCTGTTCTTCTGTAGAATTTTATCTTGACAAGTTAAATTAGTAATTTCATTAACGTTTTTGATTTTTCTTGTTAAAATACAGAAGTTAAGATATGAAGTACACATTTCAGATGTGACAGGTTGTTACATTGAATAAAATTGCTCTATAAAGTATTTGTCAATGTGTGTATTACATGCATTTTAAAGGGCTTCCAAAAAAAATTATTTTAAATATTTTGTCTTAATAACATGCATGCAAGAATTAAACTACAAATCATGAAATCTAAATAGTTAAAATCAATAGTGTCTAATTTAAAAGATGAAGTAACATTGCACTAGACTTGTAAAAATAAATGATGTGCATTATTTTGCTTAGAGTTTCCTAAAAACAGCCAAATTATCAGGCATTAAAAAAAAATTAAATTTTCATTTCCAAAATTTTTTTTTCTTTGCAAGTTTTGTATTTTTAAAATCTTAAGAATGAAGGTAATGGGTTGTTTTTCATCAACTGAAACTATTCTTTGCTAAGGAAGGTAATTATTCCAATTTAAAAATATTTATTTGAATATCTTTCTAGGATCCAGCTAATAAAGCAAAAACTACTGCTCAATCTAATAGAGAAGCAAGATCCAATCAGAGAAGGTTACTAACTTCTTTCGGTGAAGCTGATTTCTATAGTGATCTTCTTAAATTCAACCAGTTAAAAGTAAGTGTTGTCTTTTTTTCCGTCTGGTGTTACTTTTCTGTTTAGAGAAAAATTTAATTCATTTATGTCTAATGTTCCATTATTGGTACAGTAGTCCTATGTAAGTTTTTACAGCCTGCTGTTTAAGGACATTAATGGGATGTTATTGTATATGACAAATGTTTGTTAGACTATCTCATCCAACAGTGTGTACAACGATGATTTTAGACTTTTACAAATTATATACAGCTATGGATTTGCTTACTTTTCCTTTTAAAAAATGACAAATGATTTGAAAAATATATGAAATAAAATCTAATGAAATCATTTTTGAAACATTTTTCTGCTGAACTAATAAAAATTTACATGTTAATCTAAAAATTTTAATCTGCAGCATAAATGGGTTGAAATGGCTAATTTTATTTTTGGAAAATGTTTATGATATTTAAACAGTCACTGAATTAAAGTATATTACAATGAATATTAATTAATGTGTATAAAGAAACTTCATATTTTTATAAATATAACATTAATAATCCTGTATATGTCTAGTGAATTCTTAAGAACTAGACACTTTGTGCTTAATTTTTGGTTTGGATAATTTTGGTTGCCAAATACAGAATTTTTTTCCCCAAAAAAGATAAAAATAGGTTTTTTTTTTTTTTTTTTTTTTTTTTTTTTTTTGTTAGATTGAGTTACATAATAGCATTATATACACTTTTCAAAACAACTAATTTTCATAAAACAAATACCATGTTCAAATTTAACTTTCTTTATAAAACTAAAACATAAGTACTTTTTGGGGATTTATCCTTATTCTTGGCTAGCAAAAATTTCCTACATTTTAAAACAGAAACAAGGTTCCTATAAATATTAATATATTAAGCATATGTCATAAGTAAAATGTTAAATGCATACTCTTTAATTTTGCAAATATCTTGTTACTCTTTAAACAAAACAGATTAGCATAAAAAAAATAACTCCAAAATTTAAATTTTAAAAAAGGAAGAAATATGGCAAATAAAAATAAGTAAAAGTAAATCCAAGTCGAAAAGAACAAAGTTTGTATTATCTTAAATAATATTTTAAGTACTATGAGATATTATTAAAATAAATATATCCAATAATTCATTTCTATATGGTAATGAGGCCTGATTCACAGAAAAAAGCCTCATCATGGCCATTACCCTTGAAGACCTGTCTAAAATCTTCCCAGGTTCCTGAATCATGCAAAATTTCATTGAGATTGATTCTGCCATTTATGAATTCATAGCCAGCAAATATACTCACATATAGAGGATTATATAATGAATATACAAGTTATATTTCTCCATAGATTCTTCAAATCAAAAATATTAATTTATTTTTAGCATTGTTCTGCATTAGGAAAAATTTATTTTGTGAATTTCTAAAACAAAATAAAGAAATATATCTTTTTTTTTTTCCCAAAATATCACAAAAAAATTTTTTTGTTTCTTTCATTGTAGTTCCGCAAGAAACAGCTGAAGTTTGCAAGAAGTCGTATACATGACTGGGGTCTGTTTGCATTGGAACCAATTGCTGCAGATGAAATGGTCATAGAATATGTTGGTCAAATGGTCAGACCGTTAGTTGCAGATATGCGAGAGAAAATGTATACATCTCTTGGAGTTGGTAGTTCTTATTTGTTCAAAGTTGATGTTGATGGAATCATTGATGCCACAAGATGTGGAAATTTAGCAAGGTTTATAAATCATAGTTGCAATGTAAGTATATACTAACATTTTAACTTCTTTTTAGAATGCTTGTCCCGTTTGGGTTTCGAAATCAGAAGTATGATACTGAAGAATGTTTTCAATGGCGTTAATTAATTGCTCAAAACAGACGCACTTTTAATATAAAACACCTTTTATTATATTTACGTATGCAAGATCTTTAAAACACAGAAAATGACATATAGAAGAATTTATGGCGTAAATAATATTAATATATCAAACACAAAAACAACTCAAGAGCCATTTTTCTCACATACGAAAGAACAACCATGTTTTTACTAAAAAAAATCGTTTGTTGCCACTCGCAACTTACAGAGAAAAAATAAAAAAGATAATATGTGAGTAGAACATCAATTTTAACAGACGATTTGACAATGCTATCGTTGAAGTATGTGATATATTTAAAATATTTTTCTTGGATAACAGTTCCGTAACAGTGGAAAAAATAAGTTTGTGTAAATTTCCTAAGTATAATTTTTGTATTTGAAGGAATGCTTGTGTTAATACTAGTGAACATACTTGTTTTATTTTAAGATACTATTTACATTATTATATTGTTGTTTCAAGGTTATGTTGTCTTCAAACAACATAGTCTGAAGTTATACACTTCAGACTATGTTGTTTCTAATGATAAATATTACCTAGGAACAAGATTTAATTCTATGTAAAGTCACAGTTCATTGTTCTTGGTCACGAGCAAAATTTTATCCACTTCTCAAAAAAAGTTCCTCCTCTACTGAGTGACTTTTCTGATTTCTTATGGGTAATTCACTAGAAGTTCTCAAAATTTCCTAAATTAGCTTATAATGTTTTCGTTTTATGTATGTATATGCTTTATAAGGACTAGATTTTTAAAATTTTTCATCTAAATATTAATTATACTAATGCTGTTTGAGAGTCCCATTGATTTCATTGTATCATAAAACAAGCATAATAATGTCTATTATAAATATTTGAAATACTTTAGAAACATTTTGTTCTTACCTTATTTTTTTTTCAGGCCTTCTGTTCTTTAAGATATTTAAAGCTGAAATTTTAGAAGCATGATGAAAAGTTATAAGTTGAAATATTATCTAAATAACAATTTTCATACTTTTAGTAAAAGTCACTATAGGAGAATTAAATTTAATCTGTTCTAAATTGAAATAAAACAAAAAAAAAATTACAAGTTGCTAAAAGTATGTCTAACATACAAATGATGTGTTTCTTTCTTTTTTATTTTAAAATGCCAATCGTTATTATATTTATGTTGCTAATAAAACTATTAAATGTAGTATGTCACACATGGGAATAATCAAGTATTTTCTTTTTCAGCCAAATTGCTATGCAAAGATCATCACTGTTGAAGGACTGAAAAAAATAGTCATTTATTCAAAGCAACCAATCAATGTAAATGAAGAAATAACTTATGATTATAAATTTCCTATTGAGGATGAAAAAATCAGTTGTTTATGTGGAGCTCCTCAGTGCAGAGGAACTTTAAATTAAGAGCTCTCAGCTTCTATGCTGTAGCAATATATTCTCATGTGATATCAAGTCTAACTATAACTGACTTTTCAATAATTGTATATAAACATGTTTCTCATTTGATCCTTGTTGTCATATTTTTCAAAGTGTACAGAGAAGAATGTTTGAAGAAAATTTCAGAGGTAAGTTGCAGATTAAAGTATGATAAAAAAAAAGAAGCATTTCTTGTTGTATTGTTATATAAAAAGTCTATTGTCCTGTATTTCACATAAAAAGTATCACATTGCAAGTTATTTTAGTGTTCTTTCCTTTATCTTTTTATGTTTATTTATCATTGTAAAATACTGGTATACAAAAATTTTTGGTGGTTGGTTTCTGGAACTGCTAAAAGCTTAAAAATGTTAACTATGTATGTTAAAAGTACAACATTAATCTTGTTTGAAATAAGGACTCTACAGGAAAAACATTGTAAGAAATAATTGCGTTTCCAATTTAGTCAATTTGATATGCATTTATGATTTGCTCTTATGAACAAATGTGTTACCTGACTCCCAAAACATACTTTAAATTATTTGTGATTTCTTTTTAGCTGTTGTCAATTTTAGAAGAAATAATTTTCTCTTATATCTCCACCCCTATCTCTAAAAATTCTATGCAAAACTGCAAGTGCCATATTCAATGTCCGGAAATCTATTGTATTGAATTTAATAATCCATTCTTATTTGTTATATTTTAGTCATGCTGCTTAATACAGAAATAATTAAAATAACTATATATTTTGTAACAGCTTTTATTCATTTGTGATCTTTAATTATTTTCATTTTTTATTACTCATTCATTCAACATTATGTTCTTTATGGCAAAAGAGAATAACCAATATTTAGCTTAGCTTTTTGAAAGATTTGTCAAAATGTAGCCATCTCTAAACTATTTCAAGAATTAAATAACTTTGTACTATAATGTAGGGACAACCATATTTGAGCTATCCATCATATAAAATTCTGTATGTCATCTGTATAGATTAGTAATTCCAAATTTTATTTTAATGCAAAACCCATCTAAACTTGTTACATATTTCTGAAATCCTTATTCATTTATATTAAATAAGCAATTCAAGATAGGTATACAGTTACACCTTAACTGAACAATACTTAAGGGACCTAATAAAATAATCATTATAGCGGTATATATCATTATATTGAGGAATATATCATTTCAATTTAAAGAATTATATTATGGCTGTTTTCATATGTTTATGAAACAGTTATAAAAATTTTAAAACAAAGGACACATGCCTGAAAAACTTATTTTTTTGTCAACTTAGAAGGTATGCATGGATTCTGAAACATAAAACTGTTCTATTTCCTGGTATTTGGAAATTGAAATTTCATTACAGAGAGATAAGAAACGATTGGTCATTAGAAAATCATTTTATAGAGGTTTGTTGTTATAAGAAATATTGTTTAATTGACATGATAATGATAACATTTTATACAAATTCACCCAAAATGCTAAATACTGTTATCGGGAGTGTATTTTGGATGGCTTCAAAAAAGTTTACTAAGTTAAGGTTAAAGTTATTTAATGTTTAAAAATTAAAGTTATTTAATGGGGGGGGAATTTTAATTGAATGATGAAACCTATTCATGATATACATAAAATTTACTTTTTATCATAGAAAGTAGAAAGTTGAATTAGTACTTTAATGTAATAATATTATTTTGTGTTACACTTTAAGACATTTTAAATGTATTGATACATATATGTTTGATAAAGAAAAATAGATGGTTTGTAAATTTTAAATTTTGTAAAGGTTTGTCATATTCATTCTGTTATAATTTTTATTCACACTGTACTAAGATTTAATCTGCAACTTGAAACCTTATTAATGTGAATAACACATTTATGTAACAATACTTTTCAGTATTTTTTACATTATTAGCTATCTGATGGAAGTCTTATAATATATATATATAGATATACATACATATATATTTGAGTAAGAGTTTATTTTCAAAAATAATTATTTTCCAAGATGTTCAAAAAACTTAGAGTTTATCATTGTTTTGTTTGTATATTAAATATAAAAATTTTATTTACTTTTTACATTCTATTAAACAAGGAATAGAATATGCAACTGAAATATTACTTTTCAAATTTGTTTATTTTGTAAATTGTTTAATAGCTATTTTATTCTATATATAAAGACTCATAATAAGAAATTATATGCATCTTGCATTAACTTTCAATTATTGTAATTCAATGCAAGCCTATGCAGGTCATGATTAAATTTAGTGGTAAAATATGCATTGAATTTAATAACATAGCTTTCTTTTCACCCTCATCTGAAAATAACCAAATCATTTTATAGTATTTTTTTTTAACCAGTTCAAATTAAAAAGAAAAATACTTTCTAGCAGTGAGCAGTCTTTAGTTATGCAAAGTATCCAATAGAAGTAGTATTATGGGTCTTTTAACAGTTTGATGGCCATTATTTTGTTGTAATTAGATAAAACATTTTTACCTTGTCATTAAATTTTTTTTTTTTTTTTTTTTTTTTAACCAAGCTTTCTGTAGGTAATTTATTTTTCTGTACATTTGTATATTGTACCCTATAAACAGGAATGCTGGGAAGTAAAGTAGCTATGAATTAATTGCAGTGCAGGAATAAATTAAATCCTGTCAGGATTCTTATTGTATGCCTTCATGAAAATAATTAAGAAAACTGCAAATTTTAAGCTCTGAATGTAGGAAAGGTTTTTTTGAAGTAGGTAATGTAGCATATTACAAAATTTTAATGTTTGAATAATAATATAAAGAAAGATAATTGTATGTCTTCTGACTTAAGACTTACATTTAAAAATTTAAACATTCTTATTATTTTTGAGATGAAGTGTTCAGTAAAATCGAATATTTTGAATCTTTTTCAAAAAGGGCATTATTAATAATTTAGAATTTTTCTGTTGACAGACAACTATATATATATATACATATATATATATATATATATATATATATATATATATATATATATATATATATATATGACTGTAAGATCATAATATCTTAAATTGTCTTCTTTAAATATGGCATTTTAGTATCCTATGTAATAATTCCATGATATTAAAGGGAAACTAGAGGAATTTATCCAAACTAAACATGTATAAGAATGTTGTTTTTCCAAACTTTATCAATTTTGAAGTTACTGGTGTGTCTAATTTCCCTATTAAATAAAAATGTGTATGGTAAAAATAATTATTATTTCTAAGAGTATTGTAATTCAACTATCTGTAGGAAGTAAAATCTTTATATAAGTTCCAAACCTAAAGCTGTTATTTCATATAATCAGTTGAAGATAGCTAATTTGTTTTTTATGAATTGTATTATGCATATTATGAAAATTTGTTTTCTTTAATTTTTTACTAGATGTCTTAAAAATGTTTGTTGATCAAGAAATATTTGTTTTAATCATTACTATCTTAGCTGTTAATATATTTTATAAGGTAAATAATAAAAGGACAATTTTTGTAAAATTATACAATCAAAACAGAGAGAGATATCAGTAAGAAATAATATCAAGGAAAGGTTTAATCATTTTCTCTGCTGAAAACACTTATAATCAGTTGTATATAGAAGTGAAATTACTAATAAGAAAACTATTACACTTGGGGCATTGAATTTTAAAGAGCCTTTGTTGCCAGTTCATTTCAATTTATTTTTCACAAATGGCAAAAATAAAAAAAATAAATTTTTTATGGGCTATAAAATATTTTTTCTTATCTCTCTCTCTCTCTCTCTCTCTCTCTCTCTCTCTCTCTAAAAGAAAAGAAAAAAAAGTTAATGACTTATGAGTCACAAATCTGGCATAGAATGTTTCATTTTGAAAGTACATTTATGTGCAAAATCCTTTTATAATTTTAAAAAGCCTTTTTCATTTTCTAAAGACTCTTTGCTTCATTCAAAGTAAAACTAATTATGCAAGATCAAATCAGGAAATTTTTTTTTGATTCAGAATGATTTTATTTCTGTTATGTCTTTCAAGCTTTATATAATTTGAAAGAGAAAGAAAATATGAATTTTTTTTTATCTCTAATATACCCAGAATGGTACTCTAATTAATTATTTAATATAAGCTGTCCTGGGTCTTTAAGAGGCTTACTGTAAATACTTTTAAATAAAATTTTTGTTCCAAGCATTCCTGTTTTGTTCGAAACTGCTCATACCAAAAATAAGATTTTAGTTATATATATTGCCAAAAAATTTAATATCTAAGTACAAAGTAACCACTAATGTTTTTGATTTATAATTCACTTTTATTTTGCCATATTATTGCTCTTTTGTGTTATTTACTATATATTTTATATATGCTGGATAAGACTTTTCTTATAGCCAGCAAACTTGGTAGCAGATTTATTCTTTAATTTTTGTTATATTTCTTGCACATGCTGTACAACATAAATTTTAAAATATTAGCATGAGCTTATAAGTAGTCAATCTCTGTCAGATACAGAGTAATCATGTACAAAAACCTATTCTGTATTATATATAATTTCCCTTTTTGAATAATTTTTAATTCTATATAATTTGCGAGAAGAAAATATTGTTATTAAGCACATGCACTAACTGGTCTTTTTATTTATTTATTTAATGTGTGTTTATATAAAATATGCTGTCTATACAATTAAATTGTTATTTTTATAATTATCTGTACTTTTATTAGAGAAATATATCATTTATGTAAGTTTTATAACATTTGTGAATTATATGTACAAACTGTTTTAAAAGCTTTAACAGATGCAAAATATAAACATCTTATAGATGGTAATCTCCCCAACTAGTACCTAAATTTTTACAAGAAAAGTTTTCAACATGATTGTTCATACTTCATTGATAGATTTTTTAATTTTTTTAAATACTGTGTTATGTTATTATTTTCAACCATATATATATATATATATATTTTTTAATACGTTATGAAAATTGAGGTATTGCAGTATAATTTGTAAAACTAGTAAAAACTGTGCTCTCTTTTTTTTTTTTTTTTTTTTTTAAATATTATTTCACATTGTAATTTTTAAAGCTAATTTAAATTAATTAATGTAAATAGTCTTAAATGTCAGCAGTAACGAACAAGAGTGATATGGATTCTGTCATTTCTGAAGTCCACAATATCTAATTTTCATCCTATTTATATTAATTAATTAAAAACTTAATTTAGATTAATTAATATAAATAGGTTGTCTAAAGTATCAGCAGGAAACAAGAATGATACAAATTCAGTTGATAAACTTTTCCGAAATCAAAAATATCTAATTTCCAGTTTACTAAATTTTGTTACATATTAATTTTATCCCTGGTAAATAAAACTTTGTAGTGTTATTAAGTTTTAAAATAATTTATATTTTGCTTGCTTTCCAAAAACAAATTGTGAAAGTGGAGCTCTTTTTAAATCAGGTTGTGTTAAATGTAAATTCTGTTTTCTAGGTTTTTTTTTTTTTTTTTGTTTTTTTTTTTTTTTTTTTTTTTTTTTTTTTTAAATAGCTAAAATTATCCTAGAACTATCAGTTAAAATCTTTTCATAAAAATCAAATATTTCTCTGTGTTTCCATTACAAAGATGTAGTATTTTATTATAAAATGATTTTTGTATTTTTCTCTAAAACTTCTCATTGATGCTTCTTTTTTTCAACATGCCTTTCTTGATGGAATAGTTTATGGAGTCTGGCGATGAACTGTTAAAATTAGCTGTGTGGTTATTAATAATGAAGATGCCTTGACACATTCACTGTAAATAATGTTCATTAACCATTTGTAAATTGTTATTGTCCTATGACTGAGCACTTTGCTCTGTGTTTGTTAAGTAATGTGAAACTTTGAAATAAAATGTAAATAATTCAAAAGCTTCCAGAGTTGTTTGTGAACATCGAATAATAATTTTAAAGACACTTTAGGTGGATATATACTTACCATATTGGATTACTCTTTCTCAAATCCTGTTACCCGTTTTGGTATAGTGTCACATCATATGGTATTTTGTACACCATGTGTTTGACATAGTATTACATTCCAGTTTAGTCCTTCCATGTCCTCTTTGATTTATCGTTTATTAATATTATATAAGGAAAATTTAAATGTGACAAAATGTAAACATTTATCTACATATCCTATATTTAGCAAGATGGCAATGTAGCAGTTACAGACTCAAATTAAACAGAAATTGAAAGTTCTGACATAAAAAAATTGTATATTTAAGAAATAAGAGAAGGTTTGGAGCGCTACGGTATACTGTTTTGCACACGAGGGCTAATGAGACCGGGACCTACAGCTTAAAGCCGATTCCGAATGGCTACGAACATCCATGCCATAGTGGGATTCGAACCCACGAACTCTGGTACCAACGATCAGCGTCCTAACCAATCGGCCAGAAGGAACATCGATCCTCAGATTCCAAGTGACGTCCAAGAGTGCCTTGAAAGTCTAGCGATTCTTTGTTCAAAATTCCCTTTCCTTTATTATTCGAAGCAGTTATTAGGCCCAGGGCGTTCTCGCCAACCATGCTTAATTCGCCGTCAAGATCCAAGGTACATTTTTAAGCTGCAAGGCGATGTATGCTTCTTAGAAAACTTCGAAGGAGGAAGTTGTCTAGCATTGAAATATTTTCGCAGCGAACAGTTTGGTAATCACTTCTTATAGATTAACTGCAAGTGTAACTCAAATATAAGTACAATGGCATTTATCAGAATCTAATAAACAAAGAACGCTCTGCTTTCTAAATTTTAAAACTGCCTTATGTTATCTTACTATATATATTAAATGAAACATTTTTCGTTCAAAACGGATTATTATTTTTTAATGTAAAATTCAGTTTCAACTATCGATATGCATAGTTGCTTACCTAACTTTCCTCTTATTGCCATAGTGAAAATGTCTTGTAACAGCGTAACTAAAAGGAAACTGGCGTGTCGTAATGAGTACGACACTCGTCTGCTTGAGCAAAAAAATTAAAGCGCGTTGGCTGAAAGGTTAAAAGTAGATAGCCGTATGCCAGAAATCAAATATTAACAATAGCGAAACGTCGAGAAGCATCTGGGATCTTACTGGAAGGATTTGTTTATTGAAATTATTTGCACTTACAAAGCGACAAGGCTGGGTAGCAGATGTAACATCTCCCAAGGTACACCAGTGGGATGTCTACTGTTTTGCATTCCACGAAAGAACAAATCTCGGGTAGTGTGCAAAATATTTTAATGACCGACACCTGTACCCAGTTTATATAACAAGGTTCGTACAGTGCTTAAAAACTGCTTAATTTCGAAACGCGTTTTTAAGGCCTTAAAAAGTGCTTAAATAGTGCTTAATTTTCACCTAAAGTGCTTAATTTTCCCCTTACCGACAGTTTTTATTTGAATGTTTCGAAATTGTCTATGAAAATCATAAAAAATCGCTCGGGATTAATCATTCAGTGTGAATGAAATCAGACACTGCAGCGCCCCTTTTTTTCCTCATTTTCCTTTTTTCTAGAAATCTGTCCTTTATTTCTTATTTTACGGCATTCTTCCTTTTTTTCGGCTATTCCCGCCTTTTATTCCTTTTTTCTTTGGGCCATTCACTCCTTTAATTCGTTTTTTCCTTCTCAACATTTACGGAGTTATGTAATGGTGGAACCTATTACACACATCGTCTTTCCCATGTTTTGATAACATCTTTGTTTTTCTAACATTTTCTTTCTGTGGGATATTCACCTCCCCCCCCCTCGAAAAAAACTTAGGCTATTTATTGGCGGTACAGGTGTTTGAAAGTTAGCAAATAACAAATAACGATCAAAGTGTCAAAACCAAAGGGGGACCCGAATTTTTCGATTGTAGTGTCGAGAAATCTGTTTAACCCGTTTCTGAACTCCAAGGGGGGGGGAAACCGTTACTCCAAGCTTGTGTGCTTAAAAATGGACTGACATATCGAATATTGAATTCAGGGATGATTCTGATCCGAATGTTTTTGTGGGTTTGTTCTAAAAAAACAGATTTTTTTCGGAAAAAAAGGGGAAGAAGCCATTTATTTATTTCACATATGTATAAATTTTGACGATAATCTGAAAGTTTTCTTTTTCTCATCCTTTTTCTCTTTGCCGCGTCCACAATTTTTTTTTTTTCTGACAAAGAGTAGGAAAGTGTTATCAGTCGATACTCGCAACGCGTGCTTCAAGGTCAAAAAGCCGTGTGACGCGGTATAAATGAAACATATAGGACTTCTGTGGTTCTAGTTATAAAAGTACAACTATGCCGTAATTCTATGTTTTTGGTAAAAAAACAACCGTTTTCTGGATTTCGATTCCAGAAAATGCGCATTTTGTAATGGACCATTATAGTTAATAGTGCGATCATAATATGGGGCTCTCATACGGTAGAATTATGTTTTAACAACCTGCATACTTTCTTTATAGATATCTCCCGAACTCACGTGCATATAGACCGATCGTAATACTGTTTTATATATCTGTATTTTTTTAATATCGCGGTAACAGTATTGAGATTCCAATCCCTCCTATAGTTATTTCAAACGGTACTTTATCTTATTGACTGAATTTTCTGCTATGGGCAGTGTCTGTGAGAAAATGACACTGTTGCAAAAAACTTACGAAATTTTGGATATGCACGGAAGTTTATTGTTGAAAAATCCGCACCTTTTCTTTTTGTTGTTAAGTTTTGCGTGTGCATTGAAGTTGATGAAAAATCATAACTTTTAACGGCAATCCCGATAAAAAAAACAGCCCTATAGCTGAATCGGTAGGACGCGGCCACGGGTTCGAATCCCGCTCTTTGTTCGTAGCCGTTCAGAATCGTAGTAATTAAGTAGTAAATTCCGATGTCTTTAGCCGTCGGGTAACATAAAATAAAGCGCTCTCAGACCAAACTAAATGGTTACAAATCTGTTAGTCTAAAGTACAATTCGAACCCCCTGGCTCAGATACCGAAAAAAATCCCAATTCGATCATCGTCCCGAAATATTACTATTTAAAAAAATTTTTTTTTTTAATTTTCCACTTAAAAAATAGCCTTATACAGTGCATATATTATTTAAATCATGAGTTTTTACACATTGATTTAAATTAAATCTAATGATAATTATTGTATCTTTCCAAACTAATAAGGTATAGATTTTATTGCTATTTAAGAAATTCTGCAGTCACAAAATTAAAAATTTGTTTATAGAAATGTCTTCTAAAAATTTGATATCTAAAATGCGCATTTATATTATTATTTTTTTTTAATTAGGACATTTGAGAAACTTTTGATTTGAATGTTTTCAACATTTTTTGATTAGGAGACTCGAGTGATTGTTTATATTAGTAAAAATTATTTAGCTTCTGGTATATTTGATACTTAGGTACTTGTTTTTGCATTGTGTAAATCAAATAAATATTTTAAAATTGTTTTTTAATTTCCGTTTTTCCTTCTTCATTTTCCTCCTTTTTTTCCTTCTAATTATTTATCATCTGGGTCTGCTACTTTTATTGAAAATTGTTTGAAATTGTCCATTTAAAAAAATTAGACTTGTACTGTAGTTTTTAAACATTAATTATAAATCAATCTAAGAAAAATTAATAGAATTTTACAAACTAGTTAAAAACAAATTTTAATGTTGCAAAATTTTTAAGTTTTGTTTAGAAGTGCATTTTAAAGCTTTGCTATTTGAAAAGACTTAAATTATTGGTGTACTGTTGAAATCCCTATTTTAACAAACCAGCTTATAACAAATGAAAATTTTGATCTCATGATTTTCCTTTTGTTTGCATGCTAATTTATCCATAAATAGTGAAGGTCCATTTTATACATTTATAGTGAATCTTAGGAATGAGGTAGAAGGATCCTTTTTTTCAGTCATTTACTAAGTTTTTTTTCTTCAATTTTTATAAAACTTTTTTGCAGTTATGAAAAGATTTAAATATATGTTTCTAGATTTAAAAACAAAGTGCATGAAATTAATAACATCTTGTTCACCTACTCAAGGAAAGAAAATGTTTTTCGTTGTGTAAGACAAAGAAATTCCTTACACTATCTTGATACTGGCATCACGTCTATAGAAGATTATAAATTAATTCAGTATTAAAATAGTAAGCAATAACTAGTTTTGCATTTGTCTACATTTTTGGTCATTCGAATAGGCAATCCATCAGTTGTTTGGTTTTAGTCAATTAAGATCTTATATATGTAAATCTTATATAATATGTAATCTTATGTAAATCTTATACAAGTTATAATTTTCTGAGATCTAACATTAAAGAGTAGAAAAGGTTTTTAAAGGTTCTTTAAGAACCTTTCTTCTAAGGTTTCTTCTGAAGTTAAGTCCAACAAACAATATGGTTCCTCAAAGTTTAATATAGTAAAGTTCAACTGTATTGGTGAATTTATTTTTTTAATTTAGCAAATTGAAGAAGCATCGGATTTGAATCTGTTTTAAATTATTTTTTACTTGGAAACTTAAGTGCTTGTTTATATTGATAAAAAATTATTTAGATACTTTCATATTTCATATTTAGGCACTTGTTTTTTGTATTAAAGTAAATCAGAACATTAATTTTAAATAATTATTCAACTAACTCTTTTTTTTTGCATTTTTCTGCTTTTTTCCCTCTTTTCCCCAAAAAATTTTGACTTCTGTGTCTGTGAAATACAATGATTTCTCACTTATACACACTCTCTTTTGTTCATGTTTTTGTTGAACCTAATGTAATAACCATTATTTTATCTGATATGTTTCTGATAAGAGGTGCTTAAAAAGTTTGAATGGTGCTTAATTTTTTCCATTAAAACAGTGTACGAACCATGTATAAGTTAGTATATATATTTTTATAACTAATGTGATTTCACTTTTCTGTTGATATCTGAAACAGTAAAAATATAGTGTTATTTCATAATGTGTTATTTCGTTCTTTTACTCGCATATGATACTCTTGAAGAAAAATCCTTTTTTCTTTGAATTTAACTGCACGTGATTTGCGTACCACTGTCTCGAGAAAAGTCTGCCATAGGAATAAATTAAAACCTGAGGTATAAGAAATAAAATTAGGTTTTATTGTTTTGTAATTCGTTTTTGTGTCACAATTTCTTTGTTTACTTTTCGACGTAAGAAGTCATTTACTCTGCTTTGAAAATTTTAACGGGTTTACATTTGTTTAGCAATAAATTTATTTTTATAGCATTCGTATTAACGAAGAAAACTTTTTTAACAAGTCGTGAAGTGCAAAGCACGTATTCTAGTAGATAATAACACTTATTTTGTTGCCGAGAAAATTACTCATCACAATAATTTCTGTGAATTAAAGAAATAATGGTGTCTGTATCAACAATAGTAGTCTGCGAATGCTCAGTCGGAAAAGGCAGCGATCTCATAATAGGAGGGTAGTGGGATCTAGTCGAACAAAGACCCGCCGTGTTTATTAATGGTTGCCGTGGAACTCAAAATTGGTTCTTTGTCGCTATGTCCTCCAGGTTCTCAAACAATTCCTTTTGTAGGTGGCAGGCGAAATAGCGGGTCATCTGCTGGTCCTTGCTTCTAAATTACGAAGACCTACTCTTAGAAATCCAACCTCTCGAAGCAATGGCAACCATCTTTTCGTGAGAAGTAATAGGACTTCTAAAATGAACACGAAACCAACCAGTCAGTCGATGAATTGCGCATACAAGCTGATTTGCAAGAATAACGTGACTAAGTGCAACCTTGCTTCATGTTCCTTACCATTCGTGGACTGCGGACATGATAATACAAAGCCAAATATTTTTGGTTACGTACTGGACGTTTTGCTGAAAATTTTAGATTCTTGATCTTGCACCGTGCGATTTCTAGTTTTTTCTTCAGCTCAAGCAACTTCTAAAAGACCGCTGTTTCAGTAACAAAGCATGTATAGTAGCTGCAGAGACAGTTTTAAAACAACGGTAAAAAAAAAAAAAGAAAAAAAAACGGAATTTCACACGTGTATTTGAATTGACAGAATGTTGTGGCAAATCCATTGCGTCTCATAACATTTACTTATAAATACTGTTACTTATAATGATGATTAATGTATTGACTTTTTTATATAAATGTAGTCTCATTACTGAGTAGCCCTCCTACAAAATATTTTGCTGTGTGTTTTTCAATGTATTTAATTATGTAAATGTACAATTAATTTCCGTCGATGTTTAAAACGTAGGAAATTGAGCAATTGCTTGCGAAAAGCTGTTTGTTGAACTTCCCGTCTGTATGAATGACGGAACTGCTCGAACTAATAATAAAACCAGTCTTGGAAGGTGAGTTCAAGACCTTTGATTGCAATAACTAATGAGACAGCCTTCATTTCAGCTGATTCAAAATGAATCAGCTGATATAAGGAAAATTTATTTATTAATTCCTTAACGAATGTGATCAAGTTACCTCGAGGTAACTCGTACGATGTCACATTTTATGTTGCTATAATTTAGATGGTTAAATACAGACCATACAAAATAATCAAATAGATGATTGCGTGTAAAGAAAATTATTTATATATTAATAATTGTCATTTTTAAGCTCACTTGCATTAGAAAAGCTGTGTAACGAAAATGAGTGTCACGTGTGTGTGTGTATTATATATATATATATATATATATATATATATATATATATATATATATATATATATATATATATATATATATATACCGGGTGAGTCAAAATCCTTTAAAACTTTAAAAATGTATAAAAACTGAAGGAATATTAAAAAAGATATAGGGTTTAAAAAATAAAGCTCATTTTATGTAGAAACATAAAAAAGTCACCGGAAATGAGAGCTGACGACTCAAACACAATGAACATGACAGCAGTACGTTGTCTTCCCTTTTATTTGTGCAATAACAAGTGTTCAAGTGACCGCCAGCACATTTTATGAGGTACCTAAGGCTACTTACAACACCCGTTACAGCAGCATGCAACATGTCGGAATGAGTAGTTGGTACTTCCTTCGAGATAGAATCTTTAAGTTCGGTCAAACTTGAAGGAGATGGAACGGTATACGAGTGATTTCAAATATCCCCATTGCAACAGGAATCGTTTCACTATATTGGTACAGTGTGGTGGTGCATCATCCTGCATAAAGATAACACACATCTTTAGGGTGGGCACGACTTTGCCGTGCTAAAGAGTAGAGTGACATAACGCTCACTGTTCATTGAGTACGTTTTCTAGCCAGATTTCGGATGCTATTCTTCAAAGAAGAATGGTCCAACGAGAAAAGATGAGGTAAAACCACACCAGACTGTCAACTTGGGTAACTGCATTGGCTGTCTCGTGATACACGAGGATTCGACGTCGCACATATCCGAGTATTTTGGGTGTTGACATCCCCGTGTAGTAAGAGAGTCGCCTTATCTGTCTAAAATATATTGAACAACCACTGAGGTTTACGTGTCATTTGGCTAGTTTCTCAAAAGAATTTAAATACTTTAGGGGCAATGCATATATAAGTGCAATACATATATGAAGTACTGTGCCAACACAAAGTCTGACATGAGAGCTACTGATCTTAAAGACATGACTAGTCTAATTGACAAACTGATTTAACTCGAGACTGGGGCGAGAACATACTAACTGACGGCTGGGGAGAGAATGTCTCCTTTTCTAACTGACGGCTGGATACAGAATATGAACTCTTTATCAAAAATATAAAATCTTACACTAGGGTTTTTTTTTTTTTTTTTTTTTTTTTTTTTTTTTTTTTTTTTGGGGGGGGGGGCTGACCATTTAGAATTTGCTAGGGTGTGTTTGGGGCGTTCGTGGACCTCTTCATTGGTTCTTGCACTTTTCCTTTTTGTATTTAGTCTGCCGAACAGATAGCGTGGGACGCTATCCCGTGTGGTACAGGTGGATGGCTTGGGGGATTAACTACTGCAAGTTATGTGACTCTATAGTGTCACGGGGAATTTACCCGTTTGATTTTACGACTTCTGTAGCGTCAAAAGGGGTTTAAAATTGCATCTTCATAGCCCACAGGTGTCTCACATCTGTGTGTTTGCTGAGGTTTTGTTTGTTTCCCACACTTAGAGTCTTTGTAGGGGTTTTTTCCCTCATTACTTTTTGTTTTTGGAGGGGCTTATTCCTAGATCTGTTATTCCTATATTACACTATTCTCATATTACAATATTATTCTTTTCCTATATTACTTATATATAATGTATTCGGTTGGAGTGGGCAAGCTTCCTTACAAACCTCAAATCATTATGTTTTTCTACACTGTATAGAAAAGATATAATCTAAGTCATTTTAAGCAAAGTAAATTTTAAAAAATAACAAATATGTGTATCAAATTTTTTTTTTCCAATTCCTTTACATTACATATATATTTCATTGACAGGAAGCCAAATTTGTCGACTTGGACATTCTATTCAAAGGACACGTGACACTCACTTCAATTTTTCTAATTCAGATGAGTGCAAAAATGACATAGCCGTGTGTATATATATATATATATATATATATATATATATATATATATATATATATATATATATATATATATATATATATATATATACTCTGGGACATAAAAATTGCACTGCTAAAAAATTGCCATACGGAGTGTCATATGGATTTATGGATTATTTATGCCATATGGATTTCATGCATTACAGCAAATAAGAAAAAAATGCCTTTGTACATTTGCAATTCCGTAATTCTCTTATCTATTTTTTACTAAATGCTCAAACTAAACAAATTTTCCTTTGTAAAAATAATACTACAAATATAACAAATTTTTTTGGTTAAATTCATGAAATAGCAACTTTTTTCATAATTAATGTGTAATGGCATAATATTATTCATTTTCTCAGTATCATTTCATTGTGCATTCTAAATAACGTTGTTGACTACAAATTTTGAATTCTTCCCCCCCCCCCGAATAAAGACTACATATTTTATGGGATTAAGAACTAGATTGTTCCTAAGCCCTGACAATGAAGAAATTTCAAGATATTCTTTTAAAGATTTCACCTAAAACAAAGATTTGACCGAAAAAATAATTATTGCTGACTGATTTATATGTGATCTTTATTTTGGTAGGTAAATTCAACAATGGAAATGCAATTCAAACTACCACAGATGCCATATTGTCACGAAGATTCGAATGAACACACCGTTTAGCTTAACAGACGAATTTATTGAAACAAAGTAGCAACTCGGAAATTTACAAGTATCAAGTTGTCTACAACTAGTGGGTATCAGCTTTTATACCCGAACAGAATATTCGAGAAATAACTAATTTACATATTAAAGAAAGATCTAGAATGTTCGAGAACATAAGGCAACAATAAATAACATTTTTTAAATTAAAAATCCATACTTTGGATCAATCGCCAGGGCGAGCATCGAACCCACAAACTTTGGGTCTGGATCTCGTGCTTTGACCATTCGCCACTGAGCTCGTTGGCAAAGCTTCTTTATGCGGCAATATGACAATATACATTATTGTTTTGGAAGTTTGGGGAGGATGATCTCCGGACATCATTTTTTATAATACCCTTGTATTTTTTGACTTAATAACTTCTTAAGCATTAAGAGTGCTAGCTTGTTTGCTTGTTCTAGATTGTACTTACTTGTTTCCGTCAGATCTAAATAAAATAAACTTCGATGCTTCAGAGGTAGAAAAAAAAATAAAACTATTCGAGTCTAATCACTAACTGGCCATTTTTAAAATTTTCTGGCCCACTGAAGTTTTATTTTCAAGTTGTTGTTTTTTGGCAGTTTTCTGGTTTTTAGACCTGTTTCATTAAATTGTAGCTGTGCTCTTTTTGAAGAAACTTCTTTGCCAGATAATGTCTCTTAATTTTTGTAAATTTTCAATATTTTATAAATTGATTTTTAAAAAATAATATTAATTGCTTCCGCTCATGTCATTTGGATTTGCAGACTGGCAATCGTTTGGATGTGATTGCTCATAGCAGATACCCTCCAATGTACCACGCCTTTCGCGCAACGTGCATCCGCATCAGAATATCATTCGTAGCGAAATTTATTGATGAAAACTGAATACTCAAAGCAGGCGTTATGCACAGGAGGATGGAATGAGATAGGTTACTGATCAATTTATGTTTTGAAGATTAATAAAAAATTATCTGCGGTAGCTCAGTCGGCAAAGTGTGTTGATCTCATAACCGGAGGGTTGTGCAATCGAGGCTGGGTCTGGCCAAATATCCGACGTGTTTGTTAATGGCGGCTTGGGCATGTAAAATAGATTCGTAGTCGCAATGTCATCGAAGTTTCCTGGAGGTGGTAGACTAACCATGGGGGTCTTCTGGTTGGTTCCTGCTTTTAAATTACGATGACCCACTTTATCTGTTTATGTTGTCCCATGGAGTAATATTATACGATGCTCCCATAAAAAAATGGTTCACAAATGACGCAGCGTTCTATGAGCAAATGCATAATAACCAAGTGTTCCTGCGGTATTTAAAAAATAATAAGAAGTGTTGAATATTTCAGAATATATTATAGTTAAATTTTTTTAATCTAAAAACAAAATTTCTTCCTTCACCCTCATTATCTTCCTCCACCCGAAGAATGATTCCTGGACACGTCACTGGTGAGAGTCACTTTCGAACTATCTCATACAATAACCCACAGCATCTGCCTAATACCTCCTAAAGGAATTGTTGATCTGTCTCGGTAGTAGATATCTTATCGCCAATATTTCGTTTGACGCTTACGTAGAAAGTTCTATTTGGGTGCCACCAAGTTATCGCTTATTCCCACTGTTATGAGCATGAGGAATAAAAATTCATATTAAATTTAAAAGTTTTGTTCAATTCTTGTTCGATTTAATTTCCGAGACTGTTCTTAACTGTCAGCTTCTGCTCTCCTTGCCCTCCTATCTCTGCCCTTTAGCAATTCATTTATTTGTTTTTCAGTCTCATGATTTCTCATTTCCGATAGCGACAGTCCTTCGGAATTAGTCTATCACAGGCGTTGACAAACTATGACTCGCAGATCGAGTTATCCATTTGATAAATTCAAATAATCCACTTGAGAAAATAAAAAAAATCTACATACAGTTGGAACCGATTTAAGAAGTTTACCAAAGGACTAAGAGATTAAAACTTTTTTGACTAAAAAATATTCTTAAAATGAAAAAGTGGAAAAATGCATTATAAAAAAATTACCTAGTATTAATCTATTAATTCGTGATTTGTTTAAAAAAAAATCATCTAGATGTGTAGTGTTATTTTATAATGAAAATAAATTTAACATTTTCATTTATTGTATAAATGTATATCATTAAGGCATCCCCTACATAATAAAAGCCTAAGTTATCTGTCCGCCCGTCCTCGAATTTATGAAGCAGTTGGACCTGGAATGGATAGAAGCATGCATATTGGATTCTTCATGAGTTAGGATTAGAAAAATTTAAAGCAAGTTCGAAAACGTTCTAAATCCAGCCCTTCCCCCCTTTCCGATCGTTTAATGCCACTATTTCAAGTCCTATTTTCCCCAGTTAAGAGCCGGCGATTAAATTCATTAATTTATCCCATTATAAGTCGATGAAAATAACATATATTTCTACATTATGACGTCATTCCTTTAACCATCTCATTTAATCCTTTCTTATTTTAAATTATTTAAATATCGTCTGTATTATTTTCATACGTTTTATCACGAAACTTAAATATTACGTCAATAATTTTCTTTTATATTTGGCTTAAATAATAGATTAGGTACGTATGTGATAATTTTAAATTTAACCATCGATTATTTTTTGTTGCAATGAAAGTTTTATCACCGGTATGAACAACAAATTCTTTTCATAAAAATCTAGAAGCCTATTTCACGGAATAATAAATATCTAGCGTTTAAGTTATACATCTTTGAAAATTAAAAAGTTTGTTCGTGTGTTTGTTTTTTATACATAACCACACGGTTTGCAATCGATTCGCTCAATTTTGGACATCATTCATATATGCGGCCAAATAAACACTGTCAATATTAAAACCTCTGCTATATCCTACCACGTAATATGACAAGATAAATTAAAGTTGTCAACTAACATGCGGTCAGTAAAGATAAACAAATTATTGATCGTGTACCCGATAATTCTGAGCCAAAAAACAAACCATTTTTTTACTTGCCTCATAGGATACTTTACAATACTGGAAAATTAAAAATTTTACTGATTCCGTCATATGATGGGCTGTATGATAGTCTAAAATATTAACCTTAAACAAGAATAATTTAGATGTTTCAACATTAATGGTTTGGTTTGGAGCGCTACGGTCTACTTTTTGCAACACGAGGGCTAATGAGACCGGGACCTACAGCTTAAAGCCGATTCCGAACGGCTACGAACATCCATGCCCCTGTGGGATTCGAACCCACTAACTCCGGTACCGAAGGCCTGGACCCTAACCAATCGGCCATCGTTCGGCAAGCGTTGATGAAAACATTAGGCTGAGATATTGAATGACGGAAACTTGAAATAATATGGTTATAAAAAATATTTTATCTAGTTTTCATTTGTTTTATCGCCTCTATATGTGTTTTCATAAATATGTAGTATCATTTTATGACTAAAAATAAATTTAATAGTTTCATATATAATGTATGTTTTCAAAACCTTTAACCTAAAATATTAACCTTACGAATAATAATTCAAATGGTTCAGTATTAATGAAAATATTAGTTATAGATATACAATGTAGGAAACTATAAACAATGTCATTATAAAAATATATTTTATCTAGTATTAATACATTTTTCCGTCTTTAACTGTGTTTTCATAGACATGTAATGTTATTTTATAACTAAACATTGATTAACATTTTCATGTATAATGTACATTTTCAAAGCCGAAAAATATTAATAGTATTTATAGTAATAATTCAAATAGTTCATCGTTAATAAAAAATTACTAGCAAACTAGAAGTAATACTATCATAAAAAAATTTTATCTAGTATTAATTCTTTTTTTTTAACCTTTAAATGTGTTTTTATAGATATTATCATTTTATAACTAAAAATAAATTTAACATTTTCATTAAATATATAATGTATATTTTCAAAGCCTCTAGAGTGTTAATAATAATTATAGTAATAATTAAAATGGTTAAACATTAATAAGAAATTAATTATAGAATGTAGGAAACTAGAAATAATATCATTATAAAAATAAATTTTATCTACTATTAATTCATTTTTTTACCTCTAAATGTGATTTCATAGGTATGTAATATTATATAAGGACTAAAAGTAAATTTAACATTTTCATTAAATGCATAATGTATATTTTCAAAGCCTCTAAAGTATCAATAATAATTATAGCAATAATTCAAAAGGTTCAACATTAATGAAAATCAATGACCTAGAAGGTCAGCTAGCCAGGTGGATACAACGACTCCAGGAGTTTGACTTTGAAATAAGCCATCGCAAGGAACTCTTCACTCATTATCAAGGAAACCTCGTAATGAAAGCTGCCGATATTATTCAAGAGTTGGCATACCGTTGAGAAGAAATCTCAAAGGTATGCCAAATATATGCCAAATTATCATCGTATTAATTACTATTTCATCGGCATCAAAACCAAACCCATGGAGGGATGAAGGACTTCCAAAGGGAGAAGCACAAAAAGAAGATCCAGATATAAATCCAATTTGGGAGTTCATGGTATCTTCCAGTACGACTAAACTCCACTAAATTGGCAGGACATCGCCATCTACAGTCTTACTACTAAACAGTATTGGGCCCTATGGGACGCACATCATATTAGAAATGGCTTGTTATACAGAAAATGGGAGTCCAATGATGGTCATAACTTCAAATAGCAGCTTGTACTTCCAAAATCGAGAATCTCGGATGTTTTAAAAGAACTGCACAGTAACTCTACTGGATGTCACGTCAGAGTGATGACGATCCTACAGAAAGTTTGAGAACTCTTCTACTAGAGCAATTTCAGACAAGATGTAAAGAAGTGGTGCCAATTTTGGGATAACTGTGCGGCTCGTAAGGGACCAAAGAAACGTATCCGAGAGAGACTGCATCGGAACAATGTAGCAGCACCTTATGAACGTACTGTACTGGCCGTCTTGGATCCCCTACTATGGTCTTCAAATGGCGAAAATACATCCTAGTTGTCATGAACTACTTTACTAAGTGGCCTGGAAGCGTTTTCAATCCTCGATCAAGAAACTACTACATAAGCGGAGGTTCTATTGTTGCAGTGGGTTTCTAAATTCGGAACACCCTTACAAATTCATTCAGATAAACTGACGAATTTTACCTCTGCTGTGTTGAAAGGAATGTATCAAATTCTCGGAATAGACAAGACCAAGACAACGCCTTTTCATCCACAATTGGACAGCATGGTGGAGAGGTTTAACCGAGCCATCTTGAATAACATCTCACTTATGGTTTCCAGAAATCAGCAAGATTGGAACATGAAGCTACCACTGTTTCTGCTTGCATATCGCCGTGCTGCCCATGAGACTACCGGATATACGCCATCGCAGATGCTCTTTATTCATGAACTTCAACTCACTTGTGACCTTCAATTTGGTCATCTGCCAGATACATCTTCATCGCCAGGAATACTTTCACGATCCCCAGGCACATCTTGAAGATGCCCATGACTTGAAACAGAATGTCCATGACTCGAAACAGAATCAACCTGGCGACCGAGAGAATGGAGACAAGGTGATACAAGAGGGACGAGATATGAATTTCAGGAAGGTGATAAAGTTTGGTTGGGGAACCCGATTAGACGCAAAGGATTTTCTCTAAAGTTGCAAGTCTTCGGATTTAAGACTGTATTGTTTCATCAACTCACAAAACACAAACCCCGAAGCACGGTACAAAATATAGTTAGATAGGGTGTAACAAAACTAACGGTAATAACTTTATGGAATGATAGAAGTTTCTAAACAAACAAATCTCTACTGCAGAGATAAAATCACTTTTTGCAAAATCCGCTATGCATCTACTATCCGTCGACAGAGCTGCAACAAAATTCAAATACCAGGAAGGTTCATATTCAACTTATGTACTGGGACTGCAAACGAAAATGCCGCAGAAGCGGAAAATTTTTACCAAGAAGGATTTCTAAACATGGCGTTGCCGTATCGGTGAACATTTCAACGCTCGCACAAGTAACATTTCAACAGGCTAGATCTTTGGCCAAAGGTATGATATAGGTCTCTCGAGAACGATTGAGATTCGAATTCGAACACATTTCTTCAGAAATAGTAATAGTAGCAGTGGTGGTAGTAGTAATAGTAGTAAAAGTAGCTGTTATGGGACATAATGAGCCGAATAATGAACTTTTAATGAGCCAGCGATTACTTGATTTACGGCAAGGGGTTACGTCTTTCTTTTTGAAGAGCACAGCTAAAACGAAAGAGCTCTAAGTGCATCTTCGTAATTTGGAAGCAGAGATCAAGCGGAAAGTTTCCAGGCTCGGTCTGCCACCTCCGGAGGTATCGTTTGAACTTAGAGAACATTGTGACTACGAACCTATTTTATGTTGTTCAGCCACAATTTATGAACATGACGCTCTTTGGTCAGCGAAGGTTTCGAACTCCCAACCGCTTTAGCCACTGAGATACATTTCACCAGAACAGTGCCAAATCATCTGGACACTCATTGACTTTCCGAAAAAATGAAGTGGCCATGACTAGCACTCCTCAGGGCTTCCCATACATCTCGATTTGTCTTGCCTAGATTTCATTCTCTGTGGACAGCAAAAAATGGTTGTTTAAGAATTCTATCGTCTCACCAGAGAAATTAATCATAAAACTGATGAAATAGTTAATAAAAACTACACATCATGCTTAATATAAGCTAAAAGTAGACATGAACTTTTGATGCTACCCCAATTTCCAGAAATAACTTGATGAATGTTGGGAGCGGATATATTTAAGACTGAGGGACGTTTGAGTCTCAATATTACTAATTTCTTTTCACGTTACCCAAAAATATCCAAACTGGAAAGATTAACTTCCGAGATCATAACCCTGTGGAACCATATTTCAAAGACCTGTCATGCATGATGCTGTAATTCCTGCTCCACACTATGACTAATTGTTCACCACTGCAGTACAAGGCCTGATGGCGACAGTGAACGATTGCATCCACACATTGGGTCTCTTAACCCTTTGACAACGGGTGAAACAAATATGTAATGTCTTTCAAATTGATTTACAACCAGTATATCATTAATGATATTTTAAGTAAAACATCTAATTAGTATTTTTTATTACCACTAAAAGTAGCCCTATGATTGTTATAGGTGCACAAAAATAGGTCGTTTGCCATCATGAACAGGTGAAACAAGAGTTAAAGAATTCATAGTCTGTCTAAGTTGTGCAATATAATTATCTGTTGGTATTGAAGAAGAATTAGTACAGTTCAGAATGTCCGACGGTAGTCTCAGAGTAGTACCATATACAAGTTCAGCAGATGAAGCATTAATGTTGCTTTTAATGGCAGAACGAATGCCTAGCAAACACTACTAGCAAAATTTCAGACCACTTGGGTTATGGGCCATAAGGGCGCTTTTCAAATGACGATGAAATCTTTCGATGATTTCATTCGAAGATGGGTGATAACTCGTGCTGTGTATTCTGTTTGTTCCGCGCATGTGAGTAAGTTCTCTAAATAATTGAGATTCGAAACTCCAGCCTTGATCCGTTGTAAGAGTAAGTGGACATCCAAAGCAGGATATGTTAGCCCTCGTGTGCAAAACAGTAGACCGTAGCGCTCCAAACCAAACCAAACCAAACCAAAGCAGGATATCTAATTGTTAACGAGCAGTCACAGCTGTCATATCTTTAGTTGAGATTACTCTGGCCATCGCGTGAATTGATCTATTATGGGCATGCAATACTGATAATTATCCAATACAGAAAGAGGTCCAACAAAATCTATGTGGATGTGTGCGAATCTAGCATCCTGTGAGAAAAAGATGCCTATCGGGGATTTAGTATGCCTATGTATTTTTGCACGTTGGCAATTTTGGAAAGATTTCAAAGCTTCTTTAATGAATTTGTACATATTCGGCCAGACAAATCTTTTGGATATCATGTTAAATGTTCCCGAAATACCTGGTTGAGAAAGGTTGTGAATGTGGTTAAACACAAGTGACCGATAAGATGCAGGGATGAAAGGTCAGGGTGTACCTTTACTGAGATCACAATATAAAGTAACATTTTCAAGTGGAAAATAATGTTTCTGCAATTTGAGAGTGTGAAAACTGGAAAAGAAATTTTTCAAGTTCTTTATCCTGGAGTTGTTCTTTTTATATTTTGTCAAAGTCAAGATGTGAGACTTCAACTGCGTCAATCTCGACCAGTGATAAGGCATCTGCTACGATGTTGTCAGATCTTTAAATATGCTTTATGTCCGTTGAAAATTGACTTATAAAATCGAGATGGCGATGCTGTCTGGGAGAACATTTGTCCGCATTTTGTTTAAAGGCGTATATTAGGGGTTTCTGGTCCGAGTAGGTAGGGAAATCCCTGCCTTCTAGCATATGCCAAAAATTTTTAATTGACAAATATATAGCTAATGTCTCACGGTCATAGGTATACCAATTGTTTTGACTTTTGCTGAGTTTTATGGACAAAAAGGCGATAGGTTTCCTAGTTGCGTTGCGCAATTGCATCAGAGATCTGCCAACCGCTAAGTCAGATGCGTCTGTAAAAAGACTTAAAGAGTGGCACCTGGGATTTGATAGTTGAGAAGAGTAGCTTCAGCCATCGCTTTTTTTTTTTTTTTTTTTGCTTTTAAGAGTGCTTCATTTGCTTCATTGTTAAATTCCAGAGGATGTTAGAACTTTTTAGACGGTTTTGTTGGCTTTCTATTATTATTTTGACCATCTAGTAATTTATTTAATGGGACTAAAATGTCTGAAGCTCTAGTTATAAACTTAAAAATTGAAAATACCGAGAAATTTCCTTAATTGGGTTAAGGAGCTGGGTTTTGGAAAATTTTGAATTCCTTCCACCCTATGTGGTAATGGTTTTAACCCTTGTCCAGTTATATGAAAGCCTAAAAATTTTATACATGGTACTCCAAAAAGACATTTAGAAACATTGATACAAAGTCCATAATCATTTAGTCTAGAAAAAAGAGATTGCAAATGTGATAAATGCTCACTTTCATTTATAGAAGCAATTAAAATGTCATCAACAAATAAAAATACTTCAGGAAGATCTCGCGTAACTTCTTCTATGAACCTTTGGAACTTTGCAGCAGCGTTACATAAGCCGAATTGCATGACTGTACTTTCAAAAAGACCGAAAGGTGTAACAATGGCTGTTTTAGGAATATCAGAGGGATTTATAGGTATTTGATAATAAACTTTTACTAAATAAACATGAGAAAAAATTTTTGAGCCATGCAATTCTGCTGCAAAGTAAAAAATGTTAGGTATAGGATATTTATCCTTCACTGTCTGAGAATTTAACATACGAAAATCTCCAACAGATCTCCATTCGCTCGGACCTTTCTTAGGCACCATATGGAGAGGATAGGAATAATTGCTTTTTGAAAGTCTCATATGGCCTAAATTAATCATATTTTGAATTTTAGCTTTGGCAATTTTTAATCTATCAGGAGCCAGTCTCCTAGGTTTACAGGATATAGAAGAACCTACAGTTTCAATAAAATGGACAGTATTATGCTTTACGCTATGATTAAGATCTGATAATTTAGACAGTGAAGGATAATTTAGTTATAACTTGTGATACACAGTATCTTCAGTTATAGTGTTAACAAAATGTATATTAACAGTGCTAACCATACAAGAAACATTTAAGTTTTTTTTAAATCCACAAGTTTCTATCTTCTCAGATCAGGTGTTAAATCAAAATAATGCATGAAATCAAAACCAATAATATTTGTTTGTACTTTACATATATAAAAAGAAAAATTAAAAGTTCTACGCAGTCCAAAGTCTAAATTTAATTTTGTAAGCCCATAGACTTGAATGGGTGTTCCATTAGCTGCGGAAAAAGTCATAATAGGTTTTTGACACAACTGTTGTTTAGTTGCCGATACATGTCGCCGCTAAGCATTCCCTCGTTTTCCTAGTAAGAGCATGGAGGAATGCATTTGTTGGCCTTTTCTTTGAGTTTTCTGTGATACCAACAGCAAGGAGTTGAATTCGAAGCAGCAGTGGCTGAGGGGCTTCGAGTCTGGTATGGGTTTTAATTTCAAGATAAACTACGTTGTCTACGTAACTTGGAAACTTCTTTACGAAGTTCTTACACTTCTTGAAGAAGCGATTCGATTTTACTGGTTTATGACACTGCAAATGATTTTAACCCTTTAATGAATGTCGCTCGAATCCACCTGAAAAGTTTACTTCTATTTTAAAGACGGTCTGCAATGATCTTTTTAAAATTTTTCTATATTTATGAAGTTGAAATTTACAGCAGATAAAAACACTACACTTAATTCATTTCTCATTTGAAATAAAAATTGCTTTACCAGAAAATTCAGAAATTCTATTTATCATCCTTGCTACCCCAAATACTTATATGTCCAAATAACACTTAAAAACTGTTTAGCTGATATACACAATGATAATTATTTATTGTACTCCCACTTTAATAAAAATTTTAAAGAAAGTATATTTTAAAGAAAGTATTAATTCCACACAGTACAAAGGGGATAGTTTTGCATTTAAATAAGCCCTCAAACCTTTCTTCCTCTCAATGAATGCACATTTTTTTTCATTGTATTTTAACACTTATAAGGTTCATAGGTAACATTTATAAACTAGTTTCATTAAATCCTAAGAAATTTATATTAGTGTCCTTTAAAGGGTTAACGGAGAAATGTCGCTAACCTGTGGAAGGTTTACTTCCATTATTCGGTCAGCAATATCAACAGCTTTTTGGGAGTCGAGAGGCTGAACCGAAGCGAGAATTGACTGCACATTTTGTGGCATCTCTGGAAGAAAAAATTCCAGAAATAAAGAATCTGAAATATTATGGTTCTGAGCACGACGTTTCATGTCGCGGAATAGCTCAGAAGGTTTCTCAATTGCTTGCCAGCAAACAACTTCCAAATTTCTTGAGTGCGGCTTTCCCTTCAACGATCCGAAATCACAGTCTTTAGTTCATCATATGATGAATCAGAACGAGGATTGAGTATAATATCTCACACTAACAATGCAGTTTCAGGGAGTGAATGAAGGAGAAAAAAATTGTCTTTTAGTACGAAGAGGAGCAACCTTTGGAATCCGGCTTCACCATTGTTAAAGACAGGACGTGACTAAAATGCTCTGACTCCAAATGACGAGTTCCATGATTTATACAAAATAGATCTTTTATTTTTACAAATACAACGAAACGACATACATCCGATCTTCTCGCGTAACAAAACAGCGAGTGGTGTAATCAGCGGAGCGAATATCAAGCGCTCGTGTGCAGATCACCTGTGGGTTGGTCAGCCAGGAGAACTCACTCCACTACAATCTTGCAATGCACCATAGTGGAAAAAAAGCCTTAACAAATAAGTATGGAGAAAATGAACATAATTTTAGTTCAAGCGAGAATTTCATTTTATTTGTGTTTAAAATTACTATCATCTCTCCCCCCACTTCCCACTTTCTAATAAAACCAGATTTGCATTGAAAGTGGTGATGAGTGTAATATCTTTTCCACACTGAAGCCAATTGTTCACCACTGCAGTACTGGCCCCAATGACGACCCTGGATGATAATTCACGGGTTGCACCACACATTGGGACACTGAATGATCCACATGAATGCGTTCATAGAGTCTACTGCGCATTTTAGTAGCTCATATGGCTTTATTTGCTATTTGGAGAAAAATCGCTTCCGAAGCCATTCTCTGCCAAAGCCATTTTATCGTCTGACATCGTCGACTTCGATAAGTCATACCCTCCTCCACATACTGGTAATGGCTTGCAGTGGACCATAGTGTAGAGAGGCCTTTATATCTAATGTAGCCTCCACACTATGGCTAATTGTTCACCACTTCCTGATGGTGACCTTGAACGATGGTTCATGGGTTGCATCCACTCGCTGGGCCACTAAATTAACCGAATGCGGGATTTCATCCATAGGGACTACTGCACTTTATTTGCATATCTGTCTGCCTTTGATCTTTGGAGAAAAACTGCCTCCGAAGCCATTGTCCGCCACGGCTATTTTATAGTCTGCAACCCTCGACCTCGATAAGCCATACCCCCTCCAGACGGTGGTAAAGGTTTGCAGTGGACCATAGTGTGGAGGGGCCTTGATAATGTTCCATTCTCACAGTTTGAACCACTAAAGACTTCAGAATTTGAGTTTGCCAAAGTTTACGGATTTTGTCACATCACACTGAGTCTGAGATTTTTTTCAGAGTAATTGATTTGCTGAATCAAAAGTGAAAAAAAATTAACATATGTGTTCGCAAATCTTTATTCAAAAACTCAAAACACTACTCAAAAACTACTCTGAACTTTTAATGATCGACGTACCAGCATTACCCTCGCACTTTCTAAATCTTACTTAGAACCTATGATCCTTTTGAAGTGGTTTTCAGAAGATTTTGAAAAGGATTTTCTTTAACAGATAGTTTAGATAAATGTTTTAATATATAACATCCAGTGAGGTTAAGGACGTCGTGATAGATTATGTAGTGAATGATTTCTTCCAATAATCCTGGCTACCAGACTGTGATTAGCTGCTTCATCGGCACTAATGATCATGAGAATATTTTTAACATTTACGCCGATAGGATTGGTATTTATAAATATGATTCTAAATAAAGCTGTATCTTTCGCCCTTAATGAGAGAAAACATTGCTAAATATTTTAAGTACACTGGCCAGTCATACACTTACATTTAACAGTATTTTTCTACTTTATGCTTAATGACATGTCACTGAAGTAAATAAACTTTTATTATGTCACAAATCATCTATTTATGTACTTTTCAGAATAACATATTAAATTACTATTTTTTATAATATTAGCTTGTGTTTGACACAATGTGAGGATTCTCAACTATTAGCATACAACATCATACATTATTTGCTAAGATACTTCAGCTTTTCCTCAATAGATAAACACAGTACAATTCGAAACTTAATGTAATGATTCAACTATTTTCTTTTTCACGTTTCTAATTTTTTGTAATACCTGTTTCACGCTCTGAACAAAATAGAAATATTTCAAAACAAATTTGACCAATAGCATCCTTTTTCGTGTGACGTAGAAGGAGAACTGCAGTTTAAATGCCGCGAAGGTCACCTTCATGTGTCCTGTTGCTAGTGGTTTTTCCGCAGATCAGTTCTTCCTAGCTCACTTCCCCGAAAACAGGTAGTTTAATAAGGAAATACGGTGTTCTATAGCGGTTAATTTCTGTTTATGTTTTTCCGATATTTATTAGTTTCGCAATATTAATCGTTTCATGAAGGGTTTTTATTTCGAGAGCTCAACAATTTTGTAATTCTGTGAGATAAACATTTTCTGTCAGTGACATCAAAAATATTTCTTTGTAATTTTTACTGGTATTTAATTTTACAATATACTAGCGTATTACTTAAAACATTTTTTTTATATATATATTTAGTTTTAGTAAACTTTTTAAAAGTACTGCAATAGCAATTAATTCATATTATTTTTTAATTTGACAATTTACATTATTCTTTATGCATTCTTAAAGTATAATTTAAAGGAGGATATATACGATTGAAACCTTTCCGGGAGAGGTTTTTATGATGGAAAATTGTGCATGTAACGCAGATTATATTGTAGCATTTTTAATTTCTTTGCGATTGTGCAATTCTGAGCCGGTGTTGCAATTGCTTACTTAGGTATCTTATCTGTCACGTAAAGTTTATCCTCAGACGTACAAGAAAAACCGTTGTATTTTGTAAAATCTTTATTGCATTATTAATGTTTTAAATTGTTACTATTTAAAATTTAATGTCTGATGCATATCATTTTTTTTAAAGATGTATGTTTATTTTATATATACGATTTAAATTTTATAGTTCATTGACCTAATTTCTCTTTAATTCTTCTAACTCTTAAATTTTTATTCTCTTATATAAATATTAAATCATCTGATATTAATAACATAATTGTTAATAAACCTAAGCTTGAATATTATATTTAATTCAGGCAGTTTTCTTGCCTTCATCTAAAGTAGAATAGTATGTAATTTTTTACTAGTAGCAAGAATGATTACAATGAACTCTATTAGTGTAATTTTCATGTACCTATAAAATTGGAAAAGTATCATAGTTATAAACATACAGCAAAATTAAAAGTTAAATGTTTCTGCAGTTTTTATATTAATTACTCATACTTATTTTCCAAGAAATAAGCTTAACATGTAAAGTATTAAATTAAGTCAATGGTTTGCTCTGTGCTTTTTATCATTGCCTTTTCATAGAAGGCTTTTTAAAGTATATTAATCTGTCTGAGAACTTAATTCTTATTGGTACTGAAAAAACTTTTAAAATGTTGCGAAAAACAGAAGAGAACTAACATTTTGTTAATGTTTAAAAGCAGCTAGCTTTTCAGAAATGTCAGCTTGAAAGTATTTAACTTTTGTAGGATATTTAAATATTTTTGCAGAAAAATCTTTTTTGCATATTTCATATGCTAAGATACATAATAAAGGCTTACTTTTGTATATGTACATAATGTAGAAAAGTAAATGTCTATTAAATTTTTCTTAAGTATGAAATAAATTTTTTTCATTTTATAATATATATTACATATATATAATTACATACATATATTTCTCTAGACAAAATATGAAACAGTTGTTAATGATGCTAAATGTTATAATTTCAGTATTATTTTTAAGGGATGTATTTATTATCTTTGTTTAAGAAAAATGTACGTATGTAGCCATCTGTCATTTTTTTCAAACCTTTATACTTTTCCTTTGACCCCTTTGTTAATTAGTTAACTATGACATCTGAAGCACAAGGTCATATGAAATGTCACTGATAACCTTTATGACCTTGTGGTAACAAACTGGCAAAGTTCCTAGTTTCTTCATTAAATCACAATGTATTTAAGCATTTGCAGATCAGTTTTTCCATTCACTCCTGCATTCTAGTTGTCTGCTGGTAGGCTGTATTTCCTGTTAGACTAAAATAATTTCTAGTTTTATTACTTCATGGCATATTTAATGCTTTTACAAATGATCAAACTTATAATTCAAAATTTTAAGTTTAATTTAAATCTAGGAAATGTCTTCTTTGCCCTGAACTCTTCAGGAAAATGATCTTCATAAACTTGTTGTAATCATAACATGTGTTATAATTAATATAAATGAAATTTTTTTAAATGAACAGTCTATTAATTATTTGGGTGATGTTCAAAGATATGAAATAATTCTAGTTAAAATTCTGTCTAGATTAACTGATACTTCATAACTCTTATTATTCTTAAAAGGATTATATTGTCGTGAAATTTTTTGACTTGTTAAGAATTAGGAAATAATTTCAAAGTCAGTCAATGCAAATGTAAAGTATTTTGAAATGGCATTATAGACTTAACAAATAACATGCCATAAACTAAACTATTGTAGACTAAAGAAATATTTTAACATGCATCTATGGTGGCAACTAGCTTATCTCTCTAAAAACTCCATTAGATGTTATTAAGATTACATTTTAGCTGATTTAAAGTTACTGTATTCCCTTCTCTTTCTAGAATCCAAAATGGCTCACTTCAGCTACCTTACTGAACAGCAGCAAACTGATTTGCGCAATATTGCTGAAGCAATTGTTGCGCCCGGTAAAGGTATCTTAGCTGCAGATGAAAGTACAGGTAAGTTCATATCTTTTATAATAAACTTATGTTAAAAATAATAGATTTATTAGGAAAAAATTCAACTTTGAACTCTCAATAGCTTATGGTAATATAGTTGGGTTAATCAGTTCATTATGTACATAAATGGTCAGTTTAACCAGATTTATTTTGTCATAAAGCAGCATCTTAAGCTTTAAAATTGACTACCACTCCATATTCAATCATAATTCTGAATGAGGTTACCATATTTATTACAGGGAAGATGATTTTATTTACATGTAGGGCAAAAGAACTTTACCCTGTTTTAAATTAAAAATTTTTATTATGTAATATTTATAATGCATTAATATGTCAATAACTTAAATGGAATATTATATTACAGTCAAAATAAGCATTTAAGTATTCTGGATAAGATGATTTAATTTTTTTGTGTTTAATAGGGTTTTGGTAAAAATAGTTGATTTATAAATTCTGTGATCAAAGTATAGAATAGTGTAATACTCTATATTGCTCAAAATTGTTAAATTGACAAAATAAATTTTTTCTTTTACTTTCCTTAGACTATTTTAATTTATAGTATTTAAGTTAAGGTATCTGATGTATGTGCTATGGAAAGTTTTAAGATTGTACCTGATTTTTAAGATATTTGTTTGCCTGAAAAACTGTTTTTCTCCTACAGCAACCATGGGCAAAAGGCTCGCCAATATTGGGGTTGATAATACTGAAGAAAACAGACGCATTTATAGACAACTTCTTTTTACATCCGACAAAGATATGGAAAACTACATCAGTGGTGTAATCCTGTTTCATGAAACCCTCTTTCAGAAAGCTGATGATGGCACAAATTTTGTAACTTTGTTGCAAAACCGTGGAATTATTCCTGGAATCAAAGTAGACAAAGGTGTGATTAATCTTATGGGAACTGAAGAAGAATCAACAACTCAAGGTTTGTTAGGATATTTTTCTTTTTGTAATTTATGAATTTCAGCTGTATGTATATTGATAAAACTAATATGCTCAGTTTAACTGATAATAATAGTATTTAATGTTCATTACGTATCACAAAAGTCAATAACAATTGGATGCTATCTTACACATTATCGATATCTACATGACTAAAGACCCCTAATTCTTCCCCCTACCACTTTTAAGTAGAAGAATCAATTAAAATCTATAAATTTGTGAAGTATAGTTGGTTAATTTCTACTAGCACTAATTCTTAAAATATTTTCAATAAATTCGGTGTATTATGTAAAAAGTATATGCAACTCTTTCAATAAGCTTTATATGTAGTTTATGTTTAAATAAGATCGATCACATGTGGTCCACTGTCTGATTTAAAAGCGTAATGTTAAATTTTCAACGCGTAATGTTAATGTTAAATTTTTTTTATAGTTATTTTGATGTTAAAGGTTTAGTAGATCAGTGAAAACATTTTAAAGTTTCCACTCTTTCACTGACCATAAATTTCTCAATTTGATTGGCCTTCCTACAGCTGTCTCAATTACCTAGGGCCTAGATGAACAAAAGTATTCATTTTCTCTTGTCTCCAAAGCAGATGGATATCCCAGGCCACAAAAATACTGTTTGTTTTTTCCCTAAACTTCCTTCTTTCTAGAATTTTGTGTCATGAACTCCCAAATCCACTATATCTTTATTTTGTTTCACCTTTTAGTTTATTTCTACTTGTTGTCGTTTTTATGTCTGTTAGAAATCTCTGGTTTTAAGAGTTAGGCCTGGAGAATTATGTTGCTCCATGCCATGAAGTTGAAAACGTACAATTTTTAGCAAATGCAAATTGTGTTAATTTTGATGTGGTGTATTACAGCTAAAATATGGTTTAAATTGTCTCCTAGGTCTTGATGATCTGAGTTCTAGATGCCAAGAATATTACAAATTGGGATGCCGATTTGCCAAGTGGAGATGTGTTCTTAAGATTAGAGCCAACACTCCTTCACCCTTGTCTATTTTAGAAAATGCTAATGTCCTTGCTAGATATGCAACTGAATGCCAAAAGGTATGAATTGACTTTTTTTCTGGTAACTGTCTCAAAATTTTTAATAAATGACTAAGGTTTCTCTTGTACCCATTAGTATAACTTCTAATATTAAAACAGTTCATGATAGCCATGCTATAATTGATTCAGAATTCATATTAATTGGTTGAAAATTTTACTTACACAATCTATTTAATTTGAGCAGTTATCTTCAGATTTGGGTTGTTTATTCATGTACTGCCTCTTTTTTTTTTTTTCCTTCTTTGAGAATATTTATATATTGAAATTCACAGGCTGGAATTGTACCAATTGTTGAGCCTGAAATTTTACCTGATGGAGATCATGACTTAGAGCGATGCCAGAAGGTGACAGAAAAGGTATTAGCTGCTGTCTACAAGGCACTGAGTGACCATCATGTCTACTTGGAGGGTACTTTGCTCAAGCCCAATATGGTTACACCTGGACAAAGCTGCCCGAAGAAATATTCTGCCCAGGATATCGCTAAGGCTACTGTCACTGCACTGCAAAGAACTGTACCTGCTGCCGTTCCAGGTTATTTTTGTTCCATATTTCATAACATTATGATAATGCAGTAACTTATAAAAAACAAACATGTTAGAAGTATAAGATCTTTGAATGCATTGCTAATGTATATAATCTGCTCTGTAATTACAGGAATAACTTTCCTTTCTGGTGGCCAGTCTGAGGAGGAAGCTTCAATTAACTTGGATGCTTTGAATAAATACCCTGGTAAGAAACCATGGGCTCTGACTTTCAGCTATGGGCGTGCTCTGCAAGCTAGTGCCTTGAAAGCTTGGTCTGGTAAGAATGAAAACATCAAAGCTGGACAGCAAGAGTTTTTGAAGAGAGCAAAGGTAGGAGTTAAATTCAATGTTTTGTTCTAGTAAACTATGATATGGTACTTATATTAATTAGGCTGTTATTTATTCTAGTTAAGAAAATATTTTAAAGTTTAAATTCTTTGATTACTAATTTAACATTTATACATTTTGACAAAGACATTTAAAGTTATTTCTGTGTTGAATCCTTAGTTTATATTTAATAAACTGTTATGTAGTAGAACAAATTTGAATTTATATATTTATATTGCTTTGTGCAAAGCATAAACTGATAAATTTTGGTATAGCATATGTGTAGTAAAAATACTGCATGGCTTTATGTATTGCTAGGGTTTTTAAATTATTCAATGTCTTTTGGTTTGATTGTTATAATTTTGATCTATACAAGTTTGTTTTCAGTTTGACATAATTTCCCTTCCACTACCATATTGAATGCTTTTGTAGAATTTATAGTTGCTTTAAAATACAATTTTTTTCCAGGCCAATGGACTTGCATGCCAGGGCAAATACGTAGCGGGTTCCATAGACAGTCTTGCCTCCAAATCATCCAACTTTGTTCCCACTCATTCTTACTAACCCAATCTATTAATTATTCAATGTTTGCATGTTTGTCTTAATTTTTAACAAAATGTGCCAAAATGCTTGCTAACAATGCTTTTTTTCCCTTCTAAAATTTCTAATTGATCATTTACTCTGCACAGCTTTATAAGCTATAGTGCTCTACATTCCTATATTTGTTCTCTCCTAAATAACTGTAATTACATTTAAAATACTCTAATCCTTTCTTCTAATTTGTTTTCTGTTTTTTTCTTTAATGTGTGTGTGACAAATAACCTCATTGTGCTTTTACTTTTCTTTTTACACCTTCACTCAACAGGCCAATAGCGAGGCCTCCCTTGGAAAGTATGGTGGTGGTGTAGCAGGAGCTGCTGCAGCTGAAACCCTCTTCATCAAGGATCATGCTTATTAAGTCACTTAATTTGTTCCTATAAGAGAAGAATCAAAATTCTATTGTATTTAAACAGGACAATTGTGCTTTTTCGTTGTTTAAATCACTAGAAAGTTATGATCCTTCATGTGATGTAATTATGTAAAATGTGTAATTAAATGTAAAATTCAGCTCAAAAAGGAGTTCACTTGTTGTCATTGCATTCAGTTTTAAGCAAATAAAACAATATTCTGAAAACAAAAGTATGTGTTCTATGACATTGTTTCAGCTATAGAAGAAAGTTTCTTAAGGGCAACACTAAAGTTATTGCACATTACTCAATATTGTGTAACATTATTTAAATAAAAAAGAATTATTTTGAAGTACAGATTTATTACCAATTAAAAAAAATTATATACAACATGTTGAAACCTTTATTTCAATCCGATCCCGATTCATTTCCAGATGCTGATGCCTCGTCAACTTCCATCTACAAAATAGAAAAACTGTCAAATATAAATTTACTAAAACTACTGTAATGTTGAAGAGAAAGTTATGTTACCCTTGCTTATGAAATTATATATAATTTAACTTAATGTAATTTTGGCACAAATTTCACACATAGGTGTTTAGCATACTTTAAAAAGTTCAAATAATTAACAGATATCCCTAGAACAGCAATATAGATACATTAAGAACCATAGTGTGACTTAATTTTGGCTCATTACCTACCTCTGTTGATCCATTCCCTTTGACCTGGAGTGTTATTTGAATGTTGCACTGTTTTTTAAATTTTTTTTTTTTACCAGCATAATTTAAAAGTAAAAAAAATGTCTTGCACCAAACAGCTATTTTACCAAGAACTCTTAGAAAATAAAAACATTGATTCATCTAATTATTGAGAACGCCTCAACAAAAAATTCCAGAAAGTGAGAAAGTTATTTCAGCAGATATGTGAAGACATAATTGGTCATTTGGTCTAAAAATAGCCTGTTATACACTTTAAAATGCACTAGACTTATCTGTAATAAATAATTTCATCCTTTAAAAAGAAAGGTCTAAAACCAAGAATAAACCCCAATTAAAATTCTTGAAGTTATAAATTTATGATTTTTCTTTTTGGTAGCACAATGAATTGTATACGTAAATTTACATGTTCTAGAAGCATGCTAGAGTTAAAATTTTACTCCATTAGGTGATCTAGGGTGGAAAAGGGAACAGGCATTCTAATCTAGTATAACACAAATATGATTAATATTTCACGAAATCATACCTTATCGTCATCTGAATCAGACCCTTTACTAGTAGCTTTTTTCAGTGGCTTATCCTCACTGTCACTACTATCAGAACTGCTACTAATATATTCTTTGCTTTTGAAAGAACCAGGAGATTTAGTAGGGGATTTAACAGGCGACGACTTTTTCTCTTTTTCTTTCCTCGGTGTCTTTTCTTTTCTTGGTGCTTTTTCTTTAGAGTCTTCCTTCGCTTTCATTCTAAGAAACATAACAGGGTAAATATATATGAATACTTTTTATAAAGCACTAAAAAAGAATAAATTGCTTGAGCCAAGCAAAATTCAGCATAACTTCAATACTTATTGATTCTCAAAGTCATATACATTCAGTTGAACATAATGCACTGAATGTTATTTTACTTAGACAAACAATGGAGCTAAGCCATAGCATCTTTTTCTTCATGTGATAAATATAAAACAACATAATTTAAATCAAAAAGTTTACTATTCTAGTGAGGAACAGCATTAACAACATTTTAGAACAGATGTGATTAAGGGTTTTTCACAGTTGCAGACAGAATGAATAAATTTTTTTAATCATAGTAATAAATAAAATATATTTTGAGGGCTGTCCCCAAAAATCTCTCCCCTTTTCTTTCTAATTCAAATAAAGAAAATTCAATATTTTTAGTCTTTTAATGAGTTAGGATATAGATATAAGAAACCAAATTAATATAAAAACAATTGAATTTTTGGCTACTATTAGAAGCAATTTGTTCATAAAGAGCTTTAATGGTCCTTTTTTATGGACTTAATATTAGGATGTTTTTAAGTGTGTGAACTCTTTGAGAGAGAGAGAGAGAATAAAATTAGAATCGGGCAAAGCAATGAAGTGTATAATATCTACCTAAAGGGTATCTGCCAAAATAAAATTTCTCAAATCCATGACTTTCCCCGATTTTAGCAGATCATTTTCCATGACTTTAAAAATGTTTTGTTAAAGTGTATATGAATAAAAGTTTTGATGTAAACACAAATAAAATGCATGCTTTTAGAGAAATTACAGGAATTTATGATAAAAAATACTTTATAAATGTTTATAAACTCTTATAAAAAAAAAAAAAAAATTTGTATTTACATACCTAAGTTTAAATATATAACAATTTTCTGAATGCAATCAAAAAGTTTCCAATTTGAAGCCAGAGTACTTAGTTATTATCAGGGTGACCGTGAATAATAGCCAAACATAACCCTATAATGTTTATATATAATAGCCCCAAAGATAAACTTACATTAATAAAAATTTAATCTATAAACGGCTATGAACATCCATGTCAGCAGTAGGATTAAAATCCTTGAACTTCCGTATCGAAGAGTAGTACCATACCCATTTAGCCATTGCTCAAGCACTGTTCTTTGATCGGCCTGATATTTGTTATGTCATTGTTATCACATAATTACTATTAATGCTCCTTTGCCATTCTAAGACCAGTTCTTCTATGTTTGACGAATTTCTCCTTTTATATTTTAAGTGAACTAATTAAGCTATCATAACTTTTAATTGGAAACTAAAAGCAAAAATGATTAAAGTGCCCTGCTTTTCTGTTTCCATATTTAAAACTCAAATAAAGTTACTTTCTGGTAGTATATGTAAATACTAGCTTTCCATAGCCGGGATTGCACTGGTATACACTTAGTAAGGTTTACTTGTATATTATGTAAACTTGTATTTTATACCAGGCGATCCCCCTCTTCATCCATGCTGATGTCAATATTGATTTGTGTTCCTTACATTTTAAGCAAGAATATAATGGATAGCTTTTATTCTTTTCCCTTTAGATATGAAGGAATATGTGAAAAATACATTTTGCCCCTTGCCTCTCTTTCACCTTGGGGATCAAATTTTGAAAAATCTGTTCTTAAATGATGGGTTTCACTATAAAAGGGATAAGCTTCTAAGTTTTGACATCTGTATCTCCAATAGTTTTGGATAAACGCTGATATATAGATGAATAAGTCAGTACTTTTTCCTTAATATATATATATATATATATATATTTGAAAACACTATTTTCAACAGAATAATTAATTTTATTAATTAACCACTAGAGAACCAGCACGTAAATACGATAAGAATAGACTGTTGTGAAAACCACTGCAGTTTAATGCCACCTAGTAATCAAATATAGCATTTAAAAATTAAAATAAAACATTCCGATCTCTGATCATGCATACACGATGCTGGTCTTTCAATATCAACTGAAGATTATTGCATAGAGGCAACGCTGGATTGATAAGAGTGATATCGGTGTGTTGCATATGAGATGTTGGTCATGAATGGGTTAATGTTTCTGGTTCTTGCTAAACAGTGTACCATTAAGCATAACAAAAGACTAAAACACACATAAGCATGTTATGTATTAATATAGCTAGTTAAAAAAAAAACAAAACAACAAAAAAAAAAAAACCCAGATTTATACCGCACCCCCAAACCAGATTTTTTTAAATGAAATTTACCTGGGCTGAGATTTTAATATAAAAACCCAGGGTTTTTTTACAACCCTTATCAGACTATCAGAAACAAAATGGAGGGAGGGGAGGGGGTCCAGCAGGCTGAATATATGGGTGAGAGAGAAGCCCACCATGTCTTGCCTCATTTAACACATGAGAAAAAAAACAGATGACTGATCCAACTGCACTGCTGCGGTAGAACCTCGACCTTTCCTGTGCAGTGTACTCTACCCTAATGAGTATCAGTTTTTCTACGCCCATATCTTCAACAGTTTCGCTTCTCATAATGAAATATACACATTATTACCGGCTCGGTCTAGGACGTTCTGAAATCATCCTCTTCCATTCCAGACCTTTGTCACATTACAAGCCAATATGTTCTTTTCTCAATCATTGGCAAATCATACATAAGACACTACACATCGGAGCACAAATATACCTGGTCACACCATAGTAAATGTCTTGCCACGCAGTTAAGGCGCTATAATATGTCACAAGTCTTAGTGTACTAAAAGTAGATGAATGGAAACCCAGCTCTATGGAAAAATGGGAGAAGTAGGCAGCTGCTTCTACTCAGAAAAGAAATTCAGTTGCAGAGGCATTTTTTTTAAATTGGAAGCATAGCAGATCCATGACAGTTACTCATTTTACTTGGACTAAGAGGATACAAAATTTATTTTAAAACCAAACTAGTCTATCGCCAAATATGACATCATCTGAAACAGGAATAAAAAGTCTTTTATACCCTACTGCCTAAACTAAGAGCACATGAATCAGGACATCACTGAAGTGCCAAACTTTAAATGCCCATCGTTCATTCTCAAAGTACCCTCCCCCCCTCATTCTAATGAGAAATTGGAATTTACAATTCTGTTGCCAGGACAAAATGAAAAAATGATCAGTAAATTCTGTTTACCGGAGCATTGCAACAAAAGATGGTAATATGTGATTTTTTGAGCAAGGAATATTTAGCATTTTGGAGTAGTCTGGCACAATTTGCCTAAAACATGAGTTTTCGAACACAATGGTACAAAGGTATTGTTATGGCACATTTGTTCTACTCTTATTATGCATGGAATTGAAACTTTTCATAGTAAAGGCGATAAGATTAATTTGTTAAATGTGCTGTTAATAATAAAATTATCAAAATATATACATCACGGTTAGTTCTTTTAAAATAAAATAAAATTTCACAAAAACTGTCTGAAAAAGTATGCATTACTAATTTAAAATAGATTTATATTATCAGATCCTGACATTGATATCTGCATTTTAATATTGCAATATATAGCATTTACCAAATATCCACATACTAATATATTCTAATCACTTCATTTTTGCGTTCAAATATAAATGCATTCTATTTAAAATAATAAAAACACATACAACATTACATATATTTATATAATTGCTATTAAAAATATTAAGTAGGAGGTCCCTTTGAAAAATTGTATGTTTTCCAAACCCGAACTCCAGAAAACATAGCTGTTTTCTATTATAAACACAATTATGGCTTTGCTGTACTATTACTACTAGAACCACACCAGTTTTAGATGTTTTAGGTATGCTGCATAACATGCTTTTTGACTTTTATGCATATGTCCTGTTAACCAATTGATAACACATTACCATTATTGGCACAAATTTGAACACTGCAAAAAAGAAAAAATAAGAAAGAGAAAACCTTTCTTATTATCTTCAAAATTCACTTATACGTATTTAATTTAAGACATGAGATAGCTTCAAAAAAAATTTTATTTTTGATTTTCAGAAAATTCTTTTAAATTTTTGGAACATACACATTTTTTTTTTTTTTTTAAATTTTGGATAAGAATCTCATATGTTCAAGATAATAGGAATAAGTTGGTAATTTAAAAAATTACTGAATTGGTGATTCTGAAATGATTAATGAGTAGTTTTTTTTTTTTTTTTAAATATTGTGTATATTACAAAATAATACTATCGCTATGTTTAATATATGAAATTTTTTTTTTTAAATCTTACCCTCCACCACTTGCTTTGTACTCAGCCATTGCCTTTTCATATTCCTTTTTAGCTGCTGCAGCAGCTTCTTCCCATTTCTAATGAGAAAAAATAAAACAAAACAAATGTGTTACCATATAATTGGAAAAATATAAAAGAAAAATTATGTAAATATTTTTATAAATCTAATGCATGCTTATAAAGAAATATTTTTTAAAAATTACTTAGTATTTCACATTTTCACAATTAACCATGTAGTAACTAAGCAATTTTCATAAAATTAAATATACACACAAAATATATTTTTACCTATACTTTAAGCTTTTTTTTTTTTTAATGATATGTACTAAAATGTCTGTTAGTACTACAAGAACAAAAAAAAAAAAAAACTTTTTGAAAAAATAGTACATGGCACCCTTTTATAGTAAAAATCTGACGTAAGGTACCAAGGTGAATAATTATTTTCCAAACATGCTTCTTATGGATGTGTGTAAAAAAAAATTAAATTAATACTTACACTTTTATCAGAAACCTCCTTCCACATCTCACCAGCTTTCTTCGTAATTTCCGTTATACTAATTCCAGGATTATCTCTCTTGATTTGTTCACGCATTTCAGCTAAATACAAGAAATAAGCAGAAGGAGCACGCTTAGGTTTATTTTCATCCTTTTCTTTCTTCTGCCTCTTTTTGCGAGTTCCAGGCTCTTTCTAATATTTAAACAAAGAATCTTTGAGACATTGTTAAATTCCTTCATAAAAAAATTTTAAAATGCAAACAAAAAAAAATTTTTTTTTTTTAAAAGTGTGTTTATTTTATAATTGCCTTGATTACTCAGTTTTATATATATTATTATGATAGTGACCAGAATTATTTGAATATGAACTAAACGTAACAAACATACAATGCAATGAAATTAAATTCAGATACTTAAATAAGTATATTATTTATTAAAAAATTAAAGGAAGAAGAATACAAGTAGAATTTTTCGTATATGAATTTTTTTAAATCATTGTAATCTTACATTGCTAATCCTGCATTCATTAGGTTTATTCTGTTGCTCTTTTAATGAGCTTCAGGAACAAACTATATATCCTATTTCAGATTTTCTCTTTTACTAACCATATTAGTAAAGTTATAGCCAACACATTTTAAAGAAAGTTTCTTTTTTATTTGTTTCATATTTATTTATTTTTTAACTTGATTTAACAAGATACTATTTAAATTCTAAATATGAAAGTTTTTGCACAGTTCTTGTCCTTAATAAAATATTTGCATTTAGAACACCTCTTTACAGTCTTATGTATACTAGTCTCAGACAGAATTGTGAGATATAATGCAAAGGAATGCTGTTTCATTACACAATCATGTCTGTCAATGTCAAGATTTAAAAAAGGAAGGAATTCTTTTGCAGCAAAATTAATTCCTTATTCAATCAGCAAAAAATGAAAAATTGATATTATTAATTTCACTTATAATGTATAATAGTTTTAATTTATAAGCAGACTTTAATTGAATTTGTAAAAACAAAGCAGCTATACCCTATAAACAGTTCAACATATCATATAGCCCACTTACAACAGTCTTTGCACTCTTAGATTTTTTAACCTCTTTGTGCTTCTTTTCTTTAATTTTCCTTTCACCGTCACCTGAGTCTTCATCAGAACCTTTGTCAGAACCTTCATCATCTTCACTGTCTGAGCTTGTAGGTGGATTGCTATCATATCTACACACAAATAAATACATTAATATGCATACTTGATGCAATTAAAATAAATTATATATAATTATTCAATAATTTCAAAGATTTTAAAATAAGTATAAAATAACACAAACTTGTTTTACAAAGAAACTTAATATATAATAATCAGAAAAAGGGAGATTAAATAAATGTATACTATGCACATGTTTAAACACTGGAAAATATTGTACACATAAAGGAAGGTGGTCTAGGAATTATTCTAAGAATGTGACAATTTTAAAAATTGCCTTATATCATTACTATTTTTTCTCTGAAACTTAATAAGAATTAAACTATCTAATCCATAAAATGAAATCAACCTACTCTTCTGCAACCTCACTTCCACTTTCTTCAGGAGCAAAAGATTCATCTGATGATTCCTCATCAGTTGATCCTCCACCTTCTTCTCGTTCACGACCTTCAGCCTTTACTCGTTGCAGATAAGCATCAGGTTCATCTTCAACATCAGAATCTACTAGTTCATCCTCATTATACACAGGTTTCTCTTTAGTCTGTAAAAGTTTTCTTTTATGACATGACTGCTACAAATTCTCAATCTCACACATAGAAAGTTAGAAAATCATAATTGGCAGAAAATTTTTATGCCCAAATATTTAGAGGGAAAAAAAGTTTTGAAATTTATCACAAAGGTTAATAACTTCAAGAATCATATGTCAAAATCATAAATTATTATTATTAAACAGGGCAATATTTTCAGATATTTATTTTATTGAACTAAGTTTGGTCAATAATATAGACTTCATAATTACATCTTGCTATCACATCAATTTTTACATTTACCAGTTCATTTACAAGAGATTGCAGTTCTGAAACTTTATTTTTCTGAACTAGAGTTCCCACAATTTTTCCAGAACAAAAATTAGGACTTTCTAAGGACAAAAGTAATTTTTTATAAGGACCTACTTGAAATAAACGGCAAAATGACAAACACTAATTTCTAAGGAACATATTTTAATGATTATGAACCAGACAAGGCACGATTAATTTAATAAATGCCCTACAATATTTCAGAATTCAGTTTATAAAAAAGCCTAAAATTTAATATAAGATAAATCTGTTTGACAAAAACTAATTTTATAAAATGCACATCTAAAGTTTTTTGAGTGATCAAACTAAAAATAAATTGTGAATAAAATATATTATAAACAGTACTTTTTGAGGGTTTAAAAATGACTCTGATATATATGTATAAACGAGCTGATTATACCCAATGTTACCTGGTCTTGTGTTTTTGCTTTTTTTTTTAATTGGTTACTTTGTTTATATTTTTCATTTTGTTTAGTGCAGCTTGTCCCAAGAGGAGTTAGTGCCACTGAATTTCAACTAACCAACTGATGTTGCCTGGGGAAAGAGAAGTTTTACACTTTTCTATTACATTCAATGCAAGGAAAATTAAACTTCCATAAGTAACTGAAATATCTACAACCTTCCATGCTTCGCTTAATTAATATCTGCAGGACTGTTAGCTATTAGGAAAGGGAAGCTGGCTTTATACTTTAAACCTTTTCAGTAAACAAAAGATTATTTATTTGTCAAATAAGTTTTCTAGCTCGTGACCATAAAAAGTACTAATAAACTAAAAGTATTTACATAATTTTTTAAGGATATCAAGAAAAGGAATTTTGAATTACTACATTAGTACACTAAAAACATATGTATTTGAGGACAACATTAACAAATATTTTATATATTCTTAATATATATATTCTTTGACCAGTACTTATCACTTGTACTAGCGTTCTTAGAACCAGTTTTGGGCAAGTTTAACTCCGAACTTACAAAACCAGAAAGTATGGAGAGTACATCGAACACTGATAGGAAATCACGTAATGACAGTAGATTGTTTTGATGGAGAAATTCATTGCCTTCCAATTTAAAAATTAAAGAGTTTTTAAGGACCTTTGATAAAAATTAGTAGTTTTAAGGGTCTGTAAAAATGAAAGCTGAAAATAAGGCGTTCTTAATGACTTTTATGGATTGTGAGAACCTTGTGAACAAGGAAGGACTATAGATTGCTTTGTGGTACTGGTATTAGTTGTCCAAGGAACACCACACTGGCTGTATACAATGTAGATATAACACAGCAAGGGTATAATTTGTAACAGTAACAAGCTTAAATTTGAGTAACATAAAAAAAAAATATGTATATCACCTTAACTAGCTTTTCTAATTTTATTTGAAGATACATTTATATCCTAATTTAAGAAATTATAGCAAATAAGTTCTTAATTTTTAAATGGCAACTGCTATAACAAAAAGTAATGAATGATTTTGCAATCTTATTTGAACAAGATTTTAAACAATTACTCTAAACAGATAATACAAAAACAAAACCAATAAAATATTCCCAACTATGGTCTAATTTTAGCAACACAAGGACAAATGAGACAGGGACCTACTGCTTTAAGCCGATTCTGAACGGCTACAAATAACCCTGCCACAGTGAGATTCGAACACACAAACTCTGGTACTGAAGGTCAGCACCTAATCATCCAGTTATTCCCATAAGAACTACAATTAAAAAGTTAAATATCCCATACTCAAAAATACCTACGAGGAAAAGTTGGAGATAATAGAAAAGGTAACTTGAAGCTACTATAAAACATTTAAAGGTAGTACAAAATAATAATCAGTAAGGTAGCTAGCCCAACACGTTATTTTTTAAAATATTCTCTGCCAAATATGAATATTATGTAATTATGCATTTTAATATTAGTGACTAAAAGTTCTTAAAAGCTTGATACACATTTCTGAATTTGATTTATTTGTTGAATTAAAAAGGATACACAAAGATAAAAAATTTGCCCCCCCCCCACACACACAAAATTAAATGAATTTGAAGTATTGAATATGCCTTAAAAATTCCAGATATATTTTAAAGGATGTAAAAAGCTTAAGGAATGTTGTCAACTAAATGTTTAGTTACATAATGACAAAACAAACTTTTAAGCATACTTACCAATCCAGTATTTCTGTTCTTAATTCTCAGTTTCTTTGAATTAACAAAATCAAATAACCTTCCATATTCTTCTCTAAAATATAGATATATATTTAAATCAAGTATACTAGACATAAAAAAAAAAACTCACAAAATGTTAAGGAAATAAATATATACCATACACAATACAGCTATGATCCTAAATTAAGAATTTAAGTCATATCTTATGTAATAATATATATTAATGTTGAAATTTATGCCTTATTTATAGTTTCAAGCATGGTACAGAAGAGCAGAATTAAATTCCCATTATCCTTCTTTGTCTAATATGGATTTAAAAAAAAAAAAAAAAAAAAAAAAAAAAAAAACCTATCCATAACTAATGTATGTCAAAAACAGTAAAAACGTACAATAAAATTTTAAAAAAAAAGGTAATTTTATGAAAGAGCAAATTCTGTTTTCATTTTATTGTCATTTAAAAGCACAAGTTCTTAAATACAGGGTATTGCCAAAATACAATTTTTCAAATCCATGACTTTCCAAGATCATTTTCCATGACTTTAAAAACATTTTGTTGAAGTGTATATGAATAAAACTTCTGATGTACATACAAATAAAATGTATGTTTTCAGAGAAATTACAAGAATTTATGATAAAAAATACTTTATAAATGTTTATAAACTCATATATAAATAAATTGTTGTAGTATCTACATATCTAAGTTTAATCATATAGCAATTTTCTGAATGCAATCAAAAAATTTCTAATTTGAATTCAGGGTACTTAGGTATTATCGAGGTGACCATGTATAATAGCCTAACATGATAATTCTATGATTATATATAATAGCCCTAAAAATAAACTTATATTTTGTACAAAAATCTTAACTAATTTTTATTAAATAATAATTATTATTATATTAATAAAAATCTATTCGATAATTTAAGAAAAAATCAGAATAATATACTTATACATTTATCCACCTATTAAGCTTGCTTGTTTTGAGTTTCCTTGGCGAACAAGTTTTACTTGGCAATATGGTCAATGGGATAATGCATAAGTACCAAACTCAGAAACTTCAGCCAAATGACAAGTAAAAATAGAATTAAACAATCCAATGCAATGATTTTGCCAAAATATTTAGTGCCTCACAATCAATGATAATTAACATTTTATATAAATCTCAAAATTTAATGCCTCAAAATAAAAATCGCTTATTTACTAAAACTCCTAGTAACTCTTTACAGTAAAGATTTCCTCTTTTCCTTCAAAGTATGAATTTTCGAATGGCTGTGAACATCCATGCCAGCAGTGAGATTCAAACCCATGAACTTCTGTGCCAAAGAGCAGCCCCCTACCCATCGATCGGCCTAATTGGCATGGCGTTGCTCTTCGGGCAGCCTGATATTTGTTATGGCATTGTTATCACATAATCATTATTACTGCTGCTTTACCGTTTTAAAAGCAGTTCTTCCATACTTAACAAATTTCTCCCTTAATATTTTAAGTGAGCTAGATAAGCTACGATAATATTTAATTGGAAATTAAAAGCAAAAATAATAATTAAATTAATTATAATAAAATTTGTATTAATTCTAAAATTTATTAGTACACCCCTAAAGTGCCCTGCTTTTCTGTTTCCATATTTCAAATTCAAATATAGTATCTTTCTGAAAAGTATATGTAAATAATAGCTTTACATACAGATTTCACTTCCTATATATTGAAACAACAGATTTTATGAAACTTTTCATATGAGAATAAAATAATCACTAAAGCCACTAGTATGTACAATTAAGGCAAATTTCTATACAAAACTGTAACAATTTCTAGTAAGATGTTTAATTTTATTACTTATTTTAAAATTCAATTAATATTATGAAGTTATAATCAAGGATTTTTTAAACTTTATTCAATGTTCAGTACCAAATTTAAAACAAACAATTGTATAACTTTAACAGCATTCTATACATAATTTAACAGTTTTCAAAAGAATTTTGGAAACAAATATTACAATTAAAATATTTTACATAATTTAAAAACAAAACATAAAATTCTTACTTTTCTATGCTGCTAAAAGTATGTACTACTCCAGATTTGGTTTCAATTTCAAAATCAAAGGATCTTGTACTTCCACCACTACGGGCAAAATTAACGCTGGCTATTTCATCAAATCGAATATGAACAGGAGGCTTATGTACATATATCAAACCTCTTTCAAGAGGGTAAAGTAGTCCATTTCCAGCACGATAAGAACAAGTAATAGTTTGAGTACCACTGTGCCTATTAAATAATAAGAGAAATATATATTATATGCTTGTTAACAAAAATACAATATCATGCATATTTTAATGGTCAATTAAGTTCACAAAATTAAATGCATTCAATATTATAATGAAAAAAAAAAAGAAAAGATGTATTGATTATTTGACTATTCTTATACATAAAAGACAGAGATATTTTATTAGATATTTCAAAGTTACTGTACTACACACTGATCTTGCCCGAAATCACATGGTACATAATCCAAAGTAAAAATTATTTGTCCATAGAAAGATTTGGTGTGTGGCTTTTTATTTTAATTAATAACCAAAAAATAAATTCATTAAAAAAAGAAAAAAACTGTCATAAACACAAAACATACCCTTTAAATGTTCCAGGTACAGTTATTTTTCTCTGAACAATTGCTTTCATTACTCTGCTTATTACTTCAAATGTTGGGCCAGACATCTCTTTTTGCAACTTATCTTCATATTTTTTTGTTATGTCTTCCCTTAAAAAGAAATTAAAAATTAGAAGCTAAAATTGTATATATATATATAAACTAAAATTTCCTAAATATACACTGTACTTACAATAGCAACTTATTGATATCTTTGTTTTTATTTTATCCATGACACAAAGGAATAGTCTGATAACAGCTCTATTGATTTTACATATTATCAAGCCATGAAACTCAATAAATTGAAATATTCCGGTTAGTAAACTAAAAAAATTGATCAAGCAAGGATCTATTTTTATTTTTTAAAATGACTCTGCTTAGAGTAATTTTATACACTTTTACTGCAACCATTTATTAATGCCATTCAAGAATGACTACTTTTATGAAAGTATCTTCAGGACATTATCTAACATATTTGAGATTGCTATAGATACAATTCAAATAGAAAAGTAGTTAACGACAGTTATATAAAACTATTGAGATGAACATCATGTTAAACCTTCAATGAAATATGGCTAAAATTAAGGATATTGAGGAAATTGCAAACTCTACTATACAGGGGTAATTTAAATAATTCCTAATCAAAAACCCTAAGCTAAAAAGTTAATTACATATAACAAATAATTGTATTTTACTAAAATTAGATTTAATGTAATATTAATAAATTTCAAGAAGAGATTTTAATTGTTAGTAAATTAAAGCAGTGACAGCTTTAATTTTAACAGTTAAAATGAAAAACTTACCAAACTTCTTTTCATGAAACATACCCTTAATTGTTTAATAAATAACCAAGAGTTGGAATTTTAAATCTCAAATAATTTTATTTAGGATAAATCTGTTTTTTGGTGTAATAATTGCTAGATTAAATTATCACCAGATACAGTAATAAAATATCTGAGAAAAAAACAAGGAAAAAGAGGGGAAAATGAAGAAAAAAAAGCAAAGAACTATTAAAAATATTATTTTGATTTATATAATGCAAAAACAAATACCTAAATATGAAATATACAAGAAACTCAATTTTTATTAATATTAAACAAGTACTAAAGTATCCTAATCAAAAAATGTTTAAAACAAGATTCAAATCAGATGTTTCTTAAATATCACAATTAAAAAAGTAAATAAATAACCCTAATAATATAAAAGTGTATTTCAGTTAGAAAACTTTTAAGACATTACTGAAAACAAATTTTTTATTTGCTACTACAGAATTTATTTTCTAAGTTTAAAAAAATTTCATTGAATTTCATTTAAATTGATTTATTTAAAATCAGAATTTAAATAATGTACAACCTGTGTAAAATTATTTGTTCTCTAAGTAGACAATTTAAAAATATTTTTACATAATGAAATTTCCAGGCAACGATTAATAGGACACTTCCCTTCAGTATCAGGGGGTTCAAATCCACTTTTGACTTGAAGGTTTGTAACTGGTTTAGTTTAGGAGCACTAGGGTCTACTTTTATGTTACACAAAGTCTAAAGACATCAGAATTTACCACTTAAAGCCAATTCTGAACAACAACAAAGAACTACGTTAGTAACGGGATTTGAACCTGCAGCAGCTCTGTATCGATTTTGCTAGTCTTACTATGGATGTTCAATTTGGTTCGAAACTTGACAGTGTACTTTTAACTATGAGAGCTAATGAAACCAGAACATAGTTTAAAGCCCATTCCAAAACCTGCAAACATCGATGCTAGCAGAGGGATTCAAGCCCATAAACTTCAGTACTGTAAAGCAGAATCAGCGAAATGAATACCAGTTTTTATTAGCTCTTGTCTGACATTGGGAGAGGGGAAAAAAGACTGTAGTGTCACAAACCACAGCAGAACCCCAAAATTATGTCACACCACAGTGATATCAATTTTTTAAACATACACAGGGAGGGATGTTGCACCCCTTCAAGAATTTGGAACAGCTAAAATGTTGATTTGGAGCAGGACCAAAAAGAACCCAAGTGAATCATGAAATATTTACACTATTTAAAAAAAAAAAAAAAAAAACTATTTTTTTTTTTAAATTAATGATGAAAAAATAACTACTTTTTATTCATTTTTCAAAGCTTTATTTGTAAGTTCATAGTTCCCCTCCTATTTTAAATTAAAATTTAAGGAAACTTCTGTTAAATAAAAATTAATCCTCATCAATATATACACACACATCTGCAGAAGGCTTTAAAATATCAGCTAATTTCATGAAAATGTTAAATAAAATGAATGCTTACTTTCAGGCTTTTTTCAATAGGATTGACCCAAATGGCCTTCATTTTTTCACTTGGTTAATAAATTCATATATATTATAAACATTTGAAGATAATAAAATAATTTTATAAACAATTTTAAATACAACAAAAAATACTTTTATTTTGGAAAGGTGAATATTAATCCTTTAAAAATGTTAAGAGGCAATATTTTGGTGGTGACATTTTGATTTGATACCTTTAAATGCAGTCATAGATACAGAACTATTTCTAATTGTAAAATAAGAAATATTTGACCCCTTGCTCCACATATATTTAATACTGTAATCAATATAAACAAACAAAAATGAGCATACTCAGAAAGACTTAATTCCACAGTTGTTTCTTCTTCCTTATTAAACAACAAAATAAGAAATGGATAACGTGTGTGTCCTTGGTTTATTGGTGGATGTAAACTTAACTAAAAAAGAAGCAAGAATTACTACAGGCAGAATGTATTATAAAAATATACACTTTTGTTACCCTATTTTAAAAATTGAAGGTGTAACTCTTAAAAAAGTACACAGGAATTTAAAATATATCCAGAAAAGCAGTTGTGCTAACTACTAAAAGAAAATATTAATTACAATTAAAACAAACTAAACAAAAAAAAGCACTTAAATATTTTATTCAAGTGCTAATAAACAAAATTTTAACCAACCACACAGAGTACTATTTCAAAAAACAACTATTCTAATTTTGATATTAACATTCGATTTTTAACATTAAAATTTTTTTATCCTTTATTTTCGTATTTACAATAAAATTTAAAAAACCCACAACGCTGGGTTTTTTAATAAAAATTATTAAATAATTTTGATTATACAATTTTAAGACTAAAAACACTTCATGAATAAAGTTTATTCAAAAATTTTTAGTACAAACTTTTTTCAGAAGTAATTTCTAATGAAACAAGACAGTTTAAAACTAAAATAGCACAAATAACATATTTGATTTTTAAATTATAGCATTTAAATCCATAGTTTGCCATTAAAGTTTAATAGAAAAAAGAGTAGCAACTTAAGATAAAAGATCAAATGCAACTTTAGATAATTATTTCTACCATCAACAATATTTTGAGTTTTATAAATGGTACTATCTTGAATATGCAAAAGTCATCCTTTTCTTCCAAAATAACAAAAGTTTTACACAAACATCTGTTTACTTACAACAAAAAACATTTGGCGCCCGTCTTTGTGTGGTAATAAAAATAACCTTAATATAGATGTCAAAGGGATTTTATAATCAAATGTTTTGCCATGGAGTTGTACAAAGGTAGGAAAAATCTTGATGTCATAACGACCCCTAGAAAAAAAAAATAAATAGAATTTATAAAACAGAAACAAAAGATATCCACTTATGTTAGATAATTACAGGAATTTAACTTACCTAGGTGTAAGACATTGTAATTCCTTGAATGTAACAATAGCATCTCCAGTTGCTTGAATGATACTTGCTTTTTCTAAAACATTGTCAACAAATGCCTAATAAAATAAATTTTAAAAAGATATAGCTTAAAATACTAATCATAAACTAATAGTGATACAGCAATTTATACAATTTTTAGAATACAGCAAATAAAAATGTTAAAATTTAGACAATTACTTGAACAGGATCAATACTTGAATTGGGATCAGTAGGAATGTGGAAACGTAATTCTACAAGAGATACTGGAGCATCATCATTTTGATGAAATTCTAAAGTCACTTCATTTTTAGCATTTGTGCAATGAGAAACATTACTAAGAGGAACTTCAAAGGCTGTAGTTTTCTCCACATCAAAAGACAATACAGATCCTGTTATGAATAAATATTTAGATTAAAAAAGAATAAAAATTTCTAATAAATGTAAAGAAAGCAATTTCCTAGTAGCTTACTGTAAATTTTAAGCACAGTGAAGAAACCTTTCTAAATAATTTGTTTACATTACATTGTTTACTCCATGTAAATTTGGATTTTTTAAAATTTAAATCCTGATTGTTTATGCAAATCTAAAAACTTCTAAGGAAATTATGAAAATATGTATAAATGATTAGATAAATGCCATTTGATGCGTAATACAAACTACCTTATTATAACTTGTTTAAATACTATAAAGTAGAGAGACAAATTTATGCTGAAGTTTACATAAAAGGTGTTCCTTTAGAATAAGATGTCATTGGCAGTTTTAATTGAAATTAATGGATCAGATTACCAACATGAGAAAACAAAAGGAATTTCTGCCTGATACAAAATATTTTAGCACTTTTCAAGGAATCAATTTTTAAGTTAATAAAACTAGCAAATTCTAAATAACATTATGAAAACTTATAACAAACGTTGAAATTACATAATTCTACTAATTTTAAATTAAAATTCATAAATTCTGCTCTTATTTCATTAAATTTTTCCAATAACAAATTATCAAAGTCAAAAGTTATATCCTAAAAGCAATTTTGATTTAAAAATTCCTCCTCAATATAACTAATTTTTTATAAAATTGTTAAAATTCTTAAATTTAACTATACTACAAATATATTTTTATATGATATCAATATACAGCTAGGAATAACTCATAAATGTAAAGAAAGCAAGAGAGCAATAAAAACTTTAGTATATAATCACAAATTGAACAAATTAGATACCTTGAAATTTTGCTGTTCCCCAGTTCCAACCTTTTAAACTCAGTTCTTTGCTCTTTAGCTCTTGCTCAAAATTAGTTGTGAAAAACTTTGCTAACTTATCATGATCCTAAAAATTAAGATACAATTATGAGTACTTACAATGATAAATAAATATAGATACATATCAACAGTCAATTATGTTTTTAGGAAATCCCAAATTTACGTATTTTTTTTTTTTTTTTTTTTTTTTGTTACTTTGAAGTTTATCCAGCTTACCTCAAGATTTCAGAAAGTGTTCTTTTAATGTTATTGAGAAAAAAAAACAAGAGTGAATGAACTGTTTAAATTAATGAACAGATAACACCCATTTGAAATTTTGAAGTAATTAGAATTATTTAAAACATTTATTTCAAAATGAATTTTAAGTGTTATCTTTTTTCATCACCTGCCAACTGTTTAAATGATTGGCTGAATAATATAAAACTTTTTATTGTAAAATTCAGTATAATTTACTTGGAGTTTATTATATACAAAAAAAATCTGCAATAAAGACACCACAAATAAATTTATTCTAGCAAATAATTTATAACTTTTTAAAAATTAAAATTCTTTCGAAAAAAAAAAAAAAGATAAGGCTTTGTGAATTTGCTCATTTAAAAACATTTTTAATGTATTATTTAATAGATTAAAGGGAGCCATATGTCTATAATTAAGAACCACATTAAAATACAAACTAAGTAGATAAAAATTTAGCTTTTCCTTTTATACAATATTCATACTGAAAAATATTACATAAAATTATCCAATAAGATAAATTTTATGATTTCTAACAACACTGAATTCTTGATTATTTAAAAATTACATGAGAGAGATTAATTAACAATTACAATGAGAATTTTAAATAGAAAGTTGAAAATGAATATAAAAAAAAAGAGTATCTTTTCTCAAGTTAAGAATATGATTGACTTTCAATGTAAGATCTTAAAAAACATCTTAAACTACCTCTTAAAGGCATAATCATTTATTCAAGAATTGTTTCCTTCCACATCCAACCTTTAGCTACTATGTATAAACATTTTGTGTTTTAGTTAGAGGTAACCCTTTTCCTTAAGGTTCCAATATTTAAATATTCAGTTGTGATACTTAAGGTATAAGCCAGAAATATGGTAGAACATAAGAACTATTTAGCAATCCTCAAAAACTTGAGAAAAAAAAATCATAACTTGCAAACTTTTTTTAGGAAATTCAGTAAAAAACCAGTGTAGAGCTCAATTAGAAAATTCTTTCCTTGTTTCCTGAGATCAGCATTAACAAAGTTGGTGACCAGCATTCATTCATTGGTTGATACAGACGACTAAATACAATACTCCTACAAAATTTTACTCTTTAAATTACATTATTAATTTCAGTTTGTCTAATTTTTTCTTCTTGCCATTTAACATATCAATTTAAATTAATTGAAACAGTTGAGTATCATTTTCAAAATTCAAATTTTATAGGTATAATAGGTTTTATTTAAAAATTTTTAAGCAGTTTTAAAATAATTAATGTAATAAACCTTTATTAATCTATTTTTTCTTTAATTTCTTACTTTTGTATATTTATTCTTATAGTTAAACTATACAAATAACCATAACCTCATAAATGTATTTTGTAACAGGGATATTTAAGCATTTAAGTAATTAATATGACTGCATTGTGGTTTTTAATTTATTTATGCATATTATTTCATTCTAGCATTCATATAATGCTTGCAGAATTTTACAATAATTGGCTAATTATGAATGCACATTTTGCAATTCTACATATGGTTTCCAATGCAGCTCTCAAATCTCTCAAGTTGGGAATCCCTGGTATTAGAGAGTAAGGGAAGGAAAATTAAATTTTCCTATATGATAAATATTGTAAGTTTCACTTATTTTTAAAGATATATAAAAATTACATAAAAAAATGTTAATATTAATGAAATGTTTCTGAATCATATTTACTCAGATATCACATACATTTTCATTAAAACCACCAAAACGGTACATGGTACCATTTTTTAGCATAATGCGCAATCCATAGTTGGCAGCCAGTCTAATCCACTTGATGCTTTCAATCTCTGATGGCTGAATATGTACAGGCTTACCAGTCTTGTTATTTTTGAAAATTATAGTCTGATTATTAAACATCAGACGGCCTGGTACCTAATTAAAAAAATATTGAAAATAAGTACAACATAAACAAAAATGATAATACTGCTAATACAAACTGACATAAGATATAAATAAATTCATTAAGTTCAACAATCGCTGCGATTTTTATGGGAATCTAGTAGAGTGGTAACTAGAATATTTTATTACAAAAATTTACTTTCTTTTTTTCTTAAGTATAGATGTCATTCATATCAAGAACTTCTGTTTCTATTATTTCAAGTAATCTTTTAGCATGATTTACAGTACCTTGTTAAATTTTTAGCTGATATTTGCCAATTTTTTATTCATTTATAAATTTTATGTTTGAAGGAATTTGATTGTTTAAATTTCTTGCTCAATATCTTAAAATCCTTAACAATAATTGCCAATAACAAAATTTACATTAATAAAACCCAGCTTGAAACAGCAACTTGTTCAAGGAGAAATAGCTTGTTTTTTTTTTTCGGGACCTACAGTTAAAGCCGATTGCGAACGGCTACGAATATCTATGCCATAGTGGGATTCGACCCCATGAACTCCGAGATCAAAGATCAGCGTCATAACCATTCAGCCATTATTCGGCTTTTTTTGGGGTGGGGGGGTGAATAAGTAAAACAATCTACCTACTTCTTACTTAGTATTCTTAACAAAACTTCACTTATTACACCATAATAAAAACAGATGTATTACAATACTTCCGACAAAAGCAAATAATACCGAATACATTAATGCATAATACCGAACACCTAAAATTAATATTTTTTTGTCTTTTCTAGCTGTGTTTAAAAAATATACAGAAAAATTAACATTGGAAACATATCAAATAAGCCTAAGAAAGAACGCGTCTAAAAAATTTCCCTTAGAAAATTATTCAATGAATAGTTCAATCATAGTTCAGTAGGTGAAAAAAAAGATTAAAACTACCATGCCACCATTTTCTTCTTTTAAAATTTCAGTAAAATCCATATTTATAGCAGACAATGTCTGAGAAGAATAGTAAATTATTATTTTAATTCATATACTTCAGGTAGAGCAATCAACAGTGAAAGCGCGGTAAGTTTACTTTCTCGTACAACGAAAAACGGTGTTTGTAATTCATTTCACTTCAGTCCTATAATTTTTGCTTCGGAAATCTGTAAATAAACCATAGAGTAATTACTACTTTATTATTTAAATAGAAGTATAGCAATTCTATCTAATAAGATGTAATTTGTACTAACTGAATGAGGAACTGGTTTACGAATGATATATAGAATATTTTTGACAGTATATACTCATCGCCTCAAAAAAGTAGTTTCGAAATTAAAAAAGAAAAGAGATAATTTTGTAGTACTCAATATTCTTTCTGGCAACACTAACAATTCGCGCAATAATGTAAATTTATAAACAAACGTTAATATTAAAATAAATTTATAAAAGACAGAAACGAGTTATTGTAATAGATTACTTTCTTGTATTTACAGTATTATTGGTTCAGCATTACACGGTACATCAGATTTCTTTAATTTTTTTTTTCATTTTTGTCAACATGACAATAAAACTCAATTTAACTTATACTTTTTTATATGAATTTTTAACTAATAATATACTAAATCATAAACAAACGTTGAGATTAAATTTATAATATATGCAAATATGAATATTTTCACATATATATATATATGTGTGTGTGTGTAATTGGAGCCAAATAGGGAAAACAAAGTAGTACTTTAATTAGAAGTGAAAATAAAATAGTGCTTTTCAAACCTAAAAATTAAATTTACCTAATACTTTAGTGTTTGTTCGCATTTAAAATTTCATTAAAGTATAAAAATTCCTAAGATTGTGATGTCAAAACTCACAATGTTTCTTTTTGTTCAATACATTCAAAGTCTTTTTAATAAATATATTTCTCATCAATCGTGTGATATAATTTAGTACTACACATATTTTAGTTGTTAATTTTATTTAATTATTTCGTGTACTATATAACTTTGTAGAGTTCTTATAAGTTATGAGTTGAAAATTTGAATATTAATCTCTTGTAACAATTTCATTTATAACTATGATATATACAGTGAAACCTCTCTGAGTGGCCATCCCACCGTTCCGAGAATATTTGGCCGCTGTGAAGGGTTTTATTATAATTGCTATAATGTGTAATATAAACAAGTCCGACATATGTTCCTTATTTAAAATGAAATTGAAAATTTATCTAAAAGAAAATAGTATTCTCTTTCATGCTCTCTTACATTTTTTTAAAAAAAAGGCTACAATTTGTGTGTTTTAAGTTTTTACTTTTCTCTATAACAAACATTTTTAAGTTCATTTTTTACTTTAAAAACAGAAAATTGAAGTTATGTATTCCTTCAAAATAAATTTTTTTCTTTAATGACTTCGTTGATTTGTGTTCTTCTGTAGTTAGAAAATTCAACTAACTTTCTTGCCGATTTCTAATTTTCACATTCAAGCATAACTTCAATGCACTGCTCGAGATTTAGGTAAACGTGTTTTGATTTAGTTGCAACTCAGATCACTGACAATCTAATGAAATGAAACTGGCGTGGATGACATTTTTGCTGACAGAGGTGCTATTCTTCATTTATTGTACCTATTGGAATTCCAAAAAAGGCCCTAGGATACCAGCAACGCTTTGATTGTCCTGTTCTTCCCTCAGTTTCTATGGGTGGTGCAATAGGGATTCCTATCTGAAGGATGTGGGAATACAAAAGAGATAACAGATTTAATGTTTCTAAGAAAGGGGGGGGGGGACTGCGGAAATGGACTTTGCAAATTATTCCTGGGTTTTATATCCTACCATAAAACTAACCTTGAGTTTTTCCGCTCAAAATTAAAGCACTGAGTGAGTAGAATTTCCCAAAAAATGAAATAGGCAATCCCACTCGGTGGTCATTTAGAGGGAGTCGGGTGGCTGCTGATACAGGTTATTTTACCATTAAGTCTATGAGTCGTAAAATCCGTTGCATGAAAAATTGAGCATTTAGAAGGGTGGCCACTATACAGGGGTGGCTGCTCGGAGAAGTTTTACTGTAATTAAAAAAAAGGCATTTTCTAGGGCCTTTGAAGTTTTTGGTAATGTGAGGACCCTAAATATACTATTAAATATCTACTTGTGTTCATTAAAGCAATTAAAAATTTAATTTATTTATATTAAACAGCAGAATTTAAATTTATTTTATTTCTTTATTTTTTAATAGAGGGATAAGCACTGATGTTTCAAAATAACCGATTCTAGAGCACCATCTTCATTTTTTTATCCATATGAATCAAATTTATTTATGATTAATAAATATATATTGCAATTTAACCCAAATAAGATTCTTCTAAATCTGTATTTATTTATAATATCTAGATTTATTAGTTACAAATATACAGGTAGTATTTTTTATATTACTAAGACATTGCATAGTATGTGCCATAATTTCAGGTAGATAAGTCATATATTACGCATGTTTAAAAGTTGAATTTTAATGGCTGTAACATTTCTGCAAAGGTGGCATATCTGAAGAAATTTTATTTTTATAAATGATAAGAAAGACATTTTTTAAGCTGAATATTTCCATGTGTCTCTATTATATGATTGCCAAACGATGGACGAATGATTAGGGTGCTGGCCTTTGGAACCGGAGTTCGTAGGTTCGAATCCCACTAGGGCATGGATGTTCGTAGCCGTTTGGAATCGGCTTTAAGCAGTAGATCCCGGTCTCATTAGCCCTTGTGTTGTAAAAAGTAGACCGTAGCACTTTAAAATCAAATCAAAATCAAACCTATTACATAATTTGTTCAAGGGGTTATCATACTGTGCCAAGCAGTATCAACTTAATGTAGCATGCTATACAGTAAGAGCAAGTGTTATTCCTATACTAAAGTGCAGCACCCAACCCATTTTTACTGAAAAATGGCCAAATGAGTAGTGTGCTGTTTTTCAATATAAGATTTCATTTGGTAGAATCTCACTGAAGGCATGGACATTTATATCTTTGATTGCTGTAGGTCAATCTCATTAGTTCTTAGTGTTCCAAATCAAACCAAACCTATACACAATTGCGTTCCAGCTCACTTAGACAATAGGTTGGCAGAGAGTATTCTGCTAGGCCTGATGCCGATCAATTTAACTGTTTTTTTTCTAACTTTAATTTAAAATGTGTGCTTCTGTTTTAATAAATGTATTGTGCCCAGAAACTAAATGTCTTGTTTTATTTTTTTTCTTCTATTTTTGAATATCCAATGCTAGTGTTCTATAGGTGTAGTAATTTTTCACCAGCTGACAAATACATTATTTCATTTGTCTATAGAAACAGACTAAAATAATCTTAATTTCTTTATGAAGAGAATAGCACAGAGAGAAAAGGGATTATTAATATCAACAGTTAGAACTTGCCTTAATGTAAAGATAATTGCTAAACAAATAGGATTAAAAAAATTTTTTTAGAGAACAAATGACATGATGAACATTTATTTTCTTTTTCCCAATTATCATATGTTTGACGTTTATGCTAGGATAGTTTATCTGATGAATTTTCACTTTCTTTTATTTATTTTATCAGATGTATGGTGTATATGCCAGGGGGGCTTATCTACCTGAAATTATGGTAGTGTACACTAAATATAAGTGTAGATTTTGCTGTTATTTGTCTTTAAAATAGAGTTCAAAATCTTTTAATTATATACAAAATTAGTCTTTATTGTAAAATGTTAGAAGCTTAAGTCATCTTAAAGTAGTAGTCAGCTTAACTTCATATTTCATTAGTTTTTTGTCTCAGTTTTTATTTTATTTTCAAAAATCTTTCTTTAGAAGGAAAACTTTTCTTAATCATCTTACAGATTCTAATAGATTCTTTCTAATTTATGAAAAAAAATTAATAAATATTTTAATTCATTTTATAAAAAATACTTAATTAGAACAATTGTTTCTTACTTTTTAATATTTTAGAAGTATTTCGCATTTAGAGCTGCAGTAGCTCAGTCTCTGAATGTATCAAGCTCTTAACCTTAGAGTTGTGGATCTGAGATTCGAGCCTTCCAAAGATCTGCCGTATTTATTAATGGTGGCTGGGGAACGTAAAATGAGTTTGTGGTTGCCAAGTTTTTTGGACCCTCCTTGAAAAAAAATTATTCTTCTACCCTAGTGTTTTAAATGAAAGATGTATCCCTTTTCCTTAATTTGTGCAGCTGCTGGCTCATGTGCTTGATTTTACCAAGTGGCATTAGAAACAATAACATATTTCATATTTAGATATTACACATAAAGAATGTTTCTTCTATAAACTTAAACTGTTATGTATTTAAGTAGTATGCATTCCAGTAGGTAACAGATTACTTTTCACGTGTTATTTGAATTATCATTGGTACATTTTAAAGTTATAGTTTAAAATTTAGTTTTCTAAAGTCTTAAAATAAATTATATATGTAGCTTAATTTTTATTGAACTTAATTCTATAAAGTATATTTTACTTAATTTCTTTACTGCTTATTCTCTAGTGTAATAATTTGAAATTTTCAGAAATATCCAATGGCTACTTGTGGAGTGATTAAAAAGCTTGATGAAACTGTTGTTAATAGAATAGCTGCTGGAGAAGTTGTACAGAGGCCAGCTAGTGCATTGAAAGAAATGATTGAAAATAGGTATGTTAAATAAATTGAACTTTAAATATAACATTGTTTTATGTTTTTATTAAAATTAAATAAAAATTTAAATTTTTTAATTAAGCTTATTTTGATTATTGTAAACAAAATAAATAAATGGCTTATGGAGAAATTTTAAGGTATTTGTCTACGTTCAGAGAACTTTTTTCTTTAAACGTAGAAACTAATTCAGGTTTTTACATTTTTAGATTCATTTTTTATATTATAGATAATTGCACTTAAAAAATTTTTATTCTTGAGGAATTTTTTTTTTAAATTCTAATAAATGAAGAAAATTTACTAAAAAAAATTAGGTTCTTTCAAAATGTCTAATTTTTTAATAAATTAAATTTTTTCAATATTTTTTGATGTAACACATTTCTTATACACTGTTAAAACTAATTGGCATCATTAATTTAAATTATTGTTTGCACAACTTTTTATTTTTCAGATGGCAACTAAGTTTATTATATTATTACTGTTCTTTCTTTTTCATTGTAATGTAACTGATGTAAATTTGTTTTTGTATCCTTTAACTTTTAAAATAAAAGTCCTATAGGTTATGGGCCCAGGACGATAATTCCTGTAAAGAATTTTCCAGTTTTTTTATTAGTGTCGCTTAAAGTAAAATAATAAAATGGCAGATTTTCGAAGTGACATCCTAAAGCTGAATAATCGCAATTATTCAAACTGGAAATATAAAGTGCAGCTACTGCTAATGAAAGAAAACCTATTTTAAAAAGGTAATTGAAGGTGAAAGACCGATTGCAGATGGAAATAAAAAAATAATTTCTGAATGGGATGCAGCCGACTGTAAAGCACAAGCTTACATTGGACTTATGCTAGAAGATGATCAACTCATCCATATACGGGATAAGAGAACGGCGAAAGAAATGTGGAATGCTCTCAAAGAATATCATGAGAAAAGTATGTTAATGAATAAAATTCATTTGATGCAAACGATTTGTTCGTTAAAGCTCAAAGAAGGTGGTAATATTCCACAACATATTACTCACATGCAAGAGTTGTTTCTAAAACACCGTGATATTGGTGAAGAATCGTTATCTGATAAATGGAGTGTTGCAATGCTATTGAGTAGTTTACCTAGAAGCTATGATCTTTTAGTTATGGCACTGGAAATAAGACCAGAGAAAGAATTAACGTTTGACGTTGTTAGCTTATTGAAAGCTATAATAGAATAATAGTTGAAGTAGAAGCATTTTGCCCTATTAATACAGCATTAAGACAAACGTTAGCATAATTTAAAACTATATTTATAAAACGTAAAAGTAAAGGAAAAATAAACATCGACTAACTGCCATACACACATGGCAGCACAACCACACTGACTGACTGATTGACTGATACATAGCCTTTTCCCCCGAGTACTTATCGGTAGGGAAAGAAACGATCTTCAAACATATGCAATACATCACGGCTCGAATGAAAAATGCATGCATAATATATATGCTAATATCGTCAGTGGTTATGAAATGGGTAATAAAATATTTAAATTACTTATAAAATAAAGTGACTAATTTTCTAACAGACATTATACAGCAAAAGATCATCGCCGAATATGAAGGTAAACAACATGCAGAAGAAACTACCTGTAAATCTGAAAAGTTAATGAAGTCAGTTGCTAGTAAAAATTTCAAGAAAACCCTGTGGAATGTTATTTTTGTAAAAAGCATGGTCATGTGAAAAAGGATTGCAAGAAATATTTAAATTGGAAAGAAAAACAACAAAATAAAGTAAATACAGTTGAACATAAGGAGCATTTGTTTTCATTTGAAATTCAATCCAATAGTTGAATTTTGGATTCTGGAGCCACTAGGCACGTAACCAGTGATAGAGAGTTTTTCATATCCTTGAATACATCATATACTGAGAAAATTGAAGTTGCTAATGGTGAATTAGTTGATGTTATTGGTATCGATACTGGAAAATTAAAGTTTAAAAATCAAGAAGGTTCGGTTACACCAGTTATATTATCCAATGTGCTGTATGCACCGAAAGTTGTTAGAAATTTAATTTCAGTTCGACAACTAAACTTGAACAATTTTTCAGTAAAATTTCAGTAAAGATTTTTGTGAAATTCTCAAAGATGGAAAACAAATAGGATTTGCCAACTCTGTTGGAAACTTATATAGATTATGTGAACCACATAAAATTCATACAGTTGTTGAACATAAGAGCAATTGTATTCATACATGGCATCGAAAAATGGGACATTGTGATCCAGAGGTGATAAAGAAAATGTATACTGAGGAACTTTTAGAGGATTTGAAGATAGTTGATTGTGGAATTCAAATGTCATGCGACACGTGCATGAAAGGAAAGTTGACCAGTTCAGTTAAAAAAATAATTCATAACAAATGTTTGTTTTCAAATCACATCATATATTATCAATATAGCAACAGAATACATGCAGTAGGCTTTGAAAAAACAGACTTAGTGAAAAAAATGTTATACTTTTTTGTATGTAAAAACCCATTCAACTTTTTCAGTTAAATTTAATATACATTATTCAGAGTGTCCCTAATTTAGAATGTAATATGTAGAAAATATCTGCATTGGAAGTGGAGATTAGAAAAGTGTCTGTTACTTCTAGGTGTCTACTGTGGATTTCACTATATATGAACAACATAAAAAAGACAACATACAAAATATAGGACAGAGTAAAATACAGTTTGTAAAGAGAGATACTGACATCTCTATTAAAATCTTAAATAATGTTCATCTAAAAAGTAATTCTGAGGGCAAGATTGTTGTTTTGAAACCAATATTTGGAAATATTGATTTTGTTTAAAGGAACAACTGCTCTCATACTGATTGTATACTAGCATCGTAATAGCTGGAATTGAAATTGAAAGAAGTAATAAAACTTTAAACAATAAAAGGTTTTGTTTATTAGAGTGTAAAAATTATCATTAACAGTTGCACACTTTACTGCATTTTTATTTTAAAGCCAATAATGTTAATTTCTAACTTAAGAATTGATGTCACAGAAAAAAGAGAATAATAAAGGTCTTGGCTTTATCAATAAAAAATATGATTTCAGTGTCTAAGCAATTAGATTAAAATATTTGAGGACGTTAGAACCAGTTCCTAAGCAGGTCTAAATTGGTTTATCCTAAATTTATTTATAAAACTATATTAGCTTTTCAGAGGTGGAATAATTTTGATATTTCAAGTAAAGAAATAATTATGAAATTTTTTGTTGTTGTTGCCTAATGCCACTGGGTCAAACCAAGCACAATTGAGAGTTCGTGGGTTCGAATCCCACTGTGGCATGGATGATTGTAGCCGTTCGGAATCGGCTTTAAGCTGTAGGTCCCGGTCTCATTAGCCCTCGTGTTGCAAAAAGTAGACCGTAGCACTCCAAACCAAACCAAGCACAATTGAGCGAAGGCTACTCGTATTAAGCCTCAGGCTACTCTAGCAAAGGGGCATGCCTTTCGTTTTGACGGGCACCTCAAGGGTGAAAATGCTACTTATGCTCAACTGGGTCATTGTAATTTTGAAGGAGAGACCAAGTAGGCTTGGTCTATCACTCCCAGAGATAACAACTCAAAACTTGGAGGACATACTGACCACAATCATATTTTGCATGCCCCAGACACCTTTAATGAACACGGTGGGTCTTAGGCCGGCTCAGAGTTCTGTACCAATAACCCTTTGCTGACTGAACTACCGCAGCTCATGAAATTTGTAAACATTTACTACAGTCTAAGGCTCAAATGCCTCTGTTGAAAAGATTTTTTTTCAACATTTGTTATATTTCTCTACAAACTGCAAAACAATTTAGGAGTACACAAAGCATTAAAACTGGTATAGAGAGTTAGGCATATAAACTCTCATTAAAATTGAGGACCAAATTATTCAACACCGCTGTTATATATCTAATCAAGAAATGTAAGCTTTTTTCTCTTTTGTGTTATTAAGTAATTTGATATATTTCATAAAAATGATTCTTTTAACTTTAATTTGCAAATATTTTTTAAATAGTTGTTTGTGTCTGTTAAAATTTCTTTTATTTTATATTTATCAAAGAAAATATAGACTTATGTTGGTAATGAGTATTTAAATATGTATTTTGTTTAAAAATCATTTTAATAAAAGTTTTAATTAAAAAAGTTTGGTTATAAATGTTTTAAATAATATAAAAAGTGAAAGATTCCATTACTCCATATATATATATATATATATATATATATATATATATATATATAAATTATATAACCATTGACATCCACTTTAAGTAATATGTAGGTAGAGGATCAGTTGCACCTTGAGGCAAATACAAGGATATCTTTTAGTATGAAAACAGCAAGAAAACATAACTTACATTTAAAATTTTTAGTAACTTCATGCTGTCTTCATTTCACAATTTTACAATAACTTATCTATATTACTCGCATGATATATGGTTTGATAATCATGGCACTCAACCATGAAGCCAATATTTTTTACTTAGATGTTAGCAATAAGTTTCAACTCTGATAATCCTTTATAAAGATAGCTTTTTCAAACATTTAAGCAATATAAGTTAAAAAAGAAGAAAAAATGCTTTATTTATCAATTTATCAATTACTTCTGCCTTATCTAGAATTGTGTTTATTAGCAGATTAGCCAATCTGCTACCATTATAGTACTGTAGTTTTGGAGCAATTATAAGACAGATAAAAGTCCTTTTAAAAAAATTTTTCCAATTTTTGTGCTTTTTCTCATTTTAAAACTTTTGTAAATTTTATTTACTTTTCACCATTATACATTTTCTTTTTTTTCCTTGCTGTTTTTGTTTTAAACTGTTTCATTAATTTCTGCCAATTTCTGAACTTTTTGTAGCCAGTGATAAAAATCGTCACCAAAAAACACTTGTATAACATCTGTTTCATCAATCTGTATATAAGTCGACCCCCAACTTTAGGTCTTTAAAAAGCCAAAAAAATTCTCAGCTTGTGCATGGAAATACTGTATATTTCCAAATATAACCTGAGAATATGATTTTCCTTCAAAAATTTACCCAAAGTTCAAAACCTGTATATAAGCCAAAGTGAAAAAGACAATTTCTAGACTGTTCAAATATGTCATTTACAAGCCAAAAATATCGCCAAGTAGGTAAAGTGGGGGAAATATTTTCCAATCAGTCGATCACACCTCGAGATAAATGCAGAAACATACCTTGGCACGTTTTGAAAGTGGCAAAGAAAAACAATTATTTTAAATTTTAATTAACTTCATGCATTTTAGTTAATTTCACAATTTACACTAACTTTAACTAGATTACTGCTGCCAAACGCTAACAAGTTTCAATTCTTGCAATCTATATAAAGATAACTTTTTCTTAAATTTAAGCAGTATAAGCTTTGGGGGAGGGGGAAATGCTATGTTTAGCAATTTATCAATTGCTTCCGGGTTATGTAGAATTGTGTTTATTAGAAGATTGGCCAATCTGCTACTGTAATAGTATTGTTGTTTTGGAGTGATTATAACACAGATAAAAATAGTTTAAAATTTATTTTTCATTTTTTATGTTTTCTCATTTCAAAATTTTACAAAAATTTTTCCAAAAAGCACATGTATTACATCTGTTCAGTGGACCCGTATATAAGCCCCCTCCCCCCCTCCACTTTAGGTCTTTAAAAGGCTGCAAAAATTTTCGGTTTATAAATGGAAATATACAGTATATGGTAATTGAAGTTATGATTCTTGAAATATAATTTTTTCTGTGCTTTTAGCTGAAATCGAGTATTTTTCAAGCTATATAAATAAAACTGACACTCTCTGACTCTTGAGTGAATCAAGATATATGAAATTTGAGTGTTGAGTTTTGTACTTTATATTGTTTCATTCTTTATCTGTTTATGCTTTCTACTTATTCTGTAGCAATATACTGTATGCATTGTTTTGTTGTTCATGCACAATATTAAAATTGGTACGTATGTCTTTATATTTATAAATTTATAAAGATTAATTTATTACATCCATAAAATTTAGTAAATTACTACAGTACATGTGTATCATATATGATAGAAGTTTTGTTTAATCCTCTAGTCTTGATGCTAAATCTACTAACATACAAGTTGTAGTTAAATCAGGAGGAATTAAAATGCTACAGATACAAGACAATGGGACTGGTATACAAGTAAGTTAATGTTAAATTAAGGTATGAAGAATTTTAAATTATAATTCTTTTATTTTTTTTTTCTAGTCTATCAAAACTAGTCTGATTTTATATTTGATAGATTTAATATAATTTTAGAAAGAAGATTTAGATATTGTCTGTGAAAGATTTACTACAAGCAAACTTGAAAAGTATGAAGACCTTACAACTATATCAACCTATGGTTTTCGTGGAGAAGCATTAGCAAGTATCAGTCATGTTGCACATGTTACTATCACAACAAAGACAGCTGATTCAAAATGTGCATTTAAGTAGGTAGTAAATTATAACAGATTAAAGTTATAGATTTCATGAAACAGTTAAGTTCTTTTTTTAATTATCAAAAGTTCATAAATATTGATGTAATTATTTTAAGCTTTGATATGTTGTTTTATAGAGTACAGTATTCTGATGGCAAGCCTTTGCATCCTCCAAAGCCTTGTGCTGGAAATAAAGGAACCCAAATACTTGTGAGTTTTCTGTTTCCTGTGTGTGTAAAATTCATTGGATATATGTGTGTTCTGTCAGAATATAATTTTTAAATTATAACATAGTTTGATCGGGTGCTTAAAATCCTTAAAAAGTGCTTATTTTGTAGATACATTTTTAAGGCCCCTAATAAGTCCTTAAAAAGTGCTTAATTTTCTTTTCGTAGCCTTAAAATTTATAATTTTTTCCGAGTGCTCAAAACGTGCTTACTTTTCCCCAAATACCGGTTGCTGAATTTTTATTTCCCTTGGTAATTAATCGTCAATCGATTCAACAAAGCTAAAGATAAGAAAGAAGAGTTAGACCAATTTAAAAAATGTATAGAAGAAATGAAAAATGATCTTCAAAATTAGATATATTCTCTTATTTTTCCCCCTTCCTATATTTTTTAGTTCTCATCATCTATTATGAATGGAAATAGTTCTTCAGTTACATTTTTAAAATAGCATTGATAATTTCTTGAATCTTGTTTTGAGTATGTCATAATTAATTAAAACTTTTATAGTGTAGATACTGCATCTTCTTTTCTCTCTGTCTCCCTGTGTGTGTGTGTGTGTGTGAATATTATATTTACCTGTTTATAATACAGAAGTACTTTTTATTATCTTATTTTACATCTATGTTGCTCTAAAAATACTGTTGCTATGATGTGAAATTTGTTGATCTTCTACCACATATAGTACTTTCTTATCTTTATAAATATTTCAGATTTTTTTAGGAAGGGGATGGGGGAGCATTTGGTCAATAAGTACTATTGTTGTTCTAAAATTTATGTTTGCGAAGAAAGATGTCTTAACATAAAGTATGAGATATTAACAATTGTGTTTAATAAAATTATTAAATTGATCTATATATATTATTCAATGTCATTTTACAAGTCATAAACCTCATGAAAAGCTTCAATTTTTAAGCTTTAGCTGTAGGTCGATCATAGTACAATGAAAATTAAAGTGCTTAAAAAGTGCTTAATCTTTTTCTGAGGAAAGAGTCTGAACCTTGTATATTTGTTTCTAAGATTGTTAAAAATCTACCTTTAAATTCAATGGCAATAAACATTATATGTATTTATTCATTCACTCAATAACCAGTTGTGTATTTTATAGGTTGAAGATCTATTTTATAATATGAGTGTCAGAAAAAATGCATTGAAAAATGCATCAGAAGAGTATGGAAAAATAGCTGAAGTTATCAGTCGATATGCTATACATAATTCAGGAATTGCATTTTCTTTAAAAAAGGTACATTTATTCATTTTTTGCTTCTTTTGCAGTTATATTTTTGCTATGATATATAAGGAGTTTTAAATGTAAAGTGTCAATTACCTTTACCAACAGTAAAACATGAACTGCATACCAAAGTTTTAAGTTATTGCTTTTTGCATACTTTTACATAAACAGTTTACAGGAATATATATACATATACAATTAAAAAATAAAACTTAGAAAGTATCTTATACTTGTTATATAATATTTAATAATTATGATAATAAACAAAGAAATTTTATTAAATGCATGCATGCAGTGTACAGAAGACAAGAATTCAAATTTCAATCAAAATAATTGTTTTATCCATTTATAAAAAATTGTTAAAATGATATCTACACTTAAATATTAAAAACAAAAGTACTGTAATTTATTTATTTGTTTCCATGAAAAATATATTTATATTTCAGTATGGAGAAAGTGGTTGTGATGTTCAGACTTTATTAAATGCATCAACAAGAGATAATATCCGTACAATATATGGTGCAAATGTAGCTAGGTAAAAATTTTTTAATTATTCTGTATTTGAAAATTATATAAATGTGTGAAGTTTTTTAAAATTTTTAGATACTTATTTTGATAATGCTTTCATAATGCTTGCAATTATAATGTCTCTTACATTTAGTATAATACCACTGTATGCTATTAATATATTTTATTTATTGAATATATCTCATTGTCATTAAAGCATAACACACAAGTTCCAAAAATTCATAATTTATTATCTAAATTTAATATTTGTTGTTTTTATGGATCTATATGAATTTTATGACATCTAAATCATTGTTTTAAAAATTTGTTTGATTTCATCTCCTTCTGTGAAATAAAGGGAGTATTATAATCACAAAAAAAAATCTAGTTTGTAGATTTCACTTGAAATATCTATTTAACCATGTGTGAATACATTTTGACTAATTTTAGCACTATGACTGTACATGTCTCAAGGAAGCTTTTATCACGTCCATTAAAATTGATGTTCTACCTGGATATTATCTTTTTTTATTTTTTCTTTGTAAGTTGCGAACGGCAACAAACAATATTTTTTAGTAAAAACATGGTTGTTCTTTTGTATGCAAGTAGAAAATGGCTCTTGAGTTACTTTTGGGTTTTTTAAGAAAAACATTATTTAAGCCATTGAGAACATACTTCTAAACTACTTCAGAACCATATTTCTGATTTCAAAACCCAAACGAGACATCTGGCATCCCCAACAAGATTGTCTGCTTTTCGAGTGAGTTGATTTTATTTATTCTATGTTATAAAGAACTTTGCTTTGTAAAGATTGAAGGCAAATATTAGAGAATTAAAATTTAATCTGCAAAAAAAGTCAGAACTCAGCTAAGGCGACATTCGTCCTGTAGATAGTGTGGCAGATCTTTTAACTTCTAAACAGCAGAGACGATGCATATTCTGCCACAATTTGTACAATTCTACTGACTGTTTGAAAGTACAGAAAATGACAATGAGAGATAGAATCTTTTAGAAAAATCGGGATGTTTTTTATGCCTAAAACCAGGTCATCAAGTCCGTAAGTGTTATTCAAATGTAACTTGTTCGGGTTGTGGAAAAAGACATATTTGACTCTGTCTTAACATGAAGCAACAAGTATTCTTACCTGATGAAAAGAGAAGTACAGAGGTAGATACTGTCCCAAAGGAGGATTAAGCACTTGTGAATGTATCTAAAAGCTCTAGTGTTATGTTATTAACCTTTACGGTTTTAATCAGAGGTGATGGAAGAAAAAGGCAAGAGCCATCACACTGCTTCAGAGCATTCTTACATTTTAAAAGGTACTGCTAAAGAAAGGAAGTATGAAAGGGAAGGCTATGAATATCTTCAATATTTTCTCTTTGGCGGGGAAAATATAGGATGTATACTGCAGATTTCGTCAGAAGAAGATGAAATCCTAGTAGCCAATTCTATGTTTTCTACTACTAGAACAATTGCTGAATTGTGAACTCTTGACACTCTCGGGCCTACCGATCCATCTGAGAAGAGAACTAAAGAAGAACTTCAGAAGTTGCCAGACAACATTTTCTGAACATAGTTCAGGTCGATAAAGATAAGTGTTTTGTGGTACATTTACCCTGGCTTGCCAATCATCCTTCACTGTCTGATAATTTTAACTTGGCTTTAAAGGGGTTAGACAGTACTGTTCAAAAGTTAAAGGAAGAGAATTTGTACGGTGAGTACAATCAAATATTTGAAGAGTGGACAAGAGAAAGAATAATTGAAGAGGTCCGTAACAATGAGGTTCAATTGCCGTCCAATTATCTGCCACACAGACATGTCATGAAAGAACATAGTACAATCCTAATCAGACCTGTATTTGATGCTTCAGCAAAGTCAAGAGGTTCTCCAAGTCTGAATGACTGTCTGGAGAAAGGAATAAACCTAGTTGAGTTAATACCTTCTTTGTTAACTGGTTTTCGAATGAACAAATTTGGAGTTATGGCAGACATTCGTAAAGCATTTTTGCAAATTTGCCTACAAGGTAATGACAAAAATTATTTAAGATTTCTTTGGTATAATAAAAAGAATGATTTGAAATACTTTAGATACTGTCATGTCGTCTTTAGAATTTCTAGTAGTCCTTTCTTAATTCTGTGATTCAGTATCATCTAGAAATAATTTTGGAGGAAGTACAACAAGGGAACTCAAAATATCCTTCAGGTATTGTTCAGTAATTTAAAACTAGTTCTTATGTGGACAATTGTTTGACCAGTGTAAAAACTGAGACAGAACTGCGTGAGTTCATTCAAGTGGCTACAAATATTATGTCAGAAAGGAAGTTTGACCTTAGAGTGTGGGAACATAATTGTTCCCATTTCTCAACAGCAGATATTTCTTGTGCAAAGAATAAAATTGTCCTGTTATTAGACCATCAATGGAATTTACACTCAGATACTCTCTCAGTAAATATAAAGGAAATTTGTGAAGATAATGGGCCAATTACTAAGAGGAAAATATTATCGGAAGTCCATAAAATTTTTAATCCCATTGGTTATACATGTCCAGTGACCTTATACCTGAAGCTCATGCTACAAGATCTATGGGGAGTAAAAATAACTTGGGATGCTGAGTTACCACCAGCTATTGCTAAAAATTTCAAGAGGTGGAGGAAAAAGTTGAATCTACTTAAAGAAATTGCTATCCCTAAATGTTTAATAAAAGACTCTGATGATAACTGTAGTCTAAGTTTGCATATATTTTGTGATGCATCCGTGAACATGTTCTTAAGGCTCTACTATTCCATTATAGGGATATTGCTTCCGGAAAAAAATGGTCTCCTTTTTTTGGATAGGCAAATATGTGGCACCTTGCCGAGAGCTATTAGTGTGGCCTGTTTCCACCTTGAGACTGGACTTGATTTTCTTAGGCCCCTCTGTACAAAGTTGGTCTTGTTGATTCACCGAACTGTATTTTTTGTGCTTCAGCCCCAATGCATGGAGATCACCTTTCTTCCTGTCCTGCCCTACAGGATGTTATTTCTTCGGGTTCATTTTCGACTCTCCCACCTAATGGGGCAATTTCTTGTCTGTATTGGACTGCAAGGCGTCATATGCTCGAAAAAGTCCAGACAGGCATAATATTTATTTGAAAAAATAAATAAATAAATAAAAATTTTTAAAAAATGTGATGCAATTAAAATAGGGTACACTACTTGCATATATTTAAGAAATGAAAGTAAAATCTCAGCTACATATCAATTAGTTTAAGCATGGTGCAAATTAGCTCCACTGAAATCTATTACAGTTCCTGGAATGGAATTAATAGCGTGCACCATTGGTACATGACTAATGAAAAGAGTTGTAACAGATTTAGAATTAGAAAATATTCCAACCTTTTACGGGACTGACTCCAGTAACGCTTTGTGTTGGATTAAAGGAAGTGAAAATTGGACACTGTTCATATACAACAGAGTGCAAGAAATCAGATTAGTGACTAGACCGGAATATTGGCATTATGTACCTAGAACACTCAATCCAGTAGGTCTACCCTCCAGAGGTTGTTCCGCTTGAAAGTTGTTGGAGTCAGAGTGGTGGTAAGGTCCTCCTCAGCTCTACTACCCACCCAACAAATGGCCAAGATCGGAATTCGCAGTAAATAAAGAAGAAGTATTGAAAGAAAAAACGAAAGAAATAGTATCATCTATGGTGAACGTTCAAAATTCAGATAAGTCCTTCATCTATAAGTACTCAAACTATAATAAAATTCTAAGAATTATTGCTTGGCTACTTCGATTCATTAACAATTATTGTAAACAGAGAGATACTAGGAAATCTTGCTGCTGAATATAATGAAATCATCAGAATAATGCAAAAGGAAAGCTTCGTTAATGAACAAGATGAAAAGTTAAAAACTCTTGAAACCTTCAAAGATAAGAACGGTATTATTCGACTGAAAACAAAAATTTTATTTCGAACAGATAGTGAAGATTTCAGAACACCTGAATTTTTGCCATCTAAAAATGAAATTGTATCACTAAGAGTGATATTACCATATAAGAAATGCTCATGCAGGGACACAAATGTTACTTAACATTTCAAGGGAGTGATTTTGAATTCTGCATGGTAGAAGGACAGTGAGATCTATTTTATCTAAATGTATCATCTGTAAGAGACTTTATCTAAATGTATCTTCCAAGAGACTTTACGATGTCACAGGATCTCTTCCAGAGGACCGAATATGAAATGCTTCTGTATTTGAAGTGTCTGGTGTTGACTTTGTGGGACCACTGTTTCTCAGGGGAAATAATAAAGCTTGGGTTTGTCTCTTAACTTTCTATAGAGCTGTACACATTGAATTGGTGACTTCATTATCTGCTCAGTCCTTTTTAATGGCTTCGCGCAGATTTATAGCCTGTAGAGAGCGATACAACACATCTATCCTTTAGAAGTGGCTGCTGCAGAATCAGTCCTAATTAGAAAGAAATTGTCAAGTACAAAAGTAAACAAACAACCAACAGTAAATCAATCAGTTGACAGTTATTCTGAATCTTCTAAAGAAACAAAGACTGGAAGTGGCCGTATCATGAAGATGATTCATAAACTGAACTTGTGAACTGTTGTAATTTGTTATTGTAATTGTTGTGTAGTTAGTTGTAAATTAAATTTTAAGATAAAAGTTAATTTAGGTGGGAGAATGTCACATTGTCTGTTAAAATTGATGTTCTACCCACATATTATCTTTATTTTATTTTTTCTTTGTAAGTTGCAAACGGCAGTGAATGATATTTTTAGTAAAAACATGGTTTTTTCATATGCGAGTAGAAAATAATTCGAGTTACTCTTGTGTTTTTAAAGAAAAATATTATTTAAGTCATGCAGAACATACTTCTGAAATACTTCAGAATCATATTTCTGATTTCGAAACCCAAACGGGACAACTTCATCCATTTTAACCATTACTGAGTACATTCTGACAAGTTTTGGTGTCACATATGTACATGTGCTTGTACTCATCTCTCATAACTCAGAAAAAGTTAGCTTTAGAATGTTGAAGTTTTATATTTAGGACTCTCATAATTCCTAATTGTGTGCTTCCATTTTTGATTGAAATCTGAGTGTACATAAAAAATTTCAATATAATGGATATTAATGCGGAAGCTGTGCATAACTTATAAACGATTGCATCTAGTTGTGCACCTTCATATTTAATTTCAATCTTATCTCTCTACACAGCGAAAAACATCAATATAATGGATATTAAAATTGCTGGTCTGTTCCAGATGGTAATAGGTGAAATCTACAACTATACAATGAAACATTATCATATTTTTATGCAGTTGAAATACTGTTTTTTTAAGTTCATTAAAAAAAAATTAAAATGCATTTGTTGAGAATAATTTTAAATTTTTACTGTTTTATTACTTCTTGATATGGAGTAAAGGCAGTATTATAACAGCAAAATATTTTGATTTATAATAAAATATCTCTATAAAATTTTTAAAAAATCTAAATATAATAGAAAGTAGCAGTATAATGGTACTAGCAGTTGCAGTACCTGAGATTTACTCGGGTAACATCAACAAAAACAAAATTTATAAAATTAACTTTTAACCTTGAAGGAATAGGACAAATGATAATTTTGATAACATATCATACAATCAAAATTAAAAGAACAATTTATAATAAGCTTATAAGGAAATCACCTGGTGACTGCTTAAGATTTTTTGCTTCTTAAGTTGAATGGGGAAATGATTCTTGTTGAAGTTTTTACATACTTACATTATGGGACAATATTGGATGAGAAGCCATTTACTGCCATCAAGATAATAAATGTAACTAATAATAATAATAATAATAATAATAATAATAAAATTTGGAACATTGTTCTGTACCTGGATAATTGTTAGAATTGCTCAAAAAATTGTAACAAATTTCATATTTTATATCTCATAATCTTGATATAAGTGTGCATTTCAGTTTCATTGCATGTTTTGTATAAAAATAATTAGAACAATGCTTATAATAAATACAGTTATCTATTTGATATGTCCTGTTTTCATTTATTTTGTGGAAATCATTATACTACCCTTGTTACAGTGTTCCAAACAAAACTAATGATATACATTTTACTGCAAAAGGACAAATTTTGCTATAACTAGAGAAACTTTTATTCAAAATAATTTGACTTCTGTCTAAAAAATCACAAAACCCTTAAAAAAAAAAAGATTCTAAACACTAACTCATCAATTTGGTACAATTATAACAAAAGTAACCTTCTGTCATAATATGACGGTATGGGTATGCAATTAATACTTTATATTGGAAAAAAAATTCTGAGCATTTGGAATAAATTCTTTTGTATGTAATAATGCCATATTTTCTTGTTCACATTCTTGATCCATTTTTTCTTCCTTTTAGAGAACTTATGGATTTTGAGATTGAAGATTCAAAACTACGGTTCAAGGCAAGAGGTCTTATTTCAAATGCAAATTATTCTGTTAAGAAATGTACTTTTCTTCTGTTCATTAATAGTAAGTTTCCTATTTTTCCTTATGTGGAGTATTTAAATTGTTTATAGCAATAGATTTCCTCTGATGTTTTTGTTATTTCACTTAATAGATCGACTTGTTGAAAGTTCTCAAATGCGAAAAGCTATTGAATCTGTTTATGCAGCTTATTTGCCAAAAAATATGCATCCTTTTTTGTATATCAGGTACGGGTTTATTTCTATTTTGTAGTTTTTAAATCTCATGAAATAACACTAAGGAATTTTATTTGTATTGTCATTTTATTTTAAAACATGTCTTAGAAAAAGTACCATATATATTGCATGTAATGCAACACTTAATTAAAAAAAATTTTTTAAATAAGACTGAAATTTACATGTGTTTGTTATAAATTATTTATTCTAATGATTTTCATTATCAGATAACATTTTGTCTTTCCCTATTTACTTACACTTTGGGGTTGCAATTCTAAAAGTATAATATTGTTCAAAAGCCTGGCAAATATCTTTGAATAAATAGCTTCACATGTACATTTCATGGTTTTCAGTAAAAAATTGCTTACACTATATGGCAACTATACATAAAAGTTGTGAAATGCAGTTTAAAAGTATTTTTGCATGTCATATTTTAATGCACATTATACACTGGAATGTACACTATTTGTTTTCTCAAAACAAAAGTATTGTTAATAGTTAAGAGTTAGAATCGATTTTTTCTTATTATTTTGTTGGTAAGCTTTTCTGAATTTATTTGTAAATAATTTAAATATACTAATTTTGGATTAGTGTTGGATCTATCAATTATATTTATATTTTACTTTTTTTTTTTTTTTTTTTTTTTTTTTTTTTTAATATTTTAAAATGGAATGTTAGTTACTTTAAAGTTAGCCCTCATGTTATGGAAGCAAAATGCATTTTCTGCCATAAGAATGAATTAAATTTTAATTCATTTTTTATCCTAATTAATTGCAGTGAAAATATTAATATACTTTAACTATTTTGTTTTGCTTTTGGTTAAATAAATGTAGAAGGTGAAAGCTTTTTTGGAAGCTGCAAAAATATTGAGAACATTTGAAATAAAAATTTCTCTACTTCAGAATTCACTAATCATTGACTTAGTGGTTGGCTTTTGCTGTGCTTGAATCCCAGAGTGCTGGGTTTGAGTCTGACAGGTGCCTGAAGAATCTTCCTGTTTAAGCAATAGAAGTACAGGATAAGTCTATGGTCTAAATGTCCTCTTGCTATAAAGTTGGTAGATAGAAGAGATATATGGACTTGGGAGAGAACCACCCTTCTTAAGAACATTAAAAATTATAAGTGTTTTCTAGTATAGTATCATAAACACTTAATTTCAGCTTGATATGACATATTAGTTAGTGTACTAAGCTAGGATGATGTATTATTATAGAAAGTACCTGAAGCATCTCCTTATATAAATGCAGAAAATGGCACATGATGAGTAGCAATTAGCTAGAATCTTAAGGTACCAGGTTTAAATCTGAAAAACATCCTAAACATCTCTCTGTATAAGACGATAATGTACAGGATCAGTCTATAGGTTTGAGTATCTTCTTGGTGTGTAGTCAGGAGGTAGTGAGGTACAAAGTCACGAGAGAATAAAATCCCCTTTCCTGAAGATGATCCAAATTGAGATTATTTGTTATGACATTACAAATGCTTTAGACTTTTGATGATAGGTAGGCTATTGTAAATTAAAATAAAAATAATTTTTCTAAAATTTCCTATGTGTACTAATTTTATATGAAATATCATAAATTTCACAAATTTATTTGATTTTATTTGACTTTTCAGTTTAGATATAGTGCCTCAAAATGTTGATGTAAATGTACATCCAACAAAGCATGAAGTTCATTTTTTGAATGAAGCTGAAATTTTTGAAAAGCTGCAACAAGCAGTTGATACCAAATTATTAGGTGCCAATACTTCAAGATCTTTCCTCACGCAGGTTAGTTATTTATAATAATTGTACAATATCATTATTTAGTTGGTACATAACCTTCTTTGAGTGTCATTTGATTTGATTTAATATGTATTAATTGTAGAAGCTGATTAGAACAAATGGAAAACTAAATGATTTTTGTAGCTGTTTAAATATTTTTTAATTATATAGTTTTAGTTAGTTGCTTAATTCTTTGTATCACCATGTTTCATATCTGCAACATATACAAAAGTTAATGTCATTTACGTAGCAGGTTAAAAAAGACTTTTGTTGACTGTTGCTGTCCTACAACACTGCAATTAACACAGTTTAAACATAAAATCTTAATCAAATGGAGATGCTGAGTATACTTTTCTAAGTATATAAACAAATGGGGATACTAAGTTAAGTTTAAAGTTAAGCTAAAGTTTGATTTATTGCTTGAACAAATACACATAATTATTACTGAAATAAACTTTAGATTTGTTAAATAATTTTTTTAGTGAAAAAAATGGAGACACCACAGGTAGATTTCCTAAGTAGTTTCATATTATCAGGTTATACTTGTGCGAAATAGTTATAAATATTTATAAGAAATAAGTTGTTTTCATATGCAGGAAATACACTTCCTTCTGCTAATATTTTTTTCCCTTTTAAATTCTTTCAATTCCATTTTTACATGCTTGTTATGATATATTCTAACATTTGAGAAAATACTTCTCAGTTCAAAGCCGTTGAAAAACAAAGGGTGAAATATTTTTTTTAAGTTTTAGAAATTTACTTCAGTGCTAAATAAATGCATCTTTTCCTTTTCATTACAAAAGAAATCTTGAGAAGTCTATTGAATAGAAGGTATTTGAGTTAGAATTAAATTTGCTAATATCTTCTTTGAAATATAATCCGGATATCTTTAAAGAAAATAACTAGTGGTTTAGGGTCCATTCCAGGACCAGACCACCTAGATATTTGTCAGTTGTACCAAAATTGAGATTAACATTTGTCTGTGAGTATCTCTCAACTCCCAAGGAGACCACAGCTCATTTTTTAACTCCCCCTCTTTTTCTTTCCTTTAAAAAATGCAAGTGCCATCTTTTTTTAGTGGTTTGCGTAAGTTGAGGACAGACCCCAAGGGCTGGCCACCATAGCAAACTCAGAATAACCCCTTCTTTTAGGGAACCACTGCCTCCTTCTTTTTTTTTTTCGTAAGTTGAGGTCAGATCCCAAGGGCTGACCATCGCAGCTAACTCAAGGGTTCCTACCCCATTTGAGGACCACAACTCTAAGACACTCAAGTTATTTTTTTTTTTTCTTCCTGGAACAATGTGAAGTTCTAGTGATCTCTTTTTCAAGAACACCGAGACACAGGGGTTCTGCAGGGTGGGCCAAAGTTCCATCGCAATGATTGATTGTCTTTGAGTGTGAGAAAATATTGATATGTTAAATGGCTAATTAATCAAAATTTATATAGATAAACTTGATTTTATTTATTTGTTAAAAATTAACAGTTATATAACAGTTATACAAGAAGATCACCTTTCTTCTTGTCCAGCCTTACAGGATGTTATTTTTTCGTGTTCCTTTTCGACTCTCCCATCTAATGGGGCAATTTCTTGTCTGTATTGTACTGCAAGATGCCGCATGCTCGAAAGAGTTCAGACAGGTGTAATATATTTTTTAAAAAAAGTTTATACTTTTTCTGCTTACCATATATCCATTTGCCAGTCATTTACATTTTAATTGTTCTCATTAATATCCACATAAATATTTCATTGTTATCTGAATAGTCTGAATCAGTGTTACTTGCATTATAAAAATTACTTTTCTCTATTCCACTATCAGATTGGTTCATCCATTTTAAAATCTTGTTTTCAAAAGTATTTCATTCTTTTTACTATGATGGCTAAATTAAAACTGACTCAAAATATACAAAACACTATCTAGCAAACTCTAAACTGCAAACAACAGTTTTATTCCTACTTTTAAGGAATAAACATTCTATCCTTCCCTCAGTTAATCAAAATATAAATACTGAGTGCACAATAAGTCACAGCCCTTTAGAGGATTCAAACAAATTCTGTTATATACATTGTAAGGAATTTGCACCCACAAAACATGTGTGCTTTGATGACATCGGCAGAAACGCCCCATTTGACCCCTTCCACCTGGCGTTTCTTAGGAGAAGTAAGAAGCCGGCCGGCAAAACGGGGCCTGATAAGGATGTTTTGGTGTCGTTGGATGTTTTTGCAGGGCCTCGGAGAAGGAGGATGTGCCCTTTTCGGTAGGGCTTAGGTTTCCAGACAACTTTTCCCCCCCAAAAAAAGAAGGGAGAGATCTGCAAGAGGGCAGTTGGAGTTCAGCAGAGAGTTGGATTCGAGCTGGCAACCGACACACATCCCTCTGTTTTAAAGGGAAACTTTATTCCTTTTGATTTCTTCTCGGATGTGAAACGCTCGGTCATGCAGTCATGATTTTGATTGTTGTCAGGCTCTGAGACTCAGAAATATGATACATGATTTACTTTAATTGTTTCTTAAATGTTGTAAATAAAATTTGTTTTGTTCATCCAAGCTTCCGGAGAAAATTATTTTAAGTACAGGTATCCCAGTGACCGAACATACCTGCCCCAGTACAGTAGGCGGGCAGGTCCCATGCTAACATAGCGCACTAGAAAGTGGGTGTGCTTACATACATATTCCAACTTCAAAAGAAAAAAAAATATTTCGAATCAAAAGCAAATATTGGAAGTCAACACTCTGTAGAATTTCATGAAAAAATGTGACGAACTTCAACTGCCATCTAGTAGCATTTAAAAATTTAAATAAAACATTCTGATTTCTGATCACATGAGACTGCATATCCTGAAGGGAGAATTTCATGATCACAGTCCTAAATGGATTAATTCTAGAGAAAAAAAAACCCATAAAAGGAGTGGTATGTTAAATTAAATAACCGTAAATGCTATATCTGTGTATCTTAGACAATTAAGTATTAAATTGCTGATCATTTAAACTTTAAAAATGGGATGAAATAGTTAATTTTTTATATTTAATATTTAAATATTTTTTTTTTTATATTTTAACATACTTGATGCTATTTTTATTTGATTGTGCGTTAATCCATTTCTTTTTATTTTAGCATAGTTGATGCTTTTTTTTAATTGTGCAATTATCCATTTCTTTTTAACAACTTTAAAATGTAAAAAAAATGTATATAATTTAATTTCTGGCTAGGTACAGCTATATATTAGTTATATTTTCTACTGTTTTGCTCTTTATCAATTCTGTGCTGTTTTATAAGTTTTTTTTAAAATATGTGTTAATTATAATTTAAAGTGGTTTAATTTTTATTTTAAATAAAAAAATGCATAATATAAAAAAGTACATGTTTATGAAGTGGCAATTTGTCTTTTTGTCCGAGGTGATCTAATTGCTGGAATGGACACTGAGTGGTTAATATTTTAAGAAATTTTAACTATTTATATTTAGTGTATTATGGCTAATATTATGATTAATAATTACTTTTAATTAATATTACTTTTATTAATATTAATATTAATATTTTTATTAATATTATGATTAATATTACTTTTTGCAATTAGTGTTGTATTATTGTTGGAAACCTAAAAGTTAATTTCAAGTTTAATGAAATTTTTTGTGTTTTGAATATAATATGCCAGTATTTAATACTAATTTATAGATTAATTGTAATTATTAAATTTGTATTGTTTTTCTTTTTTTTGTCAAATTAGACATTATTACCTGGTGCTCCACTTAACAATGAAGAGTCAGAAAAACAGCTTTCTACGAGTAATTCAAGCAAAGAAAAAAAAATTTATGATCATAATTTAGTGAGGACTGACAGCAAAGAGCAGAAGTTAGATGCATTTATAAAACCTAAATCTATTTCTAATAATGAAGTTGTAGCAGAAACAAGGGAAAAAGAAAAGTATGTTATCTTTTAAAACAATTAATAGATGTAATCAAAATGATAGTTTAAAATATATTTTGTTTGGTGAAACAATACTGATAAGTGAAATGTAGTTTAAAGTAATTTGCATACTGAGGAATAAAAATTTTGCTTGTTCAGTTAAATTTCTTCATTTAATTTTTGAAGCTCCGAAGATCTACCTGAAAGAGTTGATATCCACCTTACCAGTGTTTTAGAACTTCGCCAAGAAGTTATGGATGAATGTCACACAGGTAATATACCTTAAGAATTCCCACTCTAATTTAAGAAATATATGATGTCATTTAAATTATACTTATGATATTTAACTACCAACTAAACTAATCAATTGAATAAAAGCGAAACTTAGAAATTTAAATGTAAAGGCTCTGCAATGATTCATTTAAAGTTTTTGTTATTGAAAGATGTTTGAGACAAAGAAATGTCCAGTTTTATTTATATAATCTATTTTAGAGCTGCAAAAAACTGCCAGATCTTCTAGACTAGTAATTAGAGGTGTCATATTGAGAAAAACTTATAGTCCTTGGTATTTGCTTATAAGATCATTATTGTTAGAAGATCAAGGAAAGTGGTTTAGGAGGCACTTAATACAAAAGAGTAAATGTGCCCAAACTGTAGCTTGCAAAATTTACGAAATTTATAATTTAAACTCTCTGATAATAGTAAATATAATATAAAATCTGTATTCCCATGCTTTGCTAAATTCTATATAGTTATTTTTTTATTGATTAAAAATATTGCATTGGTTAAAAGCATTTCATTAAATTGGTATATTTTGCTTGATTTTTTTTTCCTGAGGACATAAAATCTTGTTTTTGAACATTTGAAAAATATTTTTCATTTATTTTTTGGTAACTCTTTTTTTTTTTTTTTTTTTTTTTTTGGTACAAATTTCAGTTATCTTAATAGTAGCCTATATTTATCCCATTCTTAAAAAACATGCGTATAATTATAGGTCTTCTTGAAATAATTCAAAATATGACATTTGTTGGTTGTGTTGATCAGAAGTCTGCACTTTTTCAACACAATACTAAACTGTATCTTGCTAATACAAGTAAATTAAGGTAAGCTTTCTTTTAAATTTTCATATACGTAACAATACAGTAAAAGATGTTTGAAAGTAGAAATAGTGGTGGGGATCTAAAGCTGATTTCGAATGCCTGTTGAAGAAAAGAGCTGTGATGTTGATTTTCATGCATCAATGTGTTTCACAGCTCATAAAATATTTTATTCTTTCTCTAAAATCAATAGAAAGACATTTAGTGTGAAAATTAAATGTACAAAAGCTCTACACATTTTTTTTTTTTATCAGTACTGACATGCAACTCCTGTAATGCATCACAATTTTGAATTCTCATACTACTGGCTTTTTGTATGTTTCTTGCATGAAATTGCAAGTGGCTGTTACTTGATGTGTTTGCCTAGTTCTAGCTAATCCTGCAGTAAATTATAATGTCTCTCATTCAGATTAGCTTCTGTAAATTAACATTTTCCTTTTCATGCTTTACTTTCGGCAGTGAGTGTAATTTATCTAATACTTAGAATGCCTCACTTTTTTAAAAAATATGTATATATATATATATATATATATATATATATTATGCTATGAAGCATAAAATAGAACATATAGAGTTTCAAAGTTATGTAGTACATTTATTAATGTCAGTATGTGTTTGAAAATATTTTTATTTCATTATTTATATATTTAATTTATTTATTTTCCTAAAATATTTATAAAAAATTTAATGAGCACTTTTTTCAACTGCTTTAAAGAATAGCATTAATTATTTCACTTCAAATATTTTATTGCCTAATTCTCACTACATTTCATTTTATCAATATTGATGTTAATATCTATAATATTTGTTTATTTAAGTGAGGAACTGTTTTACCAACTCATGCTGAAAGATTTTGGAAATTTTGGAGTACTTCGTCTCTCAGTAAGAATGTATTTTAAATTATTCTACTTTAATCAATAAATTCTATGCCACCCTTACTCAGAACTTCTAACTTGAATGTTTTTGTCTTAATGCTTACAGATTTAGATTATAGTGTAAGGTTGTATAATTATGATTGAAAAAAAAAAAATCTGTCAAAGCGACTAAAGGTAGTAGCGCATACACAACAAAGCTCCACAAATACAGAGGATCTTACAGATTAAATGTAATGATTAAATCTTACAGATTTAATCATCCTCAGAAGGCTGTTAACAGAGGATAATTTGTTTGAAATCCCAAATTGTGTGTAAATTAATAAGCTAAAACAGTACCTTTAAAATATTTAAATACATTTATTTACTAAAGTGCTTTATGCAAAAATAAAATAACTGAAAAACACATCAAACATTAACAAATTTAAAACAAAACAAACCTAGCTGCTATAAAACAAAAACTATGAAAATATATGTTAAAGTAATTGCTCCAACCTTTATTTCATTCTATATAGTTATATATATATTTAATTTGACAATTTAAAACAGTACATTATTATAATAGTATTATTATTATTATTTATAAATTAACACTACTGCCATTATTAAAAATATAATGAACAAAATTTTACCCACTTCCCAAGAAGTTTTGCCATCACTGCTATAGAGGATTAAATTGCATGAAAGTTTGAAAGAAATTAGAAGGACTGTATTCTGTAGAATTGTCTTTTACTTATATTTAGGATGCATTCTCCTGTATATTATTTTGTTCATTTATATTTTTGGCCCTTGTCTCCCTATGCTGCAGAACTGGAACATATTCAGAAAATGGTGTCTTTTTCACAACTAGCTTTACAAAATGATTTTGTTGATTCTTACATCCTGCAATACTGCAATTAACATAATTTGCTCATTGAATTCCTGTCTCATTATTCATGCACATGATTATTACTGAAACAAACTTTAGATTCGTTCAGTAATAATCATATGCAGGATTCATTGTGCATTTGTTGTTAAATTTAAAAAAAATTATAATACCATAATTAAATTTCTTTCAAATTTGAAATTCTTTAAATAAAGATAACATTTGTGTAAAATAATTATACAATATTTGCATGAAATGGGTATTTTTTTTCCTTTATTAGAAAATACACTTTTTGTCAATAAAGAATTACAAAATATTAAATGTATCCAGTACTTTGTTTAGGATTGAAGGTCAAACTTCTTCATGATGACTGAAAAACATTACTAAATATAACTCATCACAGGAAAAGGACTCCTATTTTCTAAATAAGCACATGTGCAGATCAAACAAAGGGTCTTTAAACCATTAGCAGACTGTAATCAGGTGCTGTTCTGTAACTGAGCTTAAATTACAAATAAAAGTATATATTAAGCCATTAATACTAATATTATAAGCTTGCTGATGTGTTTTTGAGCTGAAGTATGTCGATTACATATTCAGAGTGCAAAATTATTAGATTTTTAAAGTTGGGACTTAATACTAAAAGATAAATAGAGTCTCAAATAAAATGTATTTTTACTTTACTACACTGAGAGAATCTTTGACATTAGTTTCTTGAATACAGTCTTTTAAATGTTGTTTATGTATATTATAAGTCTAGTAAAATCTATACTTTCGGTAGTTAATAATTTCATGGATTATAAATATATATATGCATGCATGTAAGGTCTGGAGACTAAGAAAAATATTTGAGATAACCAAACTTAAAGTATCAAAAAATATGCATGTATTGTTTTGTCAAAGTGTGAAATTTTTGCTTGCCTGTGGAGATCAAATATTTAAAGCTGACAAGTAAGTTTTGTCTTTTAAAATGTTACATTTCAAATCAAACTATATATGCTCAGATTACTGTGCTTCAATCCAATGAGAGACTTCAAAATTTTATAGCAACTTTGTTTTGAGCTAATAATAATATTATCTTTTTGAAATAAATGTTTCAATTTTTCCCTTTCTGCATTTATTTATAGTTTTGGTCACCAAAATTTTCTTCATACTACATCTTTTAAGGCTTTAAAAATTGTTCACATTTTCCACAAATATAAAATTTAAAAATTTTAGTCTGGCTAGTACTTTTAGAACAGAAATTTCATGCTCTGATTTTACTATGGGGTATTTGCCCCCAAAAATGTACTCCAAAAAATATTCAAGGTTAGTATGTTGCTTGAAAGAGGTTTACATTTCCTTTTTATTAAACGTTAAGTATAGTATGTTATATAGTAGTAAGTATGTGTTTTCATGTGTATTATAATCTTCATTTTAATGTAATATCTTTATTTTAATGGATAACCAACTTCATAGTGTAAATCTTAAAAAAAAATGTTTAATTTTATATTGTCAGTTCACATTATACTATACATGTAATATATCAAAATTATTACACTTAAAATATCCACCTAAAATTCTCCTTTTCTCTTTTTCATTCTTTTATACCTATTTTCCTAGCTGTATGTCTTATTTAAAGGAGTATTCACTGACTTAAATTCTTTTTACTAGTCTCCCAAATCTATTGCTAGAATGAATGTTAAATTTTTCTGTCAATTGGCCACATTTTCCAGTTGTCTCAATAAACTAGTTCACTCCATCCAATGTCAAAATTGCTACATAACACTGTCTAAGCTATTAGTCTCTTTTTGAAAAAATTTGCCTGATTGCTCGCTGTTGGTAGAAATTTTTATTAGAAGTGTGTTTTTGTCATCATTCCATGCTTGGCTCTTGCTGTATAAAGATGTTCAATTTTTAGTCTAAAATAAACTTAAAGTTCCACCACAGGTTTTGCTGTTGTTTTAATGGAGTTACTGCAATTTATTTAGATCTGCCCAGCAAGCCTGGACAATCAAAAATAATACGGGCTGTCTTCTGGTGTAATGGCAATGTTAAATTCGCCCCATTACATACATAAACAAACAAAAAAAATATTCATTAAGTGCATTCAGAAAGTTTGCCTTGGTAATGCTGAATCAGCCAATGCATTACTCAATTATTTAGAATAAAACCAATACAGAATTGTGTAATGACTAAATCTGCATTACTATGATGTGTCAGTTGGTACTTCTTTTTTACCCTGCAAATAAAATTAATGTTTTACTCTTTTATTTTGTTACTATATCATGTAGGTTTACATCTTAATATTTATAAACAGTAAAATTTGAAAACCTTAAAAATAAATAGTTATACTGTCATTTAAAAATTAATAATATATAATTATTGTTCCAGAACCCTGCTCCTCTTTTTGAATTGGCCATGATTGCTTTAGATGGGGAAGATAGCAAATGGACTGTTGCAGATGGTCCAAAAGAAGATTTAGCCAAATATGTTGTTGATCTTTTCAAGTCAAAATCAGAAATGTTAGATGAATATTTTTCTTTGGAAATTGATGAGGTAAAGAAATTGAATCTTAATGACATGTTAGGGCAGATTTTGCATTAGGTTTCTATTTAGCACTTTATAAAATGTGAATTTTTAAATGCTAAAATATTTGTATTTTAATCTTTTGCATAATAAGTGTATTTAAGTATTCTGAACTTTTTCTTATATGTACTCAATAAAATTCATTAAAAATATAGTTATAGTATAGTATATATAGTTATAGTATCTTCAGTTTTTTTATGATCCCCTAAATTTTCCTTTTGTATTTGTAAAGGTTATTATAATGTCACTATCAGCATTTATAATAAACCTCTCTCCTCCTACCCATAAAAAAAAAACTTGGATATACTCATATGCTGTAGGCATGAATAAATGCACCAATGAGCCATAGCATAAAATCCTCATTTAACATACAAAGCAACAGCTGGCTAATAAGATGCTAGGATTTGATAGTTGGTGTTATAGTTAAATCTAAAATTCCAGTATATTAGAAATTGGTAGCATGATATAGTGAATCTTCTTTTATAAGATTAATTAGGTTGATGATAGATTAATTCATAGGAATATTATTTGAACATTACTGGAATATTTTTGAACTGTTGTGATGATCCAAGTCATTATCCTATTAATACTAGTTATAACTCTATAGGAACACTTCTGGTTTTTAAGGGGTACACATGCTCATAATAATGTTCATATATTGATCAACAATGATTTAATGTACTTTTAATACTATGCAATAAATGTCAACCATCACCTACATCCAATCATAAGTATCCTTTTAGGATGCCTATGAATGTAGAATTTTTCTTATGTGTATTTAGTGGGTATTTCTGATATAAAATTATTGTATGAGTTACTAAGAGTTGAATTTAGTGTCAAAATTATGGAGTATTGATATGTTAAATTTTAGTTTACATGTTGAATAGAAAAAAGAATAGTAGTAAAGCCTACATGTTTTCATTAAATTTTTTAAAGTAACTTTAACAAAACAGTATTTTAATGTTTGAGTACACATAACAGCTCAACAAATACTATAAAAGTCTGAATTCAAATATAATGAAAACTCACACAAAAATGATGGGGAACAGAAAATTCTTTGTATAAATGAATATTTCGTATCTTTGAACAGGAGTTGTTTTCTCCTGTGACAATATAAGACAATACTACTCTACTGTTTTTATTCTTTTTTAATATAGACATAGATTAAAGCTAAAAAAATAGTTTAATATCTTTATAGCGAGAAAATGAATTTTCTCATCAATATTAATTACATTGCACTGCAGAATGGATTAAATAGATAGACATACAACAAACCCTGTTTATAAAACACTTTTACACTAAAATAAAATTAAATGCTTAGAGAAATAGATAACACAAAAAAATTTTATCTACTTTAAAAAAAAATAATGCAAACTAAAATTCTGAGTCGAAAAACTAAATTACAAGGAACCGTTAATATGCAGCTTTGACCATAGATCATGTCATTAATAAAATTATTAATTTTTGTCTTAAAACAATCGGCAATTTTAGTTTGTTTCACTGATTTGCCTTTCGAAATTTATGTACTGGCCATCTTTTGTTCAAGTTGTATGGATAGCCCTAGGATCAGCTCTCATGGAATTCCTCTTGATTTAATTTCTCTTCCCCATATTGGTAGCAAGGGGTGACAATAGAATTTTAATATATTTGCCATTTATTGGTATTATAATCAACATCTTTAAATATTATCATTTTGTCTTGCACAAAAAGTGTGTTCCTTTACCCCTTTCTCATTGTCTGTTAACTATGTGAATATGCAAAAAATTTTATAAAGAAATAACTTGTGGCAAACAATTGAATTACTAACTTTACTGAAAAATCAAAAAGAAGAAGGGTGAAAATGGATACAGAGAAAAGGAAATGATATTTGTGTCATTCATGAATAAGAAAGGAGTGTAGGTAGACAGAAAGAAAAGAAAATAATGTAACTGAAATACCCCAAAGATAGTCCAATCATAAATGTTCACAAATCCTTTAAAAAGAGGAATGATGCCAAAAAATTTGGGATAAATGATAAAGATTTATAGAAAAATTCTGCTTCCTTCATATAATTGAATAAAACTTACATTTGGAGATCAAAACTTCTTTGTATAAATAATTATTTCATATAACTGAATATTCACATTAGTGAATGAATTAGTACATGGGCCAGGGAATACGAAATGCTTTGTATTACTGAATATTTTGTATAAGTTTTCACTGTATTTGTAACAAGTAGGTTTATTAATATATCCCATAGTAGTACTGTCTGATATAAATGTTCTTTATTTAGGATGGGAATCTTCATTCCTTACCAATGCTTCTTGAAAAATATGAACCACCTCTAACAAATCTACCAAATTTAATATTGCGCCTAGCTGCTGATGTTGATTGGACCTCTGAGAAAGAATGCTTTGAATCATTTTGTCATGAAATGGCATCTTTTTATGCAGTTCCAGAAATAACTTATTATGATACTGAGGTAAGTTGTTTCATATTTAATTGCTAAACTAATATAGATTTAATTAACTTTTTGGTAGTCATAAGTGGAACATGTTGTTCACTAGTAGGAAGTAAATTAGATATAAAAGGGATAAATTGCTGATAAATGGAACTACTTTGTTAAGTGAATATCTGTTGACAAGGAAACTAGGAATAGTTTGGGGAAATTAAATCTATATCTCCCTTATAAATGTTTTCTAAAATCATATTTTATCTTCATTTAGTTGTACAGCTGTAAAACCTAATATATCTTTAATATACAGCAGGTAAGGTTGCACTTGTTTATTTTTAGTTGATATACTGCACTAAAAATATTAATTAAAAAAACTTAAATTATTTTAATTAATATTTTTAAATTATTTGTTGCTGATGAATACAGTAAGACTATTTAATATGAAGGATACTTTCTACTAAGTATCCACACTAAATGGCATAGTAATAAATATGGTCAGTTTATGAGGTAAATAATTAAACAAAAATAAAATAGTATAATAAAACAGTTTAGTTCAAAAAATTTTATAACATTTTTTTATTACTTATATTGATTGTTATTTATGAAGCATCATGGAAAAAAATGTTTCAGTAAAAAAAGTGACGTTTATGATGAAAAAGTTTCCACATTTGATATTTTTTTTGTGAAAAAATAATCTAGCATTGTTCACCTTTAACTATTTCTTTTAGTAAGTAGTAAAATTGAACAAAATCATATACTGACACTCTGTCTTGCCTTTGAAATGCTATTAAAATTCAAATAACTTTATATTTTATAAATTGATCCTTAATTTCTGTTATAGTGCTTAAACTGTTAAATGTTTCTTAACTTCAGAAGTGTTAATTTTGTGATCTTCATGCACTTATTATTCTATTCATTCTTCCACTCATCCCTCCAAAGACTTTCACCTGTTATAACTTATAATTTTTCAATATCCTGTGCTATCTGACCCTGTTTTAGCTAACTCAACAATTTTCTGAAATTAAAAATGGATTCCATTGAGCCAATGTTCTTGCTTATTCAAACCATAGATTCTTTCAAACAGTTTTCGGAAGAAAGATTGATATCAATATCCATTATATTGCATTTTTCCAAAAATCACTATAGGAATGTCATTTTGATCATTAATTTTATCAATCAGTTGTTACACCACAGATAATAATCTTTAAACTTTGATGTTATACCTTGATTCGTTGGATTAAGTTGTATTTGGAGAACCACTTGTGCTGAAACACATGTTGTTAAGTTACAGAAATATGTTTGATCGCATGCAGCATTATCAGTCTAAAGTAAAGCTTTTGACTCTAATTTTATAAATTTAAAGTAGCATTTAACAGACAGACAAATATGTTCTGTAAACCAATTCTCATAAAAAATTTCCATAGTGATCCAAGGCTTTTTATCAGCTTTTCAAATTACTCAGGCTTGCAATTCCGTCACTTTTCTCACCTTTAGTCACTTGTTTTACAATTGATCACTTTTAGTCACCTTTTTCTTGGTGTATCACAGAAAAAGTCTAGTGTTGAAAAAAATCATAAGTAATAACAAAATATTTAAATAAAAGACCAAAATGGGATGCTCTAAACTTATTTTTTTATTAAAATGTAATTAGTCACGGTTTCCAGAATTTAGTGATTTTAAAAAGTCGCAAAGAATTTCCTGAAATCTACATTTGTACTGAAATGTGCATTTAATATATTAAAGTAATTTACGTCAAAGCACACATTTCTCTTTTTCTTCACAATTTTTGTTTAGATACTCTAATCTCGATATGTACATATTTCAAAACATCATTAATATATGCAGAAAATTGTGATTATAAAATTAATGTATTGTATGTATTCAAATCTAATTTATAGATTTTCTTGAATAAGAAGCAATGTTGAGTTGTGTTAAACAAAATTTTTAACCTATTTTGTAGACGCTAAAATCATGTTGTTTGATTTAGAGTTAAAATAAATAGAAAATCTTAATAATAGCATCTGTAATCAAGAGGAGGAAAAAAGTCGCGTTTTTTTTATTCAATGTTTAGTCACTTTTTAGTCACTTATTCTGTATTATTTGTCACTTTTCTCACCTTTTCGAAAGTACCTGAGCAGTTGCAAGCCTGATTACTAGTAAAGATGATTTTGAAATACCTTTTATTGCTATTTGGATTTTGTATTGATAAACAAGCAGCAGTATTGATTAATATAACCACTGGTAGAAATATTGAACTGATACTGCATGTGATTTCAAGAAATTCTCCTACTACACATTATACTGAAACACTGAAAAGCTGAGTCTTACTGTACAGTAATTCTGTAATATTTGATTTTTAAGATTATTTTAATTAATTGCAATTAATGATCTACTGATGCTTTTAAAATGATAATATTCTCATCATTATTATTTTAGACCTCTGAAGAAGAAAAAAATAATACATGGAAGTGGAGTATAGAACATGGTGTTTACTCAGCAATTAAGGCTCATCTAAAACCACCAAAGAAGTTCTCAACAGATTCCAGCATTTTACAAATTGCAAATTTACCAGATCTGTATAAAGTTTTTGAACGATGCTGATAATCTTCTAGCAAGCCTTGTATAGTACTATTTTTTTTTTTTGTAAATATAATTTTATACTAAGTAGCTTTACAATCATCATTAAAGTTGTATGAAATTATCTTATCTATTTATATGAGATGTCTATAGTTATTGCATTTCTGTTGAAATATTTTTCCTTCATTTAGTCCAACAAAATATGTTAAGGTAGCTGACTACGTTGAAAACACTGATTTTTGACCTCTTGGTCGAATTGTTTTTATTAGTGTTTCTTAAAACTGGAACTTTTTTCTTTCAAAAACTGTTTTCCTATTCTTTTTACATGTTTTAGAAAAAAAGTAATAGCCATTATAAAATGTCTCCAACAAAATGAAACTGGAAGTAGTTGCTCCAAACCGGAAGTTGCTTTGTAATTGCAGTACTTTACTCATTTTCAGCCCTAAAGCCAATTATTTTTGTAATTTAACGTTATTCTAATGTTTTTACCAATTATATTATTTGTTTATTAATGCAAAACTGGCGAGAAATTACTTCATGTGTTTGGTAGGTTAAATCGCCACATTAATATTTCTCTCTCTTTGTTTTTGCTCTTTTTTTTTAATATAAAATACTGTTTTTGTTTCAAAATCCTTTTTAGTTTTATGAAAAACATCATAGTAAATGGGTTACTTAAAAAATTATCGCTCAAAAAAGCGAAAATTTACTGGAAATCAGTACATTATTCCGTGCAAAAACGAAACTCTTGCAGTTGATTGCAGTGATATAAATATTGCAGTTTCATCAAAACTTGAGATTAAGAAAGAGGTTTCTTTGGACGAGAGTTCAAAGATCATTGAACTTTATGGGAGCAGAATAATGGATATTGAACTTAGTTTCTGTATATGCAATGTTATGTTGTTCAGTTTGTGCACTAAAGGATTCTGAGGGAAAGGGATATTGACTGATCGATTCATTGATAAACTTCAATATTGCTACGGAATTTTAATCCGTAGAAATGTTGGTAGTCTACAAAGCCTGCAACAAGGAGTTATTGCAGCTTTCTACCACTCCTGTTCAAGCAACAAGCACCCAATGCATGGCCAGAGCCCAGACGGACTTGACAGTTGGTGCAAGTACACATGGGCAAAATCCTTAAATAGGACATATAATGTTAAATCCATTGGACTTCTAGAAAGTATAATCAAAATAGTGAAACCCATCTACATGAAGTTGTGTGATCTAAAGTTGTTAAAGAAGTGTTTGCATGGGAAAACATACAATGCAAATGAAAGTTTCAACACTGTGGAATTTCCAACTGAAACTTCATTTGTAGAGTTAAAACCATTGCAGATGGGGTCACACATAGCTGTCCTTCAATTTAATAATGGTGCTAAAGGTATTCTGTCAGTTTTAAACAATTTACATTTGCCGACAGGTTCTTATATGTTGTGCAGATTGGAATCCTCTGATTTTGATAAAATTTCCGACTCAAAAAGAAAAAATTGGTTGCACTCCGAAAGAAAAATGCATACTGAATGAAGAAACATAAGGCCTATCTTACTATCCTAAGGCATTGTAGGCTTTTCTGTCTAATAAAACTTTAATTGCATTTTTCTCAAAAAAATTTTTTTTTTTTTTTTTTTTTTTTTTTTTTTTTTTTTAATAAAACCCATTTACTATTTTTCACGGTATCTGAAACTATAATGAATGTATTAGCATGAAATTTTCAGTGTATATTTTAAATAATATTAACAATAATATGACCCTCAATTGTAAAGGTAAGTGAATTACTTTTCATTTTATAGGTGCTTTTAGATAGATTCAGCAACTAAAATTTTGAAAAATTGCATGTTAGCTTATATTTTTCATGTACCTCAAAATTTCTCATTGATTTTGGGTCATTTTAAAAATTATTGTTATTTATAACTAATTGCCAAACATAATTATGATTGCTGCAATATTTTTTCTTGTAGACTGTAAACCGTTTTGGTAAAATTTAGCTAAAATCTCCCTTAAATTACCCATTTTTTCAAAACATGCAATACATATGGATAAAATTTTAAGTTTATGCTTAAAATTTCATTGTGTAACAAGAAAGAGTACAAAATGGGATGAAATTGAATTTTTTCAAAAATTTTGTTCCAAACATAGTCAGTCACCTTAATACATATATACATACATATATGTAAACTATATAATGAAAAACTCAGACAGTAAAATTAAAATATTTGGTAATGAGCACACTTTTTTTTTAAGAGGAAAAAACTGCTTTGTGAAATTTTAAAAATATATTATCTAGAAACAGGGTTGACAGAATTTTTTCTCCCCCGTTCAAAATGTATTTTGTTATTGATCACACATATAGACAAGTTTTAAAATAAATTCCAAGAAAATGGTTTATCAGAATAGAGACAAATTGATTTCAAAAATGAACATATAGATATTTGCCTTATCAGTAGTAATTGTTTCTTTGGGGTGCAGGGATCTACTGCTTAAAGGGGATTTCAAATGGGAACAAACATCTATGCTAGTTCTGGTATTTCAAACCCAGGAACTCTGATACTAAAGGGCAGTGCTCTATCAATTTGGCTCAGAGGAGTAAAATTGGTTATGGTTACGTACACATATAAAACCAAAATGAAGTGATATTTTCTTTTGATTCAGCTTCAGATATTTTTTTTTTTTTTTAAATTAATGGTATTTAATCCTATTACTTCAAGTAATTTTGTTTCCGTTAGCATTCAATTACTCTATTTTAGAGACAATATAAAATTTAATATGATGCATGGAACAGTAAAGAAGATTCATTGCTTATGAGGAATTTATTGCAATTAAATATATGACATGTTATCAACAAATTCTTGGAACAACCAGTCAGCTTGAGCTGTAAAGAACCAAGGAGAATTTAAAAACATTAAAGTTACATACAATTCATATATAATTTAATTTTTCAACATGTTCATACTTTAAGTTAAATTACATTGAACAATATATAGGTATTCAGTAAGTTTATAAAGGCAACTGTTATAGCAAGGCACAGCAAAAAGATATAAAATGCAGCATAAATTAAAGTTTATGGAGAATCAATACTCTCACATAGATATACAAAGTCACTTAACTGAAATTTAGTAAATTTAAAAATAAACATTTTTCAGTTTATATTAAAATACAATGGCAGAGTTATAGATTCATAAATATTCACAATCTTAAAAGCAATTTCAAAATGTATAAAAATTTATTAATCAGTTTATTGTTTGCTGTAGCTAATGGTTAACAACACACTACAAGAAAAAATTGTCTATTGAGTGAAAATTTGAGCAGTTAAATAATTCAATAAAAAAAAGTTATTTTCTAAATTCAGAATTAATATTCAAAACATTTGTAATCAATAAGAAATAAAGTACATAGTAAAATTTTAATTAAAAATTACCTGTCAAGATCTTTATTACAATTTGTATGGGAGACTTAAACCATTCGTTATTCCTTATTTAAGAGTATGGAGTTAATTTTATGTTTACATAAAAATATTTAGGTTTCAATATTATTAAAATAGTAAATCTCTATACTTCAGGTATTAATGAAGTTAATTTGAGTTTATAATTAAGCAAGAGAATCATATAAAAAGTGTAAAGTGAGAATCAAAATGGGTTCCTAATATACACAAATCAACACTTCATAACAAAATAGAAATATAACAATAATCACAGTTTTATAATAAGGACATAGAAATAAAATAACTTTTCAACACCAATGCAAACTTGAACAATTTAAGTACAATACCTACAATCTAAATTATCATAACATAAATGTGAAAATTTACAGCAATGTAAATTTTGTTTTTTAAAAATGTCATGAATTTATTGTGTTTTATAATCTTAACCACTTCATTCCTAATATAGTAAATCAAATTATGTGTATTGAAACTTTACAATCCTCTATATAATACAGATAAAAAAATATTATAATTTTTCCAGAAGTCTACATTTTTTAAAGCAACTTGTTAAACAGTGCATAAAAATATTCATATCAGTTTAACAAATGAACTTGAAGAAATATTACAATCACCTATTATCATTTTGTGTTTTTATAACAGGTTAGAATACTCAAAACAATTATGTCCCAACTTATTACTAAAATTTCTAAAAGCTTTATGGGAAAAAAAACCTTTTTTCCCAGTTGAATTTATTATAACACTGATATAGCTGTTTTCACATAATTAACTATACATACTATTAATATTATAGAAATTAACTTGGCTAAACTATGAAAGCAAATGATTTCAGTCTAAATTTTTAAGTATTTTACTGCTAAACTATAATCTTCTGCATTTTTTTCCTTACTGTGACAGACCAACTTTTTGCTCCTTGACTCTTAATATGACCAGGACTTATTGCTTAGTGTCAATTCCAAATAGTTAGAAATATCCAATCCAGAAATGGATCCATACCTCCAGTACCAAAAAGGGAACAACATTCTTTTTCAGCCATCATATGGCATTCTTCAAAATGACATTTTTAATACCTAAACCTTTAATATAATCTAGAAAATTTTCAATTTCAAGCAATTAAAGTAATTTATTAATAAATTTGTTTAAAAAATGTTATCTATACCTAAATACAGTAGTATCTTGTTATAATGAACTTGAAGGTGACAATGATTAAGTCCACTACATCCAGTGGTTTGCTGTATCTATTTGATATAAACAATTCAAAAGTCTTAGAAATTTAATGAAATTCCTGTATAAATGTTATATATGAACTATACAAATGTGGAGTATATGAAAAAAAATTTACATTCATTGGGGGGAAGGCCCATGGGAGAGTTTAATTCTGAAAGCACCTCTACTATACCACAAGAAAATTGTTTTAACTATTTGGGAAGAACCATGAATAATTACTATTAAAATGATATAATAGTTAGATAAAATAGGTAAACAATTAATAAGTGTTGTTTTGGTAAGTTTCTTTTATTTAGGGGTCACAAGTGTGAAAGATCAAATCTCATTTCAAGCCAGTTTAAAGATGTACATTTCAAGGAAGGAAAATGAATTAAGTGTAGTGCAATCATCTTTTGCTAGTTTAAAGTGTTAAAAATCTAGAAAATTAAAAAATTTATTCTTGTGTCTTTAAAAAGAAGAGAAAAAAATATTTAACACATGGTTTACAGCACAAAACCCAACACATCAAAGGGATATATGAACCATTATGAAAAATGTTAGACCTAACAAAATGCATAACTCATTAATTGCCTTGTTTATTTAATAGCAATGTAACAAAAAAAATGATAAAAATCTATTAAAGATCTTTAATTACTTATAGTGACTAAAATTTAATCAAATTTTAATAATCACTATCAATTAAATTTTTAACTGTTTGCTGTTTTGATTCAGAAATAATTCTAATCATGAAGCAATTCCCCCCCCCCCCCAAAAAAAAAAAAAAAAAAAAATTATGAGATTCATTCTCAATATAACAAAATTCCAACCAATATCATTATAAGAAATGTGAGTTTTTTCTTCCACTGTTTGTGTCAAAGAACTTTTTTGTTATGAAATTATAAACAAAATATCGTGGAACTTAGTCGAAAATTCTTCACACAAAAATTTGCTTAAGATGAAGAAAAACAGTTTTCTCCCCCAGGTTGAATTAGAAAATAATTAATCATATAAATGAAAAATCATAACCCATTTTTCAAAAAGATAAATTTTTCCTTACAGAGAAGTAAATATAGCAACAAGAGACAAAAAAAGGTTAACTATTTTCTCTGATGATCTCCCACTTAGAACAAATATATCTCTTTTCCAGACCTGGACAAGTAAGGATACCATGTTTATTCTACGAAATGACATGCATTACTTTTAAACTATTCAGTAATTTTCATTAAGAAAATGCATATTGTGGTTCATACAATTTGGAAAAAGTTGATACCTTTATAAACAGATGTAAACAGCAAACATTAAAAGAAAAATCTTGAAATGATTTTCTTCTGAAGTCTAATTCTAAAAGGTAAATATACTTTTATACCTATTAATTCTTTTACTTCATTACTTTTTTTATAAGAACTTAATGTTTTATTGCATTTGTGTATCTGTGTGTGTGTGTTTAATGTTAGAAGAAATCTACCTTTCTGTACAAAAATACTCATTAACTTAAAAAAACTAAAAAATATTATTCCACGGATATCATGTAATTAATTTGTCTTAAGCATTTATTTTTAAAGTTATTCTATATACAAAAATATATTTAAGTCCCTTCAGTTTCACCTTAACAAGATACAACTGTACTATATTTGAAAATGTAGAAGAGTTTTAAAACAAAACATAGAAAAAAATTCAGTAAAGGACTAAAATGGTTTGTTAAATCCAATTTTCAATATTTCAGAGTTCACTATAAAAGGATAATTAGCATGAAAAACCATATAAAAATTGTGGAATCAACCTTTCATTTATTACACGGTAGGTTGGCTAACTTTTAAATAAAATTAAGTTCTAAAAAAAACCTTCTATTTCTTTTATTGCTTTTTCTCACTTTCTTTATATTTAGGCATACAGTTTCCTAATAACGAAACAACCTTTAAAAATTAGCTCTTTGATAACAAGAAATACAAGTTTTGAAAATACATACTAATAAACTATTTTTTTCATTTTTTAATAAAGGTTATCACATCTAATGGAGTAAGTAAAAGCAGATTTTGTTGAGGATATATTAAAAACTATTATAAATGCTTTTTTAAGATATAAACTTGTTTCAGTTTAAATAAAAGGTAGGAATATCGAAAACACCAATTTTAATTGCAAAAATTGAAACTGATGCATCTAAGTTTTAATTTCAAAAATTTGTCATTGATTTTAGCATAACTATTTTGCTATGAGAGAAACAGTATGATAATATGAGTTGCAAAATTTTTGTTATTGAAAATTTATTAATGCTTTTCTCACTAATCTTTATTTCATAGTAATACCAGTTCATTTACTCTGTGAAAAATAAGTAATATATATATATAATCTTTCACTTTGCATAATTTGTTTTGACATATGCACTTAAAATTCATATTTCATCAAATAAAAAGTCAATCATTTTATTTATAACACCAATTAAGAGAGATCTATCTCTTAATAATGAGATTTAAAATCCTTAGACATAGAAAATATATTTGTTTAAATATTCTTTTATTGTTTTACAGTTTAAGATCATATAACCCAACTTTCATTTATACCTTATGCAACTAAAATATTTACTTTTTCACTGTATATACAACTTTCAAATATTAAAAAAATGAAAGAAAAAAAAAACCCACATTAAATATTTTATACTTAAAATCGAATCTTTAAGATATAAAACATTTTTATCCTTCTGAAGAAAACAAACTTTTTTTTAAATATCTTTTACATGATATCACATGATATCATTTCTTAAGTTTCAGTAAAATTCCATAAAACTATCTTAAATAAAAATACTTCTTATTTACAAATAATAAAGTCAATTTAATGTAGGTATTAATGATAAAATTTCAAGATAAAAATAATTTTAAGAACATTATTTAGTCGCAGAAAACACCATACAATTCAAGATGGGAGTATCACAGAGTAGAAAAATTCACAATATGTATTATACAGGGAAAGAAATGAGCACAATCTACAGAGAAAAGACTAGATGTATCAGATTAAATACTTCTATATACCACTACTACAATAAATACAAAACAAGAACAGTTTTAAAAAAATTTATCAAGCATATGACCATAGTATAAGTCTGTAAAAGTGAAGTCCAAACTGATTTACTTTTTTTTTTCCTATACCTATCTTTCAATCCATTTCCTTATTTGTTTCAGTAAAAATATTTATAACAGAAAACAATTTAAAAAAAAAAGAGTCAGTTTTATTAATTTCTCTTTAAAGTCCCATTACTGAGAATATGAAATTAGATATAAAAAAAATATAATATAATATTGATCCAAATAATTTTTTACAGTAGGGATGGCCAAATGGTAACTCACAACCACATGCACAGCCTGTCAGGTAAATTTTGAGGCCTGCAGAATTCACAAAATTTATAAATGAAACAATATTACACTTACTATAGTAAATATATTATTCAATTTATTTATTTATTTATTTATTATTATTACTATTTATGTATGCTTATAATTTTTTAACTGTTCTATTGTTAATTTATAAATAATAAAAACTTTAATAATTTTTACAATAAATAATAATGTATTATTTTCAATTTTCACCTAATATATATATATATATATATATATATATATATATATATGTACATCATAAGCAGGGCCATAGCCAGAAATTATTTTCGGAGGGGGACCAAGGGAGAAAGACATCTTTATTTGTGAATGACACTTCAATTTATGAAAGGGAAAGCACTGTATTACAATGCTGTATTTCCGGCTAGCTTCCCAGCAAGACTTTTATGGTCCAAGTGGTTTTTTCTAAGAGAATAACTGTCTATGTTCATGAACAGCTAGGCAGATAGTACACACACACACAAACATGGGACATTGTCTATCTACAAAATAGTCTTTCAAAATTTCGGGGGAGGGGGGGAACCAGTCCCCCAAATCCCTTCCCCTGCCTACAGCCTTGATCATAAGCAAGTCCCAAATTTCAAATTATACAAGACAACAGAATAAAAATTTTATAGAGATTTGTTTGAATTGGGTCATTTTCATTGAAACTCTTTATATAAATACCTTTGAGGTAATAGGGAAGACATAGTGCCTGTAAACATATACAAATAATAGAAATAAATTTTATATCCAAATAAAGAGTCTTTACTTTGAAACCATGTTGGTTCAGTTTTTTCCCAATTTGCTAAATCTCTCCATTTTAGAAAATAAAAGTAATGCTTTTATAACATAATAGAAGAAAAAATTATATACAAATATCTTAATTCAAGAAAGAATTAACACAGTGTCTTTTACTATTTACTAGCAATGTAAAGATATATATATATATATATATGTGTGTGTGTGTGTGTGTGTAAGATATTAAAAATTTAATCTAAACACACCAAAAATATTTTTGCCAATCTTAATTCTATATCATAATGAAGAAAATAGCCTCAATCTATGAGAGCAATTGCTTCCATTTTCCCATGACTGCATACAATAAGTTGCACTTTTACTCTGTCCATGTGGCTCTTGTGGGATTTACATCATTCACTCAAACCTTTAAACCCTCACAAAATAAAATTTGGGCCCAATAATAGACCACAGAAATTCTGAATCTTTTAATTATCTGGGAAAATTATTGTCTCTCTCTATGGGGGGCAGACAAATTTTCTATCAGATTGCTGACACTGTTTCATTAGATGTTTGGTGAAATTTTTACTAATTCTATCAAACAGGTTTTGTAAGAGAAATCTTTAAAAATTAGATTTTCTTGAGGATGTAAGAATGTTGTCAGTCTGAACAGTTAGCTATAAAATGATATCATCATTGAATTTAAGAGAATGTGGTACTCTATCAAGAAATTTTGTTTTAGTAAAGATGGCATAATTTATACAGAACTTCTGTTTTCACGGCTATTCTAAGTCATATAAATGAAATTCCAGAGTGGGGTTACAGCATATAATTACAGAGTGACTCTTTATACATTATAAAAAGTTGGAAGGTGGTTTCTATTAGCCTAATGTCTGGCCACCCCTGGCATACAATTTATTGCATCTACAATTTGCTTATTAAAGTAACTTAAGAGTTGAATAAGGCATGCTCAAATAATTAGCAGAATCAACTAATCTTTTAAATAACTAGTACCTATTATCACTCAAAATAATTTTTCGCTTTGCCTATACATTATTTTGTTTGTGTTATTATTATTATTACATAATCATTTAAAATTCCTCCTTCAGCAACTGAAAAATCAAAACATTTTTACACCAATTTAGAGAGATTTTTCCTCAAAAATTGAATTTTAAAAATTAAAAATTCTTGGGCATTGAAAAATCTGTTTATAAATATTCTTTTATTGTTTGAATGCTGCTAGGATATAAAATATACCTAAAATTCTACAAACATGATATATTTGAAATATATAAAAAATAAAAATAAACTATAAAAAAAGTAAATATCACAAAACAATATAAAAATAACATGTGAAATAAATATAGATACTTTAATTTAAAATTTTTAAAATGCTTAACACAACATTCAGTTTGGTCTCCACTGCAATGACTAGATATTGTAAAGTTCTACTATTTTAGAAAAACTCAAATATTTACAACTTTATATACTACATTAATAAATTTTCTGGAGAAAGTAAAATGCATATCATAAAATAAAAATTAAAAAATAAATAAATAAATTAGTATTCATTACTAAGTATACAAGCATGATGAAAATAATAGCATTAAAATGTATTTACAGAGTTGTAATGCAAAAATGAAATAAACAAGATCCTAAGGCACAAACAGTTTTTAAAGCTGATAATAAATTATTAAATTTTTCTTTAAAAGTTCAAGGAAATATCCATTAACCCTCAAAGACTATGAAGGGTAAAATTCCATCTCTTGAAAACTGTATCGAATTGAGATTCATATTTGTGGTTAATATAAATTCAAATTGAAATAAAAAATTGACAATTTAGTATTAACTGTTTATCAATTAAAATATTTTAATGACCCATTCATATATTAGTTAATTTTTTTGCTTTTTAAGTGAGATACTTGGCTCTAAGTTATTACTTATTAATGTAAATCAAACTAATTTAGATCATGTTTTATATTATTTTGGTCTTCTAACAAAATTTACCAAATAATATTCCTGAGATGATTTATTAAAACAAAAATTAATTAAAGAAAAATGGTGAATTTTCTGCTCTTATGTAACTTGAGAGTGACCTTAATTTCAAAACTACACATTTAATCTATTACATTCGATATTTTATTTGAAATCTAAAAGATTTTTAAATATTTTTATTCTATAAATAGTATACATCTTTGATATTGTTTTGAAATGTGTATCTAAACATATTTTTAACATCTAAATATTTTGCACACTTCAAATTTCTGAAAGATTCAAGATAAATTTTAAATTTAAATAAATAAATAAATAGAAAAGCTATTATGAATGAGAACTATACACTAAGCTTTTAAGCAAAATAATTCGTAATATAAACAGAAATTTTACATGTGACAAAGTAAATGATATAAGTATTCACAAGAATTGAAGTAAAGAAATGTAAAATGCTAAAAGTACACATCTGTTAAAAAGAAAAATCTTTTAAGTCATTCTAATTATATTTCAAATCAACAATTTAATTTACCTATTATGAAATTTTTATGAAGAGTGTGAGTACATATATATGTATATATTACAGCATCAGGCAAACTAAGAGCAACTATTGAAATTTATAAAAGTGATAACATTGTTATTCTTCTTTTTTCCCCCTATATGTATTCCTAAATATGAAGATATTTAAACTATCTTTCCACAATAGAAGTAATTTGGAGGAGGGAGGATAGTTTGAATTGTGAGGACACATTGTTCCTTATTGCTTGCAGTTGGTTCTGTGATAGTTGACTTCTGCTGCTCCCTACATTTCATTTATTACCCTGGGAAGAATGCACAACAATAGCTATAAAAGAATTGCTTTTTTATATTATTATTGCATAGCTACAAGGAAAAAGTCTACCTGTTGGGGATATTTAAGATCCCCTTTTGGGATGGTTCATGGAAATGGGTAAAAATGACAAATGAGTGGATTGATGATGCCTGAACTAGCTAGCAAGGGGATGTACTTGAAGAGCTATCTAAATAACTTTACAAATCTGTATTATAACTGAAAATCAGGGATGGAAAAAATAGAATTCATTAAAATGTCAAATTCAAAGCAAAATTTTTCAAGTGCCAGTACCTTAAGTATTACATTTTATTATTTTTATTGATATTTCAAATTATTTGGAGAGCCTATCATACATACATTAGGCCAAGATAGAGCTATAACATTATAATAAATATCTTTTTGAGTAAGAAGGGACATAAAAACTTAAAACCTGCACATGAGAACCAAAAAAACTTCCAAGTTATTATATTCATTCAAATACACCTCTAATGAAAATGGCAAGACAAAGTTCTGAACAATATGCAGTTTAGTAACATGTTTGCCATATAGCTATTTTCTTTATTTCCATGAGAAATACAAGCTATAAAGAATAATATCTCATCTCATACATTCTGATTTCATAGGCTAGAATCATTAGTATGAGGCTTATTGTAACACACTTCTTCTTATCCATGATGCATCAAATGAAGTTCGTGTATACTAGAAGTGGTCAAATGGCAACCTGTCAGTAAAATTTGTGACCCTTGAGATAAATTCATGAAACTTATAAATGCAACAAATATTGCCTTTCTTATGGTAAATGTATTATTTGAAAGATTTATTAATAATACTATAAATACTTAATGCAGATTTATAATTTTTAACTATTTTACTGTTAATTTAAGAGTAATAATAAAAACTTTAATAAATCACCTCAAATATAAATATATGCACATGCATACATATATACAGTGTTGCTCACTGCAATAAGATAGACTTCCAATGCACATTTTGAGCTAGTAGGCATATATAAAGAAGAAAACAAAAGAAAACAAAACTAATAAATTTAAATTGGATTGTTTTATAAGAAATACTAAAAACAGGGGTGTTCATAACTTATTATATTTTAACAGTTCCATATTTTCATTTTTTAATTAACATAACTTGAGAGAATTACTGTCTTTTCTTATAAATTTCATAATTTGATTAAAAAAAAAATCAGTTGAAAAGCAAGGCCGTAGCCAGAAATTATATTCAGAGGGGGGCATTGTTTTTTGTGAATGATATTAGTATAAAATTACAGGTTTTCTTATATATGCATGCTACTAATGAGTATCATAATACAATGTGATTTTAAAATATCGAAATAATTTAAAAATGATATAATAAACTTATAGCCGTGAATAAGTAATATAGTAACTAGACAAATTTAATAATAAAATTAACATTGAAAGAATGTAAACTATGCAAGGTATTAAATTCTAAGTTTTAAAACAGAAGTATAATCCAAGAAAAGGAATAATTTTCAAAGAACAGGGTTCCCACTCTTTTTCCAGAACAAAAATTAAGGACTTTCTAATGACCAAAGTAATTTTTTATAAGGACCTACTTGAAATGCACTACATAACGGCCTAAACCCTATCTCCTGAGGAACATATTTGAATGATTGTGAACCAGACAAGCATGTTCAATAAATGCCCTACAATATTTCAGAATTAAGTTTTTAAAAAAGCCTAAAAATTAATATAAGATCTATTTGATAAAATCTAATTTTGAAAAATGTACATCTAAAGTTTTTTGAGTGATCAAACTAAAAATAAATTGTGAATAAAAACAATATTATAAACAGTACTTCCTGAGGGTTTAAAAATGACTGATATATATATTTATATAAGAGCTTATATATATATACTAGCTGATTATATCCGGCATTGTCTGGGAAAGAAGGAAGTTTTAGACTTTTCTATTACATTCAATACAAGGAAAATTAAACTTCCATAAGTAACTGAAATATCTACAAACCCCCATCCTCCACGCTTCATTTAATTAAAATCTGTTTGACTGTTAGCTATTAGAAAAGGGCAGCTGACTTTATACTTTAAACCTTTTAAGTACACAAAAAATCATATATTTGTCATATAAGAAAACTGATAGGAAATCACATGAGACTGTGGATCTCATCGATGGCAAAATTGATTGCATTCCAATTTAAAAATTAAGGAGTTTTTAAGAACCATTGACGAAAATTAAGTAGTTTTAAGGGCCCTTAAAAATTAAAGCTAACATTAAGGTGTTCTTAAGGACTTTTAAAGACTGTGAAAACCCTGAAGAAAATGAAAATGTTCAAACTTTTACCTGCATATTATAAAATATGCCCTCCCTGAAGTTTTCACCAAAAAATTTTCGCAATTACTTCCATTGGGCAACAATATTGTGCAAAGAGTGCTAGTCAATCTGCTCTTACCTGTCAAATACAATTTGCACCTACTGTTTAACTAAACATCACTGTTCTAAGCACACTGTTGTGTATGCACAGCTTGGCAGATGACACACCCATACTCATGGTCCATTTTCTTTCCATGTAGCAGTCTTTAAGAATTTTGGAGGGGGACCAGTCCCCTAAATCTTCCCCCTTGCCTACAGCCTTGTTGAAAGTGCATTTAAATCTACTTAATGCACTGCATTAATAATTTTTGCAACACTGAAAAGCTCTTTACAATTTTTTTAAATTATAAGCTGCATTGCTATTATTTAACTGTGTAGTTTTTAAAATATACAATATCTATATCTAAAAAGTGCATTCTAAAATATGCTGAGTGTACATATTAGATTTTAAATTTAATGTTTTTGAAGCTAATAAGTTTGTTATATAATTATCTGTAGAAATAACTGTATGCATGCATATGTATATATATACATATTCAGACCCTTCATATTGACAATTTTAGTAATAATACAAAATGTTGCATACATTTCTTACTGAAATTGAATGCTAATATAAATTATTACTAAAATGCTACAACATAATTTGTCTTGGTTAAAAAAATTAATAAAAATACTCACCCAAAAGTTATAATTGAAGAGCAGATGTTGACAAAAAAAAATGATACAATGAAAAAAAAAATTAGGAAGACTACATCAAGTAATTGAATACCCTAACAACAATTAAGTTAGAGAATCTGCAATACTTTTTTTAATGTGTATAAATATTTTTAAAAAATCAATTTTCTGCACCAAGAAAAGTCTTTGATGACTTTAAGAAAATTTTGAATTAATTCTAACCCAATAAAACTATTTAGGTTTTAAAATTATTTAAAATGCACAAGATTTTTTAAAATGATGATTTCATGATTTTTGTTTCTAGATATATCAAACTAGCATAGATTATATAATAAAAAAATGTTCAATAAATTTGTAACAAAAAATTCTCTAACATTTGATTAAACAAGTAAAATAAAATAATGATTTATAATTTTCTTTCAAATGCATGTAAATATATTTTCAAAATTATTTATATTTTAATTAAATATATTCATTCTATTTTAAGATGATTAAAAAAAATAGGTGCTAGGTCTTGGTAAATTTGTAAATGTAACATAATTATAAGGCACACTTTATGGTGAATATTGTTGAAATCTGAACTTTGTGTTGAGGTTTTTCAATTAAAAAAACATAGAATTTTACTTTTATTTGAACTAATTTTCTTTAAGCTTACAATGTTAAATTTATGTTTTCTATATCGTTCATAACAATACATATGTTCAAATTTATTAATTATTGTAACAAAAAAAATTAGGGTTTTTTATTAGTTTTTTTACTACTTAAACGCATTTCATATGTAAAAATTTATTATATTTTTTGTTTCATGCTATGCGGAAAATACGATTGTTTTTTTTTTTTATGTCAGAATTTTTGTTTTTTGGGGGTGAAAATTTTGTATTTTGGTTCAAGGGTGTGGTGGGGGGGTAAGGGGGGGAGGGGGAGAGTGGAGGGGAGGGGCGAATGGGCGAGGTTGGAAGGGGGGTTGGGGGGTGTGGTGGGTGGGGGGGGAGGGGGGAAGGGGGGGGGGGAGGGTGGGGGTGGGGGGGGGGGGGGGGGGGGGGGGGGGTGGGGGGGGGGGGGGGGGGGGGGGGGGGGGGGGGGGGATTGGGGGGGGGGGGGGGGGGGGGGGTGGGGGGGGGGGTGTTGGGGGGGGGGGGGGGGGGGGGGGGGGGGGGGGTGGGGGGGGGGGGGGGGGGGGGGGTGGGGGGGGGGGGGGGGGGGGGGGGGGGGGGGGGGGGGGGGGGGGGGGGTGGGGGGGGGGGGGGGGGGGGGGGGGGGGGGGGGTGGGGTGTGGGGGGGGGGAGGGGGGGGAGGGGGGGGGGGGGGTGGGGGGGGGGGGTGGGGGGGGGGGTTGTGGGGGGGGAGGGGGGGGGGGGGGTGGGATGGGGGGGTGGGGGGGGGGGGGGGGGGGGGGGGGGGGGGGGGGGGGGGGGGGGGGGGGGGGGGGGGGGGTAGGCGGGGGGGGTGGGGGGGGTGGGGCGGGGGGGGGGGGGGGGGGGGGGGGGGGGGGGGGGGGGGGGGGGGGGGGGGGGGGGGGGGGGGGGGGGGGGGGGGGGGGGGGGGGGGGGGGGGGGGGGGGGGGGGGGTGGGGGGGGGGGGGGGGGGGTGGGGGGATTTTATGGGGGGGGGTGGGTGGGCTAGGGGGGGGGGGGGGGAAAATAATTATGGTTTAATCATTATAACGTTTATATAATTTTAACACTTTTATACATTACTTTTGACTTTTTAGGCTTTTGCATATTACTATTTAATATTCTGTTTTAATTTATTTTGTCAATTGGAGCAAGTTTAATGTTATATATAACCTAAGTTTGTTTACAAATATAACATTTCTATATTGATATATATGCTGTACATTCAATTATTATTTCTTATATTTTTGTTTTATTTTTGGATTGTTTTGTAACAGTCTCATAAGCAAAGATTAATTGATCTACACTATACTTTTACTAATTAGATATTTATCTAGTATATTTGAATGGTATCTTACCTTTTTTTTTCTTCAAAATATTTGCATCTGAGTATTTACTGCAGATGAAGCACTTAGGTTCATGCATAGTTTCACAAATGTAATATTATAAATATAAGTTGATTGTCATTATCCATGGCAATAAAGAGAAAAAAATTCAAGTTGCAATACAATTAAATAAAGACTAAAGACATTTCATACATATATTAAAAACAAACACTAAAGGGACGAAATTAATCTTGAGTATATTAATCATTTGTCTTAACCCATTGGCTTATCAGTTTTCTTGTAAATTACTCCATTAGAAATGTTTTTATTTTTAAAATTATTCCAATCATAAACTATGAATTATAAAGTTTATTATTAAATTTATTGAAAATTCATATATAACTAGGTTAGTCTTTTGTCAATTATCTGTTGCTAATAATCTAAAATTTATTTTCATTAAATATTCTTATTAGTAATTATGAAAAGTTTGCAAGAATATAAACAATTCCCTATCTTTTACATAGTAACAAGTTCATTGCCAATGAAGACTGGATATCTTTAATCAGTGTTGATCAGATGACTTCAATATACAAAGAGAAATATTGCTTTTTATCTTATGTTAGCTCATAGATACTTTATAAAAGACAGTGGCGTGCGGTAGGTTTTCATGCAGGGTGTGCAGAAAACATGGATTTTAGAATAAACATTTAATAATTGAGACATCTGAGTTCTCCACTCTGAAACGGGTTATTTATTATGAATATAAATTTAAAGAATACAATAAATAAATAAAATATTTACCTACGAGCAGTCGAGTTATAATTATCAAAACAGTTAAACTGATGAGAATTCTACTAGCACTAAAGCAAAAATCATGTCTTTTGTTGTATGGTGTCATATCGGCGTCGAAACAGCAATGCTTTGGGCTTCCACGAAAAACTTATATGTTCAGCAAACGTAGCACCACATGGCTCCCACCGCTGCAGTGCCTCATTCGGATGCTCATTGGTGCCGACAAACCAAACGTCTATTCCACGTGCAGAGGATTTCGCTGCACGCTGGCACAAGAGAACGAACTGTTTCTTATTCGGTCAGTGGATTAAATTATATTTATTAATTGTTTTTGGCATTTGGAAATCATATAGTCTGCGAAAAACATCTTGACAATTTTTAAAAACAAAACCAGGGATATGGTGTTACAGATGTAACTTATATACTGTCTGTAAGACACAATGAATAGTAAAATTTAGACTGTTCTGTTAAAATTCGTTTCTTTAAAACAAAACATTGTTTTTCAGCTAATTATTTCAATAAATATAATACATCACCGAAATTAATTTACCACACTAGAACATTTCACTTTATATTGATGAAATACTTCTTTCATATTTCCATGAAAACAAAATTTTACAATATATAAATTTAAACATTAACCGTCTGCAAAATCGTATGGCCCGTTAATCAGTTAAAAAACCAAAATCGCTTCAGCAGGTAAGTCCCCGCTCTAATACAACACTTAATAAACCGTACTTTTGGATGATTCTGAATGCCAAGTGCAGGAAAAATAGCTGCACTTGTCCCAGTGCCATAGTATGCTGTTCTTCTCCAGTAGCCCACACATATAAAGCGTGATTTTCAATTTAGTGCTCAGTGCGTACACATCAGAACTTCCTATGTTCGTTTGCGTGCTACGTGGTGCAGCACCTAGTACCGCACTCACTGCGGGAATACAAGCAAGCAAATCAACATAATATTTGAATATATTATAAATATTTATTATATACCATATAAAGATAGGTAGACATAGGTGCAGAAAATTATTGTTCCTCATAATTTTGCCTGGGTGTGCAGTTCACACCCTGCACACATGGACCGCACACCACTGATAAAAGAGAAAGAGGATAGGAGATAAATGAGACAGAGTAAACCAGTGCTAAATGTTGGAATGGGTTCACAATAAACAAAAATGAACATACAAAAGTTCTTACAAACCACTGAGTATGCACAAGAATGAAATATAAAATGCAATATAACAAGTTCAAATATTTATTAGAAAACCAAAAAAGCAATAAAGAACAAATTATTAATCTATTTTACTCTTAAGCTCCAAAAGAATGTTGAAAGAAAAATAATTTACAGGACGGACAAATATAATCAAAGGACAATTTAGAGTGGTGCATCACCATCTTTGTAAGTAGATGGTATCGCAATTTAATTTTTAATTGAAATCTTAAACATTCACATAAATAAAATAATAAGGTTTGGTTTGGAGTGTCTACTTTTTGCAACATGAGGGCGAATGAGACCGGGACCTACAGCTTAAAGCTGATTCCGAATGGCTACGAACATCCATGCCACAGTGGGATTTGAACTCACGAACTCCGGTACCGAAGGCCAGCACCCTAACCAATCAGCCATCGTTCGGCCAAAATAATAAGGTCATCACTAATAATTGCCAATTTTAATTTTATGTTCGAAAATATGCTTATTCTTGAAGAATGTTTTAATTTGTCATACTTTAAAAAAATACAGCTTTCATGAAAGACTTTTCCTTCATTTAGTAATAACTATTCTCTGTGTATTTTTACAATTTTTCTGGACTTTTTGTCATACTGTTGATAAAATGTAAATAGCATTTTAATTAGATATTGCAATTTTCTTAATTTGTTAAATCTAACAGTGCTGTTTTTTAATGCACATTTCATTTCAAATACATATTGATAAAAGACAATTAAACTATAAAAACACTAAATAGACACAGCCTAACAAAACAAGAAGAATAAAGCAAAGTATAAATCTCAAAAACAAACTAGAGATGCCAAATATTTAAATGTATATAACTATCAATATAAGTTATGTAAATAAATAAATATTCAGAATAATGCTTTGTTCATGTTCATAAGATATTTTTCAAAAATTGTTAAATGCTTATGCATTTATGTATACAAATTCTAACACTTTTCAGATAATTTTAAGATATCTCTATACAGCCATGGATAATAACAATATTAATTTAATTACAGTATTAACAAGAAGAATGATTTTCCACAACTTTTATTTTTGAGATTAATTTAAGAATCAATACAGACAACCCATTTATACATTCATACAGTTTTTTTTTTTTTATCATTTACGATAAATCTTATAGGTCTGAATTTTTTTCACTCTATGACATAAACTTGAAGTATTCTTTAAAAATTGCCTCTTTGATTAATTATTTTGTAAATATATGAAGAATGGGCTATCTGTAAATGTCTGCAGGTGAATTGTATCACATATATATATATTTTTGTTTCAGACAGTAAGAAAATCAACACTGTTGGACAAGTGGAAATGAATTCTTCAACATAGGAACAATAACTTCACTTGGATGGAGGTATCCGCTGAGAGTGCAGAATTTTGGTTTTCTGTAAGAAAGAAAGTCATATATAACAAACAGTTAACACTAAAATTAACAAATGTTTTAACAAAGAAACACTATTCAAAACAAAAAACTTCAAGTTGGGATTTTGATTTTAATTATTTAGTAGGAGGCTTCAAATCTGAACATTCTCTCAACTGTCAATTTTAATTTTAAATCAATTATAAATTTCATATTTCATGATTTAAAATCAAATTTTCTTATTTTTTATTTTTATCTACATATAATATTTTTATTTATCAGGCATATAAAATTTGTAGATTATATTTTGAAATATTTAAAATTAGATTGACAGTACCCAATCCTCTTCTAATAATTTATGGAAATGAATCCTTTCACACTTCATTTGTTTCAAATGTCAAGCTTCTGCACCACAAATCAGTTGTAATAAAAGAAAAGAAAAAACACAAGGTCCATCCTCACAGACATTCAAGCTCACTTGATAGGAGTCAATTGGCCAATAAACTATTGCACTAGTGAATAGATATAGTATAAGTGGATCTTAGCAACATTTTCTGCCACTCGTGAGCTAAAAACGAATAAATAAGCAAAATTAAACAATAAGAAAATTTTTAAAAACATACAGACAAAACTTATACAAAACATTCAGTCATAAAAAGCATTTCTCATTTTCCCCTGAAACTTCCACAAGGCATATATACTCAGTTATTCACTTATACAAAATATCCATTTACACAAAAGAGATGTTTGATCTTTAACATAATTTATTCAGTTATATGAAAGGGGCATGTATTTTCTGCAAATAATTTACTATCGGGGGCAACATGGCAGCATTTCTGGCCATTTCCATCAAGAAAGCTTGAACACAAGATGGTCATTTAACAGATTTTGAAAATACAAATGAATGACACAAACTAAAATTACTTATTGTTTTAAAACTCCAAAATCAGCCATTTTAAGAATATGACATGATGCATGACCTCAGTTAAGCACTTATATATTAACATCTTGCTGTAATTTGTCTTTTGTTTCATAAATTTAGCTTTCATTATACTTTGAAAAAATAGAAGATTTTTTGTTTAATTTGTGTTTTCATTTTTTTTCATAACATTTAATATTGTAGTGTAAAGGTATTTTTAAAAAATTATTCATTATATGCTTATACCTATTTAATGCATATAGCAACTAGATCTATTAATTCACACTTTCAACCTCAAAAATTCAGAGATGATCCTTCAATGCACATGACTGAACCCCAAAAGACCAATTTAATACAACTAAACAAACTAAAATGATTATGGTTTTACTTTTCAAAAGAAAAAGTAATATAAATGGCAGCTAAATATTTTTTAATGGAAACTAATTTCTACAGGTTTTACAGGAATATTTTAATCAAGAATTACTATCTGCATATGACCAAATAAATTCTATAATTACAAAAGAAAGCTTTTTTTCTTTTGGGATATTATCAATAAATTAATTCAAATACTGTAATGCAAAATATTTTTATTATAAATAATTTTTTAATAAATAGCTTTCAACTAGCCACTGAGCAACCAATATGGCTGTTTTAAGTTTTACATTTCCCTTTACAAAAACAACAAAATTAAAAATGACATGTAAGAAATATTATCATTACCAGTCATTATAAACATAATTTGCTAAGGAAGCTAAGGGAAAAATTTATAATCTTTGCTAAATTCTCTATAAGGCTGACTCTAAACCATCATAATTTTAAAAAACATGATGCTCTTATGTAGCCTAAGTTACTGCCACAAAGTCAAGGCATGTTAAAAAAATAAATAAATATTTATAATCATTACTTAATTTTTCATTGCCATTCATTTTAAACTATTTGATATATACAGTTCATATTTAAAGCACAGGATACAATACAGCCATCCAAGTGTGTGAATATCTGTTTTGATGCAACATGCCCGTTTTACATATATTTTTTTTTCTTACCTGGTATTCTTCCTCAGAATCTAAAATTCCATCAACATAAACTAATTGATATTGTCGAGCTTTTAATGCTGAAAGAGGCCTTCGTATAAGCCGCATAGCATTTGAGTTCAATGAAGTACTACTAAACTGCTCCATCTGAGATTTACTATGACTAGGATCAAATACTAAGAGTTGTAAACTTCCATCATGTAGCTGTTCTAAGCCAATAATTGTCCTACTGTGTCCTGTAAAAAACAAATAACTATAAGAATATGTATATTCTTATCAAGAATAAAAAACCCTTAAAGAATGATATGTAACTGCTTCTCTATTTTTTTAATATAACTTCACTGTTTAAAAAAAAATACTATAATAATATTAGTGTCACATACAAATTGTTACAAGAATTTTAAGATGGTCAAACAGACCCTTTGGATTTGTCTATCCTTTTTGAAAAGGGGGAGATATTAAAAGATGTATGAATAACTCCCTATTGGCATCTAATGTGTGAAATTATTTAAGACCACACAAACAAGATAAGGGCACAGATATAAGATAATAAATACTCTATTGGACATTATACAGCTCATAAAGTTTTCCTATCTGGGTAAGCTTGGCATTAAGAAAATTGTACGCAGCCTTTCCCCAAAAGGATAATACCTCTTGATGCCCCTCTGGGATTAAAAAGTCATTGGGGTTTTAAACTCTCTGGGTCTTTAGCATAAAGTTTACCAATGAAAAAGAGGTTATCTCACCAACTGAGAAAGACCTCAAAAATAGCCTGTTAAAAATCCATTCTTAAATATCTCTAAAAAAGAGAAGTTGGTTTATTCTCTGACTATAATGAAGTCAGAGGTCCAATTCTGCTTGCACAAATATATCATGTTATCTAAAAAACACAGTTAAGTTCTTCTGCCTTTCATTTATGTCAAAGATTGCACTCTGATGAATGATAAGGTTACATATTGAATAAGGGTTTTGTTACACATGTATACAGACATTTAGATAACATGCGTTAAATAGGATGAACAATATTTTTATACTATTTCACTGAGAATTAGCTAAATGTATGCTTACAGCTATATTTAAATTTTAAAATTGAGGATTTCTAAATGCATAAATAATGTATATGGGTTTAAATAATAATTGTTATTGTTCCTTAAAAAATTATATTTATTTTGGTTTTAGATGAGTTTTGTTCTTATTTCCTCTCAACAACCTTATAAGTCTATAAAACTTTAACTTTGTTGTCAATAAAGAATTTTTAAATTAAAAAACTATAAAAAGCAGGTTTTAAAACAAAAATAATTAATGTTAATAAATTAAAAACTTCACAATAATAAATATACTTGAAAAATTAAAACAATTTATTTTACAAACTAAAATTTAGTTAGCAAGATTAACAAAAATAAAAACACCTCATTTAATAATCACCAAATAAATAGAAAAATAAAATAAAAGATTGACTATTTAATTGATATTCCCTAAAATTTTGTTGATTCACAAATGGTGTAGGGTAAGCAGATGACCTTGCCTGCTTTCTTTCCAATTTGGTTATGGAATGGTCAATCCAAAATTTTGGTAATACCAGAGGAACCATCTTTACTTAGTTTAAATCCTTGCTAGATTGATAACATTGTTATTATTGCTCAAGCTTAAAAAGAAAAAAACACCAATAGAGTAATTTTCTGTAATTAAAAGAGCAACAGCAAAAATATTTAAAGAGTTAATAAAGACATAACAATAAAAACTTTAAATCTAAAATTCTTAGAAATTGGATATCACAAATTTGAACTTATTGATGTATTCAATTACCTTGGCTCAAATGTGAACTGACAGAACAAATTTGAAACTATGATTAAATGATGAACTATTTCTGCTAATCATTGTTTTATCTGCAGAACAGACCCCTCTTTTTTTAACAGAGTCTTCAATTATATATATAGATTGGTACCCAAACTACAGCAGGCCCAAACTAAGGTAGGTTGGCTGTATTGACAAGAACTTTAAAACATTAGAAGTAATCAACTGGAATACCTTGGTGAAAAGGATTACAGTATGAAAGAAGATTCTGAGGAAAGCCTTGGTCCACAAAAGGATTGTTGAACCAATAAGAAGAAAAGGAAAATGTTTAATTAAATGGCTATGTTATAATATGTTGTGGTGCACAGAAAAAAACAATGTATTTCTAATTATTGATGTTAGCTGATGCTTTGTATTAATATTTTATGTTTAGAATGCAAATACAGCTCAGTTTGAGAATTATCTACAGTTAAACTGTAGAAATATCTAAAGTTTTATATTACAACCAGATTTATATATATATACACAGTCCAGTCATATTAATGTGACCACCTGTCCAAATTCAGAATAACCACCTTTTACAGAGTGGACCATAGTGAGACAAGCAGGAAGAGAGTCAATTATGTTACTGAAGGTGTTCACTGGGATGTTGAGTCATGCCAGCTCCAGTGCCATGGCCAGTTGCGCTAAGATACATGGCTGAGACCTAATCAAGGTGATCTCACAGATTTTTGATTGGGTTCAAGTCCTGGGAATTTGTTGGCCGAGGGAGTACAATAAACTCATCTTGGTGCTGTTCGAACCATACACATACACTGCAAGCTTTATGACATGTCAAATTGTCCTGCTGGTAGATGCCACCATCCTGAGGAAAAACAATCTGCATGTAGAGTTGAACATGATCTGCAAGGATAGATGCATACGTCTGTTGATTGTGCCTTCCACAATGATGAATGAACCCAGAGAATACCACATAAACATTCCCCAGACAATAATGCTCCCTCCTCCAGCTTGAACACTTCGCACAATTGTTGCAGGGTGTTTGCTTTCAGACATTTCATGCTGGATGTGCCCAGATGCATCTGTCACACTGTTCCATCCCTATAATGAAGTGGGAACTCATCCAACCAACATTCTGGCAATGAATATCCTTCATGACTAAAAACAGTGTCTTGCTTTACCACACCAACTGGCAATGACTGCAAACCACCCATCGTATACTCTGATTACAATATATATATATATATATATATATATATATATATATATATGTATGTATGTATTTTCTGGATATAAATCATCAAATTTGTTAAATTTTGATCAAAAATCAAGGATTTACAGCCTTTATTTTTAGTCACATTATACTTTTCAGATTACAGCAGAGTCTTGAAATGTTAATTAACCTGAGAATAAGTTTTTAAGTTATAAATATTCTATATTATTAAAAAAAAATTTAAGAAAAAGGGCAAATTCAGAAATATTTTTACCATGATGTTGTAAATAAACTGGAGGTTTGAAATCATCATCCTTCATGAAGTACTCTTTTACCCAAGAGAACATTTCAGGATGAGTACAATTTGGTCCAGTAGGTTGATGACAATCTATGAGCCTACCCCTAAAATAACAAATGAACTAGTCATTTGACACAAAATAAATTATAACTGTGAATCAATTTTACTATAACTTATTTAAAAATATTTTACAATTTTACATTCATATATAACAAAGTTTAATTCTAAAGTTAAATATGTTTAATAATATTCATAAAAATCTAATCTCTCTTTAAACATGTATCTCAATGCTTATCAACACATTACATTATTATTGTAGTAAACATATGTAACAATAAGGATAAATAACATCAATAGAATCTATAACAGTTTGAGATGCAGTAAAGATCTAAAACATGATTAATAATCTTTTGAGTTTTCAAATAATTATTATATTTCATTATTATTTTTAGCTTAACATTCTAAGATATACCCACCCATTAACATTAATCATAAATAATAGATAAGCTCATAGTATGACCTTCAGCAAGTCAGAATATTTATCTATAACAGCATAAAATAGTTTTCATATATGTTCAGCATTATGTCTGACACAATTTATCTTGACAAAGTAGTAGTATTATAAAATTTAGTATATTATTCTTATGTGTGTTTTTTTTTTACTTATTGATATAAATCTAAATATTTTAAATTTAAAGAAATAATGGTATTACAATAATATGTAATTAGTTTCCACAAATTTTACAATATTTTTACAAAAAATTTGCTATGCAAAAAAATATCCTTTTTCATTTTTATTTTTGATTGGCAATAGCAATTTTATAAATACAGAAGTAGTAATAAAATTTAAAGATATATATCTTATGTTATGATTTTTTTTTTTTATTATACATTGGATAAATCTTTTTTTTAAATTTCATAGATAATAAATGTATTACAATAAATGTTTAAAAAATAAATTTAAAATTTAACAATAATTTGTATTTTCAATAAAATGATGAAAAAAACAATTCAGTTATTTTTTTTTTATTAATAGCAATTTATAAATACAAAACTTGCCATAATAAAATGTGAATTTAGAAAAAAAATAAAATATACCTAAAATAAATAACGAAAACACAAGTGATTTTTTAAGAGATTTTAGAATCAAAATATATGTTAGACTAAATCCTTTTGGTTTTAAAAAATTTCATAGATAAAGACTACCAATTCTTGTACTACACACAATAGATGTATTTAAAAAATAAAGAGTTAAAATATAAACAGATAATTTATATTTTCAGACCTGATTCTAAATGATGAAAGGAAAGTAACAACTTCAGTTGCCCCAATCCACTTCCTTGTGTTTATTAATCTACCACCAAGTTGCTCGCAAGGATACTTCAAAACTACAGTTTTTTTATGCAATTATACTTAATGAGTAATAATACAATATGATTTTAAAACATCAGAATAATTAAAAAATGAAATAATGAACAAATTTATAGTTGATTATTTTAGTATAACAATGAATTTAATAGTAAATAACATAAAATATAAATATACATATTATTAAATTCTAATTTTTAAAACAGAAGCATAACTAAAGAAAAAGAATACTTTTGAAAGAAAATGAAAATGTTCACATTTTTAGCTGTATATCCTAAAATATGCTCTTTTTGAAATTTTTGACAAAATATTTTCACACTTCCAATGAACAAAATTTGTGAGAGTTCCTGTGCATTTTATGTCGAATTTAGTTTGCACCTACTCCTTAACTCAATGTCACTGTTCTAAGCCCACAGTTGTCTATGTACAGCTAGGCAGATGGAACCATCCAGGTCCATTTTCTTTCAGAAATTTTATATTTCAGAGGATTGTTTTTTTACAGCCTAATAAATACTTATAAATTACTTAAGATTTTTTTTAGTTTATGACAGTATATTTTTACAACTTTATACTATTTTTAAAATAAATGAACCATTAGACATGAAATTGAATACTTTTAAATTCAATATTAATAAAATAGACTTTCTCCAATTAAATAGTATCAAGCTCAAGATGTCCTTGTGATTTATGTTACTGGATTCGAAACGTGCAGGCATCAGGTACGTAAGTAGATATCAATATGTGCAGATGAATATGTAATCATTTCATTAGACTGAATTGGACTGTTTTGGAGTCAGTTCTTCAATATGTTAGCAAACAAGACCAGGTACTATTGCTTAAATTGAGTCTGAATGGGTATAAACATCCATACCAGCAGTGGGATCTGAACCCATGAACTATACTACTGAAGAGCAGCATTCTATCTATTCAGCCCTTTCATTAGAAATGTGAAAAATTAAGGATAAGTTTAAAATTTAGAGAAAAATACTCCCTCTCATCCTCCTAGGGATGATAAAAATCAAATTTCTGGTGTAAGATCAGATAAGCAACAGGTCAAAAGATAATCAAATACATATTGTATGAAAAATCTACAAATTTACATATTACTAATAAATATAGAAATAGAGTTAAAGGACAAGAATAAACCTACTATCAAGAATTAAATAAATTATGTTTCATACTCATATGCATTGTTTTTTAAAATTATGTCTATATATCTCATAACACCATTTCTGATTTTCAAAATAAGAATTTTTCAGATATATAGACACACACACAGATATAATATATATATATATTATTTTTTATATATTATATATATATATATATATTATATATGTGTTTGTGTTGTGTGTTGTGTGTGTGTTCTGTGTGTTTATTTATGATATATATTATATATATATATATTTACTCAATGTTGCTTGCCTTAGCATAGCAAGTTGAATTCAGATCTTCTTTCAATATGTATAAAAAGTAATTGAACATTTTTTACTAAAGTGGAATTTCAATAAACAATAACTGATTATATTATATACAAAAATGTATAGTTCTTTCACATTACATTTATTTCATCAACAAGAAACTAATTTAATGACTAATGTGAAAATTCATAACTTGGTGAATAATTTACACCTATTAGATCACATGAAATTTACTTCATTACTGAAATTTCTGATGCAAATGAGCATAAAATGATACAAGCATTAAAATCAAATTGTGTGTATGTGTGTCAAAGCAATATTTGACAAGATATGAGATAAAACTCTGCTATCATGAAATATATTTTACTAACAATTCCATTTTCAAAATGGCTGTTTTGCTGATCTATCTCTGTCAAGATGAATTTTTATTATAATATTTTATCAATGTTAAATGAACATTTGTTACAAAAAAATGTAATTATAATCATTTCTCAACCTATCAATGACACTCTTATATGATAGCATATGAGAGAGTTCAGTAAAAAACACGATTTCATGTATAGTTCTGATTTTTATATATTTACTTTTCATTCCTATCTGAAAAAAATATTTCATATCTTTCTAAATAAATATACATTTTACACATTAAAATAAAGTTTTATGATTTTAACAAATCAGAACAAACTTTATGCACTTTAATAATAATGAATAAAATATACAGTTAATTGAATAAATAAGTAAAAGGCAAGAAAATACTTATTTAAAAGAATTTAATTACCATTAAAAAGTCGGTTACTGTATTTAGTATTATGCACTAAAGAGGAAAGCATCATTTGTATATTTCTGTACCCACAACCCCAACCTTTATCACCATAAGTTGAGGCATAATGGTCAACAGCAGAACATAACCATGTATGCTCTACATTTGCTGTAGCCATACTGAAAGCTCGTATTTTAGGAATAAGACCTGTAAAGAGGAGAAAATCTTACATTAAAATAAACCACACATTACAAGAATAAGTTCAAATACTTAATTTTTAAACCACAGGAAAAAAATAAGATGTGAATGCCACAGGACATCCTTGTATGCCTATTAAATTATGGACATCTGTTAAAATTTTGATTATATAATACATCCTCAGAATTATAATTTCCAAATTTTTTTAAAGTTTCAAAGTAAGTTTCATTTCTTGAGGTAATGGTATTATCTGAGTAGAGCTCAAGTATTGCCATATGACAGCCACTAGTAACATTAATATTCATTAAATTATTTTGTTATATAAATAGAGCATTTTATAAACTGAAAATTTTCATAATAACACTACTTTATTCCAAATCAAAAAGGATTAAAAAAGTAAAAATTCTAAATTATTTTCTTCAAAAATAAAGAGAAAAATCTACTACAGATATTTTTTTTTTGTGTGTTTTTAGGAAGAACTTAAAACCATTGTTTCAAAGCTACTTAAAAAACACTTTTACATGCATGTAAATATATAATTTTTTTTTTTGTATTGTTACATTGAGATTTTTTTTTTTTTTTTTTTTATAAAGTGCAGATTACAATCAAAAACAGTACCCAACTAGATGTTACAACAGTTCTAAATATATAATTTCAATATTAAACAATTATTTTTTATTAATACCTAGCAACATAATATCTGCTATAATAAAAATTTTCCTTTGTACAGAGTGCTGATTGCAATCAAAAAGGAAGTTGTAGGACAAAATGGTACAGTCCTAAATTGAAAATGTTAACATTCAACAGATAATCATTTTTGGGCTATGCTAAATGCATCTGTATGTATGTAAATATATACAGATAATAATTTCCATAGAAATTGAAATATAAAATCATTCAGGACTGCCAAAAATTCATTAAGGAAAAGTTTTAATTTTTTTTTTTTACTTTGTACAAAAACAAAATATAAAACTGAATATATGTGTGTGTAACATACCAAGTAATTAATTTAAAAGGAAAGATGATTTTTTTTTTTTCAGAAATTTCAAAGTACACAACCAGAACCCATTTTTATACTGTTATGAAAAGAAATGTCTTCTTTTCATAACAGTATAAAAATTATAACATTGACATGAAAAGGTTTTAATCTAAATTCTGTACCATTATAACTGTTAAGATTTTGAAAATAATCTTGGAGCTTAGAGCATGCCAGAGCAAATGAAGTCATATTGATATTTTTCCTCATGATGATCACCATTTAGTTGTCATTGACTATGATTATCAAAAAGCTTATTTCTTGAAATTGAGTAATGTTATTTTATAATTAATCTACTGAATTTTACTTAATACTAACACTTCACGTAGATACGTTAGCTACAATTTATACTTTAAGTATTTTATCCTGTAGTTAATGATAAAATGTTCAACATATCCCCTCTGGAGGCAAAATAGTAAATATGTGCCTTTCAAGTATCTAGTATTAATTTTAATATTTAAAAAGCAATCTCTTGTAACAATCTATTTAACATAATTTAAAGATGCTGTTAACCCATTGATAGCTATATCAAAATGAAGGAAAACCACTCAATTGGTCCAAATAAGAAATTCTAAACTGAATTTTTTTTTAAAATTGAATACACTTTATCTAAAGTATAACCTTTATTCATTACATATTTTACTAATTTTACAACATCTGTAGTGATTAATTAAGATACCTTATAATACCTATTATGCATGGAAATTTAACTACATATGTGAATAATCAGCACAATTATTTGAAGTACCTTTTGTACAAGAATGACCATCATCTACTCCATCTCTCTCAGCTATACATAATTCAACCTGTCTATTATAATAATCTGCAACACTCATTTCTCCAGCATATACTGCTCTTTGCATATTAGTGATTGACTGTTCTTTAAAATTTCCCTGATTGTCCATTCCATATTGAGCTTGAAGAATACGAAATTCACGTTGTTCTCGTAACCTTTGTTCTTCCCTCTCTCGTCTTTCCATTTCAAGAGCTAAAAGATGATCAGCATTTCCATCTTCTAAAAGCAAAATGAAATCATTATTGTAGTGTTTAATGCTTAATACAAGAGTTAGATTTAATTTTAACTACTTTATAGGACCTATAGAAAATTGACATACCTATAGAATAAAACTTTGAGAAAAATGAAACTATAGATTAACAATATATAATACAATATATAGGTAATTTAAAACTAGAATTTAATTACAGAGTACTAGTATCTCATACGGTTTACATTGATAAAAAAAATGATAAAATATGAAAAATCATCAAATAAATTTATTATTGAATTGTGATTTATAATAAAATAACCTACATTAGATTTAAAATGGCTTATATGACTTTGATTACAAATTTATCACTTAGATGACCATTTCCATTAATTTATAACACATTTTATAAAATACAAAAAAAAAAAATAAAAATAAAAAAAATAAGAAACTGAAAACTGAGCTTAAACATATTAATGATAAAGAGTTTTTAATAATTAATATGTACTTCTAATAAAACATGAAATGAAAAAACTGGCATTTGAATAAAAAATTATATTTCATGCAGTTCACAAATATTTAAATTACTAACCTCTTTTCCCTGACTTCAGGCGTAGTTTTTCTAATACTGGATTCAACTGATTACTTTGAAAAAAAGCTACTGAAAAATAATTATACACTGTAAATATATACAATAAGACAAAATCTTTTTAAAAAAGAAAAGAAATATAATCAATAAGTATGTTAATGTGATACAACTGACATTACTTATATTTTAAGACATAAAAAATTTATTTCTCTGAATTAAGCTTACTGCTAAATAGTACAACAATTTACAATTGCACATATATAAATAGCTTATTAAAATAAAGTAGACCAAATGTATAAAATATCTTAATGTATATATTGATGTACAGTACAGTTAAATTTTAAACTCATGAATGAAAATTTGACTTAAAAGGGTGACATTTGATAAATTAAAGTATTACAGAAAAAAAGGAAGGAATTCATTACAGTTCTTCAATTTATATATATGTTAAAAAACCGAGGTATAATTTTTCCATACTTTTGCTAGAAATCATTAAAACCAAAAGAACTGATATACTTAAAAATTAATTCTGCAACATTACACATTTTTATCCTAATTCTATAATATACCTTATGATTTTCCTAGAAAAATAATAAATAAATAGATATGTAAAACAATTTTGTTAAAATTTTATGAGCATCATATTTAATTATCATACTACTGCATAAACATAACCTAGAAAATATCCATTTTAAACCAAAATTAATTGAATCTAACAAAAAAATAAATATCTTCAAAGAAATAATTATCAATATACTTATGTATATATATTCACTTAGCAATTTTACCTAAGATACATATTTATCAAGTAGCATAATAATTTGGTTTATCTTACATTTTTATAACCTTACTATTATATTTTAGAAATTAAGTTCTTAGCTCTCTGCCTTTTGCAAATCTATATTGACAGATTTCATATATTTCAGATTAGCATTATATATGCAAGGTATCTAATATATAGAAAATTCTATCAGAATTATTTTATCATAAAAGTGTTTTTTAATGGTAGGTTACATTTCCATCTTACATTTACTTAAATGGGTCATAAAACTAATAAATGAATTTTTTAGATGATAAATCAGTGACTGAATTAATACCTAATAAATCATCTTACCATCTGAAATTGGAGTTAATCCATACGGAGTTCTTGGAGAGCATACAAGCCCATTTGGAGACATTGGACTAAAATGTTCTTCAATATGTGAAGCTAATTCTAAACTACACATGAAGTCTGAGCATCCACAAACTGGGCAACAATCATTAGAATTTTCATCTCCAGGAGTTGCTTGAGTTGATTTAACAGGACTTAATACATCATTATGATCCACATTTACATGCAGTTCAACATCATGACTTGAGTCAAAATTTCTGTCACAAAGTGGGCAAAGGAATGGACTAGAACCTCCATCATTATTCAAGAATTCGGGGAAAGATGGGCTTGTCAAATCAAAATGCCGACGATTCACATGCTCTTGAAGTTTGGTTGGCGACTTATTTGAGTAGTCACATAACGGACAAACAGACTGATCATTTCCTCTAGGGCTCAATAATACTTTTTTTATTTTATCGGGATTAAGATTTAATGATAGATTTGCTCTTAAAGGAGAGCCTTCAGAGGCAGAAGCAAAATTATTATCAGGTAAACCATTACTACACGAAGAAACGTCGTCCATGGACTCACTTGAAGACACAGTAAACTGAACATTATCTTCGGTAGGAGTTAAAAAATCTAAATGCGTTGAATTTACATGATACACCATTTCATCTGCAGATATGTCACCCAAATCGCAGAATGGACAAGATATAGCACCTTCAATATGTGCGATTAATGTATGAGATCTCATTTCTTCCTCTGAAAGCTCTTCTTTCCCACAAATGTCACAGCTATATACATGATCTGGATGTTTAGCTGCCATAATTGCAGATTTCTTTAATAAAAGCTCTCTTAGTTTTAAAAAATATTTTTCATTTATTTGATTGCAACAAAAATCTTCAAATGAAATTCAAATGAAGTTGAAAAATGTGAAAATTCACTCTGCAAGTTTTCATAAACTTTACAAGTGAGAACAAACACACAGCAAATTTTATACAATTCCTTCTTTCCTGCATTGCATTCGTCACTAAAAACTTAAAAAGAACTTAAAAATCAAACTAAAGAGGGTAATTATAGCTATTTAAAATAATTCAAACCGACTTCTAGCGTAAAAAATTTTAAATACCCTCTAACGGTACAATTAAAGAGACCTGTGCCGGTTGAAAATTAATAAACTTTAACCGCACATCCAAACGGTCAAATAAAATTTTCACAGCTAAGTTCATTCTAAAAACTTGACCACTGAGTTGTTAAAAAATAGAGTGCTCTTCATCTTAAAGGTTACCAAATAAAAATTTATTAACTTTTTGATATTTACAAAAGTAAAATCTTTAAATTTTATAGATATTTAGTTTTTAAAAAGACTTAAAGAATATTTTTGAAAAGGAAAAAATAGTTTTGTTTTACTGTTGATTTTTTTCATATTATAACATAACAATGTCAAACCACTATGGCAAAAAATAATAAATAAATAAATAAATAACTTTCCTAATGAATTATGCAACTAAAAGTTATTCTATTCGCACCCATAAAACTCAAAAGCTGTCAATCTGACCAAGAGTGTAAATCAACAATGTGACCACTTTGAACAACAAAATTACTTAAATTAAATATATGCATATGTTAACTTCTTATTTTGAGGATTTAATTTCAAGTTTGCCCCATTACATTAAAATTGAAGTAAGAAATTATATTAATTTTCATCCGCGTAGCTTGTTACCCGTTTGAATAATCGCATTTGGGAATAGACAGATATCCTTCCCTTTCGTTTCATTTTTGAATTCTCATTAGCACAGACGCAGAGAAAAGCATGCGTGGGTGTGGGTATATAACTAAAATAGGTTAATAAGAGGTTTATAATTTTAATTATAATTATTTTTTTCTTTTTACAGACAGGTTCGAATACAATGTACATAAGTAAATTTTTTTTCAAATCCTATCAAAATTTAAACAATCAAACAAATAGACATATTTATTTATTGAAATATATTTTTAAAAATATTTATTTAAAAATCTAATTTTAATTATAAAGTTTTGATAAAAACGACATCCTTAAGCAAGGTGCCTGATTGAGAGAAATCGGTTCGACCCTGTATAGCTATACATTGAAAGTATTTAATTATCTTGAACGAGAAGGATGAAACTCGAACTCAGAATAAACTAATCAGACATATCCTTTACACACCAGCCAAAAATAGTAGCATGACCTATGAATTCGGGCTGTTGATTATCCAAAGGACAAGTTAGAAAATACACACCTTTAAGATTTTGAATTCAAAAACAATCTTTCATAGAAGGAACAAAAAGAGATAAGATCTGGTACTATTATAATCTTCTATGAAATCAAGGAGCTTTGTACAGATATATCATTGACGGAAAACCATATAATAGGGGCAAATATTTTTTATCGAAAAATTTTGTAAATTTGTCTCTTGTATTATATTTCAAATTATACTACTATCTGTCATTGCTACTTAACATTTCTTCCAAATGGTTTTGAGCTTTTATATGGGAAAATCTAATTAGTTGTCACATTAAGTTATAAAAATTGATTAAATATTATAAGTCATTTTTTGTCCCTATGAATAGCAAATTATCCTTTGAACTTCCTCTTTTTAACCAATAAAGGTGTATTCATTAACTATACCAACTCACATCAGCTCTTGAACACCACCTTGGATCATTCACTCTTTTTATTACTAGTGCAGAATCTTGGTCATGTTCATTATCACTGATTTTATTATCATTTTTAATTTGATTATTAAAATTATTGTAAATACAAATAATTTAAGAGCAAATTTGTTCAAGAAAATTATTATGAAAATCAACCTATGAGTAAAACGATAAACAGTCGTATTTATGTTATAATAAAAATGTTAATGTAGAAAAACTAGTATATATTACAACAAAAAACAAATGCAATACATGTGTACATGTATAAATATTTCATATTTATTGTAAATCGTACCCGATATTGTTTAGTTGTTTGTAGGAATAGGTTCCCATTTTCAGTAAGATTTGTTTATACTGCAGTCAAACATTTCTTTGTAGTAATTAAAATTTCTTCATTTAAGGAATTCTTTGTATATATATATATATATATATATATATATATATATATATATATATATATATATATATATATATATATATATATATTATATATATATATATATATATATATATATATATATATATATATATATATATATAGTTTAATCTAATGTTAATCTAAAAAATTTAATCTCAAAAGCGTGAGGACCGTAGACGGTGAGGAATTTTCGCGTTTTCTAATTTTAATTTTAAACAATAGAAGACAAAAAAGGTTAGCAGGACAGTAACTATTTTTCTTTCATTTGGGGGCCTAATTAGTGATTTCTAATAGGTTTTATAGCGGACTCTTTAACGTCTCTCAAAAACGACACTTTTTATCCGCCGAGTTTGTGACGTTACAGTTCATGAAAACACTGAGATAGGGCCCTACTGCTTAAAGATGATTCTGAACGGCTAAGAACAACCATGACAGCAGCGGAATTCGAACCCACAAACTCTAGAACTAAAGAACAAAACATTACCCTGAGGACTTCGAATTTGAATTCGCAGATAAAATGGTTCATTTTAAGCACTCCATATTACAAATAGAAGATTTTAAAAATGAAGAAATCGTACCAGCAATGTGATCATACAAATTTATTTTCGAAAATTTGGTGCAATCAAAGCTTCCCAATGTTATGACAGCATTAAAAATATGTAGGTCTCATGGTAACAAATGCATAATTCCACCTTAATTTTACCCATTGTGACGACTTCAATGTTCTGGAGTGAAGAAGTAGCGTGAAGAAGGAACACAGTCACGATAAAATTGGAAATCACTTTTATTTCTTGAGTAAATACGGCTATATACAAGGGGATTCTAATCTCCTTGTAGTAATATACTTACAACCTCTAGACCAGTGTTCGGTTACAAGGGGGAAACGCAGTAAGAATATAATACTTTATACTGAGATTCAGATATTTATTATGTACATTCATTTACAAGTTGATCCTAGGTTATCATATATTATAATCATCAATTATGTCTTTTATTTACAGCATGATTACTACAATTCTCTTTATAATGAACTAATTATTCAATTACAAGCTGAAATCATTAATAGAGGCCTAAGTGACTGTAAATATTATTTTATCTTTACCTCCACTGCATGCACAGGGGAGCAGGCAGGGGCTTTCCTCACGCGGTGTCGGTCAGGGCTCACGGGACGAGTTGGTGATGGTGAGCAGGGCGGTGTCGGTCCTTCAGTGGGTTCAAATGATCAGGCAGGGACTTTCCTCCTGCGGTGTCGGTCCGGGCGCACGGGACGAGTTGGTGATGGTAGATCCTTGTCCCACTTCTCTCGAATCCCGTTTTCGACTCCTCTCCTTAACTTCGTTTCCAAACTCCTCACCTCGGTTTTAAAGCCCCTTTTTACTTCCTTTCCAATCGTTTGTTTTCGGGAAATTTTCCCACATCTGCATCCCCTTCGGGAGTGCAGGTGGGCTCATTAAAGTAGCCCTTTTTGTAACATTACTTTTTAGCCCCTGCTCCCATAACTCACTGTTACATCTCTGTGCCATCTTGACCGTTACGCTGCCATTCCGTGATCTATACCTTCTCTGCGGGGGTCCCTAAACTAGACGTACACAATTAGAGTTCTAAATTCCTCTAGGAAAATCCTCCCACAGCTGTGCATGCACGTGCAGATCACCGTGGGAAAGTACCTCGGTACACTCCCAAAGCAAGTCGAAATGCAGAGAATTTTCGGCTGGCACTGCCGCCACGACAATCACAGTCGGGAAAATAAAAGATTAAATAATCTCACAAATGGGGAGGCTTTTCCAGTGTGCAATGCAACCCAATCTATCCCACGTTCCGTATCCGACACTCTGCACCAGCTTATATGAGTGGACTTCACGAGTCTCCCCGACTCAATCACTAAAAAGCTGGCTCCGGTCAAAAGACGTGAGTCGCAAAATTCTGAGCTTTTTTTTACCTGGGGGTCAGTTACGGTTCCGACAACTGTTTTTTGGGGTCAGTTAAGATCCCAGTTACTAGAGAATTCCAGCTAAGGTTACAGTTAGTTTTTCTAGCTGAATTCTCATTCGTTGGCTGTCCCGATTCTGGAATCTCGCTGCAATCATCTGGGCTCATTACCCCCAATCGATTAGGGCTTAACCCATATTCAATCCAACTGCAAACATCCCAGACTCTGCGACGTCATGCTATTGTACTGGTCAACAGGTGGGATTTCCGATCAGCTGATTTGGTGCTTGCTCTGAACTAAGGGGAGTCTTCACACCACCCTTGGTCGGTATTTACTCCTGTATAACCATCATCCCATGAAGAGATCGTTGACTTTGCTTACTGTCTTCGTCCTTGTAGCATTTTCTGTTGTGCTACATGGTCCAGGTTATTTCAAGAAATCTTTCAATTCTAAGTCGTCCAGCGGGTCCAGTGAGCTAAAGGAATCCTATATTATTTGTACCACGCCAGTTTAATACTTGTAACTCTATGTCTGGGAATATGAAATTTCATTTGCCATCCGTGTGCGGAAACAAATTCCGAAATGAAGACTGTTAGAGATTTATAAACATTTTCCTTTGAATCCCAAATTTGTAACGTAAGAGCTTGTAAAATAGTTTTGTTTCCAAAGTAAAAGTGAAGATAATTAGATTAACGGTGTGTCTGACCAGATGTAAATTACGACACCCACTCCGAGCAAAAAGATCTAGAACATGATTTGGGCGTATCTAAAAGGGATGATTGCTAAAAGGAAAATTTTGAGCTGACTTAAAATTATCAAGTACAAATTTGGCTTAAGGTGAGTCTGTACCTGCCATTTTGGAACAGGCTATGACCTCAGTATTTTGAGATTCGCATGTTATAATATTCATCGACTATCTTGAAAAGAAAACAAACATCAACAGCGACTATTACATAGCGTTATTAGAGCGTTTGAAGGACGAAATCGAGGAAAAACGGCACCATTAGAAGAAGAAAGTGCTGCTTTAACAAGACAATGCACCGTGTCACAAGTCAATGAAAACGATAATAAAAATATTTGAATTAGGCTTCTAATTGCTTCCAAATCCACCGTATTCTCTAGATCTGATCCCCAGGCACTTTTTCATTTACTCAGACCTCGAAAGAATGCTTGCTGGAAAGAAATTTAACGCCGATGAAGACGTAATCTCCGAAATTGAGGCCAAAGAGAAATCATACTATAAAAATGGTATCAAAAAATTGTACGACCGCTATAATCGTTGTATCGTCCTTAAAGGTAACAACATTTAATAATAAAATCAAATTTTATCAAAAAAAAAAGTTTTTTTTCTGTGTTAGCCTACGAACTTTTCAGCCTAAGTGTTATATATATATATATATATATATATATATATATATATATATATATATATATATATTGTAACGTACTGGAGATATGGTAGGCGAAGCCGTCAATGAAACAGATTAGAAAACTGTTTAATCTAGACTAAATATTTTATTCAGGTGAATAACTTATGTACAGCTATTTACAGGTTCAGTAGACTTCTAAATCTACTGATCTCGTGCTGAAATAACATTCACTCAATTAGGATGCAAGGGTACTGGGTACAATGTGGCTTGGGCTTCTAAATCACTGAAACAGTTCGCTAATTAGTGCCGGTAATAAACGCTGATACTATCACCTTCGGGCTGACGATTAGTACAGTCGGCTTTCACACCAGGGTTCGAAAGTTCAGAGTGCGTATCACGCTGGGGTTCGTGAAGGAAACTCGGGATGCAAGACGATCCAAAATGAGAGCAAGGGCCACTCTCAGCTACCTACTTCTCTGCACGAAGTAGAAAAAATTGTAAAATAACGGGAATGGGATTCCCAAGTGGAAGGTCGACTTCTTAGCAATCAGAGACGCTGGCGGTCCCTAAACAAGCGAACTCTGGAAATCGGAGAGACGAGTGGACTCCTCTCGAGCTCCACACAACAGCTCCAAAAGCAACTCTCAAGAAGAAGCCCCAAGAAGAAAAAGCCCCGTCTTGGCTCCGCCACTCTTCTTTTATAGCGGTCCCGGTCCCCTTCACCCGATTCTTCTGGAACCTTCGAGAACCAGGATGATGCAATCTTGCGGTCACTTCCCGCCTGAATCAGCTGTTTCGTTTAAATATGTGGCTGAAAAGCTGTCCTTAAATCAGCAGACCCAAACAACTTAATTGCCTTTTTCGCTACCGCTAATGGGCGCACATGTGGCACTGTAATTATTTACAATCATTTCACTGAGTCTTTTCACTCAACAGTCTCACAAAGTCTCAGACGAGCTAGCTCTAGCACACGGACAGTTTTCAATTAAGTCCGGGACCTGGTACAGAACGTGCATTGTTAGACCACCCGTTTCTACCTGCCGCTAACCGTAATTGTCCGTTGCGAAAGGTTACCTTCCGCTCCTCTTTCTTTAGGGTCATGTAACGGATCGTTACAATGAATATATATATATATATATATATATATATATATATATATATATATATATTAATGCAAATAAGAACATTTGTAGTTACTGTTTTTAATGCCACTTGGACAAGTCAGGGACGTGAGCCAGAAACTACATGGAAGGAGGGGAAGGCGAAGGGATGTGCTTCTCGTGTCGAAAAGCAGAGTTAGAGTAAAAAAGAGACTTTTTTTTCGCAAAGTGGGTTCTCGTGATTTAGAAGCCAGGACCAAGCAAAAGACCACCACACTTGGCCTGCCCCCTACAGAGGTATCGTTTGAACTTAAAGGACATTGCGAATACGAATCCATTTTACGTATCACAGCCGCATTTAATGAACACGGCAGATATTTGGCTGGATCGAACAGCAACCCTTCGGTACTAAAGTTCGAAACCTATGATAAAAGGTAAAAGATAGCATCCTAGGGCATTTACTGTTCTATCACACTTTATAATTTTTTAAAGAATTCTTAAAATGCGGGTGGGGTAGAGGGAATTTTATTTTTCTCATGGTATAATAGTAAGCAAGGGGAATTCAATATGGCAGATACAAACCCACCATGGGAGAATTATATCAAGGGAGACAATTCTCATCTAAGCAGAAAGAAATCTAACAAAATGCATAGGTTTAGTGACGTAGTAAGCACGCTTGACTTTTTTTGTTTTAATCTCTGCTGTCAGAGCTATATACATTTTACTTCATAATATTCATACTTATATACAAAAAGCATTTCTAATATAAGTATCAAGCAAATTCCGTCCGGCCAGAAACGAAACATACCTCAAGAAAATCAAAATATGCTCTGCCTCCGCTCGGTCTTAGAAGTTAAAACCGTCCGAGAACAACCTCCTCAGACAACAGACTTTTTAGGAAATCCAAACACTGTTCCCCCCCCCCCTAAAAAAATTTTGTAGGGGGTGCAGCACGACCATGAAAACCAAGCAGATGTGCTTCCTTACGGATGGTATTCATTGAAACAATACTCCCGGATACCTGTTGAAACTCCTCGCAGATGAGGGCCATCGGTAGAGTGCAGTTCTTCCGAATTTCTCTGGACAGCACTCGTCGGTCTCTATCTCCCAGTTTCGTTGATCTGCCGACTCGCAGCACATTCCGACAATCACCGCTCACCTTCCACTTCTTAATCACACAGAGCACTGTCGATTTGGGGTACTTCAGATCGCTAGATATGTCCTTTAAGGATCAGCCACATTTGTGATATCCGATAATTACACCTTTCTCGAAATCAGAGAGCTCCGAACTGAGCGGCATCTTGCATGCGACTAATGCCGATACTGTTTCCTACACGATGTATACCGGCGGAGGCCGTGACGTACCTCAGGACCGCAGATATTGTCATTTACATAGGTGTCCAAATACTTATTGGTAGACAGTGCATACCATAGACTATATACATACGTTTGTTTTGTCTATGGCCTCTCCCGTTAGGCCCATATCTTCGCTTTCACTACTCCCACGAAGGGGGAGGGTAAAGATTTTCCCCACAATACGAAGTACAATGGTGCAAAAGTTGTACCCAACATTCCCTGAGATGAGGATAGCTTTTGGTAGGAAAATATAGAATATTTTACAATCTTTACCTTGACATTGATAAAAGAGTAAAACAGCTTTAAAATACGGCTAAACGGCAAAGAGGCAAAAGAGTTTCTTTAACACACATTAAAATGACAGACTTCCGCCATTCTAGCTTACTATTACAGCAAGATTTGTATATGCTATAAGAAAAATTTGCATATTTTAACAGACTCTCTAAAACAGAAAATTTGTTGTTCTATCACGTGGTATGATTGAAAGAATTTTTATAAAGGGAACCAGCTAACGACAATTTTATTTTATTTTCCTCATAGGTTAACACATTGCATGCGGAACACGTACTAGTACCTTTTCTGACTATTGATATTTCAGCACAGTTCACATACTAGTCAGGGTTAGTACAATAGCATGGTTTGTTTGTGGGTACAAATGTAACGATATATACAGGAAAACGAAGCTGGATGTTCTTGTCTACTACATAGATTCTGAAAAAATTTAGACATATAAAAACTAGTTTTTACATTATTAGTTTTATGATTGCTCTTTTCATTTTTTTATAATGTAAAAATGTTTATATATAACATAATTCGAAAAAATTAAAACTATATACTACTATTTCTACTTGATTTTTTATATTTACGATACTATTTATAAATTTATCCACTAAAAAATGTATTTTTTGTTTACAAAAATCTTATGGTTGTTATTTATATATTTCTATTTACATATTTGTTTATATATTTCAATATAAAATACGAAAAGTTGGTTAAAAAATTAAATAATTTTCGATCTATTGAGATTTAACTGAATAACTAAATTTACGAGCAAAACGCCCGCTCCCGGTACAATTCCGCTGCGAAATATACCCGCACACAATGTGTTAAGATGAGAAGCATAATAAAAGTATAAAAGTTTATACAGGTGTTTAACACTAGATTGCCCAAGGCAGTCATTTTGACTGTTTTTTAATTTCAATTAAAAAAACAATTATGAAATATAATGACACAATTTCTTAGAATTTGGTGACTTTTTCTATAACATATAAATGGGTTTATGAATAATTGTAGTTACTTCCGCCCTCCTTTATTATATAATATTAAAAATTAATTTTAAACAAATTTCTTTACATATTTGTTATTTTTTCACAATGCAGTCATTTTGACTGTTTTTGGGCAATATAGGTATACAAGAAATCTCGGGCAATCTAGTGTTAAATATTTGTTTCATACAACTATTTATATGACAAAATGAATAATGAAATATAGTTTTTCATTGATTATATTCTGCAAAACATAAGACAATTAATACTGTCTCAACAATTTGAAATTTAACTGTAGTAAACAGTTTAATACGATTAATAGTGTGTAGATTCAGATACAGATATTAAACTTTTCTTTAAATGACTATTCATCAAAAAGAAGCTATGTTTATAATTACAAATTATATTAGTAGCTAATTTGAGTAAGCCCAGTGGTGTTGGGATAGTGCTTTGCATAACACAGGTACGAGGTTCAATTCCCGGGTTGGTCAAGGTTGACTCAGCCTTTCATCCCTTCAGTGGGTAGACAAAATGAGGATCAAGCATTCTTGGGAACTAAACACTGGGGGATCCCCATAAGGTTGTCCACCTAACCGGAACGTATGCTTCGCACCCAGGTCCCTTGGTCACAGAAAAGAAGATTGGCACCGTAGGTCCTGACCCTCTAGGAGCTGTTGCGCCGAGGAATTTTGTTTCAGTTTTCAATATTATATATATGATATGAAGAAACCCAACATACACCAGTTCTGACTAGCTCATCTTCGGCGGAATTGGTAGAAACTGGATTTGTTGATTACATCTTTGTTCTGTTCTTTATACTGTTCTTTTTTATTTTGTCCTGCTATTTATAGTGGGGTAAAATTCGTTTGAAATTGGCTTGTTATATAATTTGTAAGTACTTGAATACATATATATGTGGGAGGAGAAGTCGCCTGTGAGAAGTAACGCCACCAAGTGAGTTGCGGTAGATTTAGAGAGACGGGAGTCCAATATGGCCGAGAATAATCATTAGGTGCGGACGGCACCTCAACTTGCCTTTTGTTGATGATTTACACTGAGATGTAAAGCGAGATAAGCTTTGATTTATAATTTAAATGTATATATTTCAGTTAAATGTTTGTATTTGTAAGTCCATGGGGTTAACTGTGCTGGAAAATCATCCAGGACCTATGTATACACACACACACACACACACACACATATATATATATATATATATATATATATATATATGTGTGTGTGTGTGTGTGTCATTATCAAAATGTAATATATCAAAACGCTCGCTCCCGGTACAATTCCGCTGCGAAATTTACCCGCACACAGTGTGTTAACTTAGAGGCAGGGCTTCGAACCGGAACTGAACCGAAAACCGGAAAAAACCGTTATTTTGGTCGGAACGAAAACCAGAACTGAACCGAAAAAAATATCGGTTTATTTCGGTTCGATATATCTTTCAGTCATTTTGTTACTGTTACCAACTTATCAATATTTTCTAATTTAACGTCAACTTTATAATTATCATTACATGTATACTGCTTCTCGATTTCCTATTTTGATATTCACTAGTATTTTTCTGTTTCAGTTTCGCATGAAACTACTTGTAGAAGACATATTTAATTCAGTTGATTAAACTAGAAGTATAGATGATTTTTTAAGAAAAATATCGAGTTATATTTTATTTTTCACATCTCAGCATGCGATCATCCACGGATGTTTGTATAGACTGTTTAGATCAGGGAGGCGTAAATAGACAGGAGAGGCCCTAAGTGACGTAGCATGAAGCATCTATCAAATCTTCTGCGCATCAAATGGGTGTTTGGTAATGGCGGCGATTCAAATGTTTCGTAATAGTAGTATTTCATTAGGCCTGCTGTTTGTATCAATTCACATAGTGTACCAATTAAAAAAAGAATAAAATCTTCTAAATTTTGATAGAATTACATTTTTTGTTTATGATAGAATTATATTTTTAGTACAAATAAGAATATACATAAAATGAAATTATTCATTTGGAACTGAAACGAAAACAGTTATTTTTGGCGGAGCGAAAACCGGAACTGAACCGATATTAATTTTTTAGTTGAACCGGAACGAAAACCGGAACAAAAAAAATTACGGTTCGAAGCCCTGCTTAGAGGGATGGAAATCCCATGTGGACGATACAGACCCACTTTAAGAAAATTATATCAGGGGAGATATTTCTCATCAAAGCAGAAAAAACCCAACGAATTGTATACATCTATACCTTCACGTTGAGTTAAACAACTTTAAATTAAGACTAAACGGCAAAGGAACAAAAGATATTTTTTTTCACACTCATTAAAATGACTTGTTGTCTTCATTCTGGTTAGCAATTGCAACAAGATTTGCATATGCAGTGAGAAAAATTTGAATATTTAAACAGACTGGTTAAAAAAGGTTGGTTGGTTGGTTGAAATTTGGTGGCGCTAATTTCTCTTAGGACAAACTGCGCCAAACATGACGAAAAACCCAATACAACGACACAATTTTGAAACAGTTTTGAAAAAAATCAATTTTGATGAAACGTTAAGAAAGAAAGATGCCTGAATCTAATAGAAAAAAACATTTAAAAACAAATAAAAATGTATAAAATTTAGAAAGACACAAAATTAACACTATCATCAGCAAAGATTGATTAAAAATTAAAGATTAAAATAAATGTAAAAGAGAAACTGAAAGATTGAATAAACGTATAGCACAAAAATGAAAATTAAGAATTTAAAGATTCAAATCTATTAAATTATTAAAGTATTAAAATTAAAATCAAGAATTAAAAGATTAAGAATTAAATATTATAAAATTGAACATCGAAAGTTAGAAAAAAAATACTAATCAGATTTCAAAGTACAAGCCAGTACAGCGAAGAAAAGGGAATAAGCCTGGATGCGGCATTTTCCCAACGATTAAATTAAGATTAGGTGATGAATTTCCAAAGAATTTTATGCACAGTGATTTAAAACAAATACAAGACGTTAAAATATGTACGACTGTGTAAGGAGTCTTGCAATGCGCACACTGTGGAGGATCTTCACCCTGCAAGAGAAACTAAAAAAGAGTCGAAGGCAAAGTCAAATTAGAAATACATAGGTCGCCACTAAAGTAGCTTTATTTCCAGCGACCATGTGAGACGTATAAATATAATAGCCTCTAACAGATAACCTGAGGGAATGGTAAAAAAAAAATTCCATACTCCCGATCACGTGACTTTTAGGCTACTATGATTACATTTAGTATGAAAGAGTATATCCCAACTAATGGCCCAAAACTTCTATTATATTTCTATTGTAAGTTCAGACTCTGGCGCCAGAACCTTAAATTTGTCCGTTTCTTTTTGAGTTATCACAAAAGAGACAAATGGATTACTAAAAAAAGTGGGGCGCTTTCAGCTTCTGGTCAAGAATATATCATTTGTGCGTGACAAAAGTATAAGAAATGAAAAAAAGAAAAGCTTTTCCACTTTCTTTTTTTTATTACTATGAGCGTGAATTTTCCCTGCAGAATTGTCTGCAAAAACTTTTTTTCGCGAATTGGTTATTTGAACTGTACAAAGGTTTATGACATAATTTATCGGAGTGACGGATCGAATTTAATACAAGGAACAATTTAGTCATGGAAATACGTTCTACAAAAATGAATAATCCGTGTTTTGAGGTTTGTGTTTTCAGCATGTAAATTAGAAACACGGGTTTCTTCAACGGGAAGGAGTCCAATAATTTTGTCAAAAATTATGCACTGCATCTTATGCATTTTACTTGCATTGGTAGGCATTGCAATTAAATCTAATCTTAAAATTAATCATTATTATATCCCAAGCTTATAAAGATTTAAATATTGTAAAATATCTTTATACCACGGAAGTACAGTGAAACCCGCTTAAGAAGTTTTCCAAGGGCCTAACTGATAAAAACTTCTTAAGTGGGAAAACTTCTTAAACGGGAAATCAGGCAATAAGCATTATTTATGCGTATGTGTGTGTGTATATATATATATATATATATATATATATATATTTGTATATATAAATATATATATATATTTGTATCTGAGTAATTCACTATTA
>CM063510.1:33359495-33394495 GCA_032207245.1 Pardosa pseudoannulata | reverse complement strand
AAATTACTTAAACCTATTGAACTAAACAATGAACAGAGAGATGTAGCATGGAAGGTAACTGAGGAATTTAAAGATCTATTTCCTTATGCCTCTGGTGATTTTTGGAAGAACAAAATTAAAATAACACCGCATTGACACATGAAACCATCCTTCTATTAAACAGAGACTACCATTTTTTAAAGTGGAAGAGGTGAAAGAATTATTGAAGGACATGCCATCAAACCTTCCTCTTGTCTTTGGACTTCTTCCATAGGTTTGATCCGGAAGAAAGATCATTCTACAAGATTTTGTGTGAGCTATTGCTGACTGAATGACATCAAGAAAGAGGACAACGACCCCCTTCCTAGAATCGATGACAAGCTGGGCACACTTTCTGAAAAGGGTAGTTCTCTACATTGGATCTGAAGAATGGATGTTGGTATGTAGAGATAGACACTGCACAACGTGAAAAAAACAGCTTTTGCAACTGGAAGGCAAGCACTTTGGCAGTTCAAAGTTATTCCTTTAGACCACTGTAATGCACCAGTAACTTTTGAGCTCCTGTGTTAACGCCCGCGAAGGTGTTAAGAGGGCCTTATCTGAAGCTTGTCTCATTTACTTAACATATTATGAAGAGGCTCAATTTTCAAGATTATTTTAACAATTTAAAGAAGGTGCTAGGAAAACCTAAAGGGTCAAACTGAAGTTTCATCTGTCCAAATATCATTTACTTCGTCGTGTGCACGAGCATCAGAGTTTCCTGAGAGTCTCTACGTATTATAGAAAATTTGTGTTTTTTACTTGTTGCGAGAGTCCTTCACAGACTGATTGAAAAGAAACAGAAAATTCTGTGTTTAGACGAATATGAGAAAGATTTTAGCAACCTGAAGGAGGCCTTCACAACAGAGCCCGTACTGGAGTATCTCGTATTGGGATATCTCGATTTATCCTAGATATAGATGCTATTAATTAGAGTATTGGATTCAGCGTCATACCAAGAAGTTGACGGTCATGAACGTGTCATTGTATATTGGAGCAAATGCCTTTCAAAACCAGATCAAAATTATGTCACCCAAAAAGAGTTGCTTGCAATTGTGAAAGAATTGTCACAGATATCTCTATGAGTAAAAACTGCTCTAAACTGGACATGCCTCTCTCACATGGCTTTTAAATTTCAAGAGCACCAATATCAGATAATCAGAGGGATATAGAAGATCCAAGAATATGACTTCGAAATACGACACCGTAAAAAATCCCTACATGGAAATGCAGGTGATCTCTCAAGTAAACCCTGTTCAGATGACTGCTGTTATTGCTCCTCAGTTAACACATTGTGTGCGGGTACATTTCGCAGCGGAATTGTACCGGGAGCGGGCGTTTTGAACGTAAATTTAGTTATTCAATTAAATCTAAATTTAGTTATTCAATTAAATCTCAATAGATCGAAAATTATTTAATTTTTTAACCAACTTTTCGTATTTTATATTGAAATATATAAACAAATATATAAAAAGAAATATACAAATAAAAACCATAAGATTTTTGTAAACAAAAAATGTATTTTTTAGTGGATAAATTTATAATAGTATCGTAAATATAAAAAATCAAATAGAAATAGTAATATATAGTTTTAATTTTTTAGAATTAAGTTATATATAAATATTTTTACATTATAAAAAAATGAAAAAAGTGATCATAAAACTAATAATGTAAAAACTAATTTTTATTTGTCTAAATTTTTCTAGAATCTATGTAGTAGACAAGAACATTCGGCTTCGTTTTCCTGTATATACCGTTATTTTTGTATCCACAAACAAACCATGTTGTTACACTAACCAGTACTAGTACGTGACCCTCGCTCAAGTATCAATCGTCAGAAAACGTACTAGTACATGTCCGGCGCTCAAGTATCAATCGTCAGAAAGCGTATTAGTGCGTGTCCCGCATACAATGTGTTAAGCAATACGAGACATTAAGACCAGACTTGCGGAAAACTATGTGAAAGGTTCCATCACCACCAGACCTATGGAGCGATAAAGAAGTTGAGGGGCAAATGAAGGAAATTATTAATAACACAGGCCTGCGAAATTGAAATTTTTGAAAAATACAAGAGAAGTTTTTTCTTATTTTTAAGTTATTTGGTATGCTGATTTCGAAAATGACCTCCATTTTTTTCCATCACGTCAGGATTTTTTGTAAAATTGATGTACATATTACTGGTAATATCCTATATGGAAAAAAGGCTCTTGAACTGTTAGCTTGTACTGACTGGCAACAGTGGGTTTTATCTATTCATGTGAGTATATTTAATCTGTTTATGATTAGGCATATTAATTTTTAAAGAACAATTAAAATTAAAAATGTATACATTTTGTATATAAAGGATGAAAACCATCGCAACCAGAACGCATGAGCTGCACCAGGGCGAGACAAAATGTTCCATCGTTATTAAATTTTTTACATTAATTTTTTAAGAAAATCAGTCCTAGAAAAACCCCAACTACCTGTTTTTACGTTTTATTAAGGTTTATATATAATAAATGTAAGTTTGAAATATATTTGAAACTGAATACGAAACAAAGACATTTAAATTTAGTTAAGTACATTTTTTCCGTTAAAATTTTCTTTTTGACGTTCTTTTTTATGTTCAATCTTATCATCATCTCTTGCTAACATCCAACAATAGTCGGCAAGCATATTCTTATTCCACCTACCTTGATATTTTCTCTCCACATCCTTCATGTCTTGTTGGAACCTTCTCCCTATTCTTCGCTGACGGATCCTAAATTTTCGGGAAAAAAGTCCAAATGCGATTGGAGGAAATGCAATTTTACACACATGGAGCAGACCAACACTTGAAATTTGTCTAGCATGTTGCGAACAATTCTTTTAAATTTAGGATCTTTGTGATTGCCCAGAAATTTTTCCACAACACCTTTGAAGGCAACCCAAGCTTTTCTTTTCATTTAATATCATAGTTGTCTCAAATTTGTTATTCCTAATAAGTTTTCGGATATCTGGTCCTACGAAGACTCCCTCTTTCAATTTGGCTTCAGAAAATCCAGGAAATTTTTTACACGTATATTTTAAGCACTCACCATCTTTTGGAAGAGACTTAACAAACTGCTTCATAACACCTAATTTTATGTGCAGGTGGGTAGTAATATTTTTTTGATTAACTAAGCTTTCTCGAATTACATTTTTGGTGCCTGGCGTAAGATTCTGCCTTTTGAGCCAATCTTTTCTGACCCAATATTGTGTTTTGTCACGGCTGTCTTACTCACAAATAAAACACGGAAATTTTGTATACCCGTTTTGTTGATCGAGAAGCATGGTGATGATTTTTAAATCACTGCAAATGATCTAACCGTGATTTTCATATTTTATTTTGTTGAGAACAGGAACTAGGTTTTCATACCTTTCTTTTAAATGCACCGAGTATTCAACTGGCACAGACGCCCATTGGTTTCCTTGATGAAGTAGGACAGCTTTAAGGTGCCTTTTTCACGAATCTAAAAAAAAGCCTCCATTCATTTTTATTGTAGGGAATCTTAATTTTTCTCATCAATCCAGGAACATCTGAGCAATAAATGAGGTTCTTGTCTTCGTCAAAATACTGAATAAATTCCTTTTCACGATTCTTGTACCAATAAAAATTGGTTCCTTTGGCCAATAAGTTTTTTTTCCTTCAATCCAGCCTAATAAATGAGTTGCCTCTTTTACAGACCAAGTACTGGTACTTGCATGAGGTCACTGATAAGGATTCGAGCTTCGCTATAGGTTAACAGCGATTGCGACGGGAGGGAGGGATGATGAAGAGGGACATTGCGCGTTCCTAGGCTCTTCCCAGGCTCGCGCGCTTCTAGGAATCTGTCTAATTGGTGATCTGGATCAACATTGAAGCTTTAAAAGACCTAAAATACTAACGCTGTTGTAGTTTACCACAGAAGGGTAATTTTGGGGGTCTCATCACGGTAAAATGTCAAAACAAGAAGGAAAGTATGAAAGCAAAATACGTGAGAAATATTCATAAAAAAACCACATAAAATTCAATTTTTCAAAAAAATGTGACGTGATAGACATTTTTAATGATTCTTTTCAAAATCAGTACTAAAAAATACGTTAAGTTTAGATGTCACATCCCTTGTATTTTTTTCATCGCAGGCCTGTGTTATTAATTTATAAAAATATTGATAATTTATTAATACTGAAATAAATGAATATTTTTTTATTTCATTATTTTTTCTTCTAAAAGAATCTCAACATATTTTTCATGTACACCCCATTTTGGGGGATTTGTTTCTCATCGCAAATTTTTAAAATTTACAAATCTTCAAATCCCAGTACAAATCATGAAAATTTTTATTACTTTTTCTTTTTTCTAAAAAAATTACGAAATGTTTTTGGCACACTCCTTCTTGAATGATTTGTTTATCATCACTAACTTTTAAAATCTACAAATTTAAAATTGTAGTGCAAATCATGAATATTTTTATATTTTATTAATATTGACTTTTTTCCTAAAAGTTTTTACGAAAAATTTTTCAGTGCACTTCTTTTTGAGTGATTTGTTTCTCGTCACAAATTTTAAAATCTACAAATTTTTAAATCTCATCACAAATATTTTTTTTACTCAGAATTTTTTTTTCTAAAAAAAAAATCACGAAAAAAAATTAAAGTGCATTCATTCTTGAGTAAGTTGTTTCTCATCACAGATTATGTTCTTATTTTAATTATTAAACGTGCGAAACCACTCTTGATGTGTTTTAAAAAACATGAATACGACTTTCCCTTTCATAATTTTCTCCGTTTATTCCCTTCCTCCGCTGTTTAGGGAAAAATATTAGGGATTCTGTTCCCTTCCCTCCGTTTCCAAGGCAACCGCCGCCTGTCATCCCCGAGTATCGAAATCGCCCTCGCCTCTGCCGCAGAGAGAAATGCACCAGCGGACGCTGAACATCAGTTCCTCTCTTCATGGTACCATGGACGAGCCCAACAGCCCTACAGCCAACAACAACAGCGAGAAGGCGAGCGTGGACGAATCGAACGAGCCCCGGCCCCCCCTGTCCAGCCGGAAGAGGCACAAGAAGCTGGTGAGGCTTCTCACCGTGATGGCCTACGTGTTCTCGGTGTCTCTCGGAGCCATCGTGCTCTCGCTCTACTACGTGTTTCTGTGGGACCCACAAATACAGAGGGAGGGCAGGAGGCTCAACCCGATGCCAGAGGCCGAGGAACTCAAGGCCCCAGAGAACGGATCATGGATGGGTACCACGCAAGAGACCAGCACCATGTCCACAATTGTCTAACAGCAGGTAAGGATACCACCTTATACAACAGTTTCATACTCAGGTGAAAAGAAAAAGCACCTACTATCGCTTAATGCCGAGATCACCCTCAGATACATACTCTGTTGGAGAGATGATGTTTTGAGCAAGCTGGCCTCAAAACCTAAAAGAATTAAAGAATTCCTTTCTCCACATCTTTTCTCATTGTTATTCATGAAATAACTCTAGTTTAAATTTGTCTGAAAAAAAAAGAGCTTAAAATTCTGGAGTGCTCCAGAATTTAACCAGACAAGTTTAACCTGATAAAAAATTGAAGCATAAATTAAGACACATTCTGGCTGTATATATTGTTTTCAAGATACAACGAAATTATATACAACGCAGGGCCTGATACAACGCATGGGCACTTACGGCACGTACCCTGGGTACGAAAATTTAGTCGAGTACTAGAAACACATATTAAATGGGGAAAAATTGCAAACTTATGCTACCATCGTTAAGTTTTAATAAATTATTGTACGAGGTAATTGTGTTTGTCATGAACTATATTGTTTTCTATTTACTTTAATTTTACTGTTATTTACCTGATAATTAATTCCCTCAACGAACCTGGTGCTATTTTTATCCTATGGGTTATTGCATAAGACAGATTATTAACAACATACCACTATAAACCATTAAATCATCTCGTCAATTTAAATTATTTTTAATTCTAGTATTATTTATTTTCTGTACCACAGAGCTTGTGAGTGTGACAAGGTAAAAATAAATAAAGTGGGTTCCTCTAGGTCTTTAAGAGTCCTTAATTTTTAGCATGACTAAACAGAGATAATAATGATTACGTAAAATGAAAATTTGGTGTTTTTGATTTTGAATATTACTTTAATGCTAATTTCTTAAATATGTTTGCTAATTCAATGTTATAATTTGTAATTAATTATGATAATAACTTGTAGCTAAAAATTTGCATGGGGGTGGAGGGCACAAAAATTGGATTGTGCCCTGGGCACAAAAGTATCTTAGTCGGGCCCTGATACAACGTAGCTGATCAGTATTATGACGCATAAATGTATGCATGCAAAACTGTAGATGAAGTTTTGAAGAGATAAAATTTCATTCATAGTTATATAATAGTGTTTTCATCCTTAGTGAACACTATGAGAAACAAAAAGCACCTACTGGCACGACATAATCATTCGTAAAGTCGTAATTTACTGAGAATTTCGATGGCTCAACAAATTCAGTGCCGGACACTGGTAACTACCGTAGCATTCTACTTGTTAATTATATCAGCCTGCACCACACAATAGAACTAATTGTGTTAAATATAAACAATATAACTATTTATGTAATAATATATTCTTTTAATTACATTATGTTATATTGTATTATTACACAATATAAACACAATATAACTAATTGTGTACTAGTGTAATGTAATAACTTCTGCCCTAATTAAAACATGATATAAAAATTATTCATATTACACATTATATGTTTTTATTGCACCAGGTCCTAATGATAAATTTACGAATTTATCAGAATTAAAGCAAAAGTATTTTACTTTGTTTTTATCAGAATTAATGCTCAGGGTTTATATTTAGTTGGAAAGAGAAAAAACACTATGGGGGGGGAAGCACCTACTGGCACGATATTCGCCTTGCATTTATTGAGTTCAACGGTGATCACTATGGGTTTTCGAACAAACTCAATGCCATTTTAGCGTGATCCCTAGTGGCATTCAACACTTTGATGCCACGTGGCGAACGTCACATAATATAACTAATTGTGTCAAATATAAATAATATAACTACTTATGTAATTATATAATTCTTTATAATTACATTGTGTAGTATTATACTATTACACAATATAACTAATTGTGTAATTGTGTAATGTAATAACTTCTGCCCTAATTAAAACACGATAAAAATTATTCATATTACACATTATATATTTTTATTGCACTAGGTCCTTTATTATTCGAAATTGATAAATTTACGAGTTTATCAGAATTAAAGAAAAAGTATTTTATTTTATTGTTATCAGAATGAATGCTCGGGGTTTACACTTAATTGGCAAAAGAAAAACACTATGGAGGGGGGAGCACCTACTGGTACGACATTCGCCTTGCATTTATTTTATGTGATCACTATGGGACTTCGAACAAACTCAATGCCATTTTAGCGTGATCCCTAGTAGCATTCAACATGTTGATGCCACGTGGCGAAAGTCACATAATATAACTAATTGTGTTAAATATAGATAATATAACTACTTATGTAGTAATATAATTCTTTATAATTACATTGTGTAATACTATACTATTACACAATATAACTAATTGTGTAATTGTGCAATATAATAACTTCTGCCGTAATTAAAATATGATAAAAAATATTCATATTACTTATTATTTGTTTTTATTGCACCAGTTTTATTACTAATCCGAAGTTGTTTTAGCTGATCGTCGGTACCAGAGTTCATGGATTTCGAATATATTATATTTTGTAGCCGTTCGGAATCGGCTAAAATCAGTAGGTCCCGGTGTCATTAGCCCTCGTGTGCAAAACAGTAGACCGTAGAGCTCCAAACCAAACCAAACCAAACCTTTATTACTATTGATTAATTTATGAATTTATACGAATTAAAGTAAAAGTATTTTGCTTTATTCTTATGCTTAAAGTTTATACTTAGTTGGCAGGAGAAAAAAATACTATGGGTTAAAACAAGCACCTACTGGCATGGCCGCATAGCAATCCAGAATTAGTTATTACATTCTATATCGTTTTTATTCTATATGGGCTTTTTGTGCCAGGACCGTAACTAGGTTCTTTAGCGCCCGTGGCAAAAAACTAATCTGCGGTCCTACCACCCAATATAGTGAGAAAATAAATAAATGCTTTTTTTCTATATCATATATTTAGAATGAACTCAAAATATTTTGTTAATTCTTAAAATGTTCCTAGTATATTAATTTTTAATTTTTTCTTCTATATTTAATTTATTAATGCTTAGAAATATTTTCGAACTTTCTAGAAGTATTATTCTGCTGATAAACTGGATACAGTAGAACCTCGATTATCCGAGCTAATTGGGACCGCTAGTACCTCGGATATCGGAAATCTCGGTTAATAGATTTGGTTTGGTTTGGAGCTCTACGGTCCAATGTTTTGCACACGAGGGCTAATGAGACAGGGACCTACAGCTTAAAGCCGATGCCGAACGGCTACGAACATCCATGCCCGCAGCAGGATTCGAGCCCGCGAACCCCGGTTCTGAAGAGCAGCGCTCTACCATTCGCCCATCGTTCGGACCGGTTAATAGAAACCATGTATAAAAACCTTCCGTGATTCCGAATTTAACTAACTTTTAAAGTAAAAAACAATAGAACGTTCTTTAAATGATAAAAATAAACATATATGAACTCATGTTTCACAGCTAAAATGATTTTAAAAGGAAATCAACTCTAGTAGTAAATTTTAAAAAGTAAAATGGAATTTTTTTTAACTATACTTAGTTAAATATCGAAAGACGCATTTTCAAAAATAATTTCGTGGAAGTTGAGTGCTTTTTGGGGAAGAAGTGCCTGTAACACGGACAACGAACTAAAATGTGTATAATTTTTTCCAAGCTCACTTTGGAAAGGAGAAAAAAAATTAGACTTCGTTATTGACTCGGTTAACAGAAACCTCGGTTAATCGAGCTTCTACTGTAGTTTATTTGACGGGAATATTTTTTAGTTGTACATTGAATTTTCATTAAAAAGAATGAGGATTTTCTAAATTTAAATTTAGTTTTAATAACTTTAATAAATTCAAAATTTTAAACCCGAATTTATATAAAGACAGAAGTGTTTTGTAAACATTTTGTAAGAATCTATAACAACTTTAGTCTCTAGGAGCATTTAAAAAAAATAAAATTCATAAAACAGTAATTTTTAAACACATTGGATTTTAAAAATAAAATCTGATTCTATAATAAAAAAAATTTTTTTTCAACTATTCTTTATTTCTACTTGGGCAAATCGTCTTATTTCGCACCCCATTTTCCTCACAATATGGTAAATATGAAAAATCAAATAGAAATAGTAATATATAGTATTAATTTTTTTGAATTATGTTATATATAAATATTTTTACATTATAAAAAAATTAAAAGAGCAATCATAAAACTAATAATGTAAAAACTAGTTTTTATTTGTCTAAATTTTTCGAGAATCTATGTAATAGACAAGAACATTCGGCTTCGTTTTCCTCTATAGACCGTTATTTTTGTACCCACAAACAAACCATGTTGTTACACTAACCCGTACTAGTACGTGAACCGCAATCAAGTATCAATCGTCAGAAAACGTACTAGTATGTGTCCCGCATACAATGTGTTAAGCAATACGAGACATTAAGACCAGACTTGCGGAAAACTATGTGAAAGGTTCCATCACCACCAGACCTATGGAACGATAAAGAAGTTGAGGGTGCGGCGCCTCTATGTCTTTGCGCCCGTGGGAAATGCCACCTTTGCCACGCCCTAGTTATGGCCCTGTTTTGTGCAATACACTACTTAAGCAAACAAAGAATAGTGACGTAAGCTGAATTTATTTTTCCGGGGAGGGTCCAATGTCTCAATTTAAAGTACAGTAAACTTTCAGTCTCATCAAATAAATAAATAAATAAATCATAAATACACCCACATTGAAAGTACATACATACATAGTTTTGCACTCATACGTAAATATATCATAAACCGGATCATCAACGATGTACGTAATTGTATCTCGAAAAATATATTTGCAACCGCAATGTGTCTTTCAATTTATGCTCCATGTTTTTACCAGGTTTAACCCTTAATTTGACAAGATGTTTTTTCAAATATTTTTTTAATTTCTGTTATTTTCCCATGTCTGTATAGACATTAAGATCTCTGTAAAATAAACAAAAAAAAATATATCATTTTCCATTTTTGAGATAATTAATGTCCGCTGTGGCGAACACTGACAATTATGTTATATAGTAGTTATAAATATACATGTCCGGTGTAGCGGCCAAACTTAGCCAAATTAAGGGTTAAATTTGTCTTTTAAAAACTGGAGCGTGTTTCATTTAAGCTCCAAATTTTTACCAGGTTTAAATGAGCGTGGTAAATCTGGAGCGCGTTTAATTTAACCCATTTATGCCGGAGGTTGAAATATACTCATTAACGTGGGAAATTCACATTTATTTGCTAGAAAAATAAAAGCTTCAAAAAATATTTCATTCTACAAAAAATATTTCATCTCTTTAATCAAATCACTTTCCAATCCAAAGTGGAAAAGTAAGTAAATCCATAGTTGTATTGTTCATAATTTATATAACTCAAGTTGCCTCAGAGCGTAGTTGTCTATACCAGTGGTGCACAAACTAGGGGTCGCCAGAAGTTTCTTGGGGGTTGCCAAATTTTTAAGAAATGCATTATCTCTGCTGCTCAAAATAATATAGATATATTTACATTTAAAAACATCATTTCCAATCACATTGAAAAGTTAAAGAAAAAATTTTCGAGAAGATTCGAGAATTTTCTTGAAAACGATCTTGGTTGGATTCGTGATCCATTCTCCTTTGATATATATGCAGTTCAACTCTTCAAATTAGTGAGAAAGAGCAATTGATAGATCTAATTAGTGATTATACTCTTCGGAATCAATTTAAGACTCAGCCTTGCCAAAAGTTTTGAATATCCGTGGGGAAACAATATCCCGTTTTATGCAAGAATGCCATCAGAGTGTTAATACAAATTGCATCAACGTATTTATGTAAAATTGGATTTAGCAAACTAGTTTCAATAAAAACTAAATACCGCTCGCGTTTAAACCCTGAAGATGATATGCGAATTGCAATTAGCAACATGTATCCAAACATCGATGAGATAATTAGAAACTTGCAGTATACATCTCATTAAAGGGCAATTTACTGATTTTTGTGTTATACAAAAAGTATTTTCTTAAAATTATAAATAAAATTAATATGAGTCAAATATGATGATGTTTTTATTCGATGAAACGAAAGAAATGCGCGAAATATGCATCGTATTTGTGAACATTTATCTCTAGGGGTCGCCAAAAATTTTCACTCTACAAAAGGGGTCGCAGTCAAAAAAAGTTTGCGCACCACTGGTCTATACTATTGAATGGGATAAACCAGGGACTAGCTATAATGCGTTAAAAGACATAATGGTAACACAAAACTCGACAAAAGTTCTTTTCAAACAATAAGTAACGTCTTTTATATTTATAATAACTAATATTTAACCCTTAAATTACCCTTAATATGTATATCTACGAGTATACATATATATATCTCGTATATATACGCGCGGTTGCGCGTGTGTATGGGTGTATTTATAGTGGCATATTCAGTTTTCAAGACGAATGATTACGAGCCAAATAATTAGTTTAAAATGTCCACTTTTGCCTTATCCCTCTGCTATTCGTATAATTATGGAAAAATGTGTTGAGAAATCATCGAATGTTTTTTATTAGTGTATTTTAATATTTATAAAGTTAGAAATGATTAATATAAAAACTATATTTTACTTAAATTTTACGGTTTTGAAATATGTTAAGTTGTTAATTAACCTTAATTAATTAATTTATTAATTCAAAATTAATTAATTCATTCTAAATACCGCCCGGATGGTATAGTGGTTAGAGCAGGGATGGGCAAACTACGGCCCTCGGGCCAACTCCGTCCCGTTGGAAGGTTTTATCCGGCCCGGTGATAGAATTTTAAGTTGCCGGTCCGAGGCAAATTAAAAGATGTATATATATATATATATATATATATATATATATATATATATATATATTTATTTATTTATTTATATATAATATACTTATATATATAATATATATATATATATATATATATATATATATATATATATATATATATATTTATTTATTTATTTATTTATTTATATATTATATATCCATCTCCTTTTCTACTTAGCTTTAATATTATATCCCAAATTTACTATCTCACTCCCAGAAGATCAGCGGTATATTTGCTTCTTATATGTGAACAAGTGTTTTGAACTTTGAACCTTACAAAGAATAATTTCAGAAGCAGACTGACAGATGAGCATCGTTCCTCAAAATCAGTACATCTCACTTCGAACCTTAGTATAAGGAACTTTTAAAAATGAAATCGCAATTTCATTCATCTCATTAACGTATTTAAACCGTTAGGTACTTGTATATTGTTTTTAAAGTTTTAGAAAAATTTATTTTGGCCCGCCAAACTTATTTTCTTTCGATTTTTGGCCCGCCGCCGAAAAAGTTTGTCCATCCTTAGGATAGACGAACAAATATTTCCCCTGTAATATAACATCTCATTTTTCACATTAATGTGAAATTTTATCTCATTAATTTTCTTAAACAGCAGGTTCTATAAACTCCCACATTCTATCTACTCCCACAGGATTTGTAGTTAAAAGCGGAATACTAGGTATAAATAGTTTAACTTTTTCGTGAGAGCATGTTTCTCCATATTCGTGTAAAGATGGGAGTCTTAAGTTCAAAGCTTCTCCCCTTATAAACAATTTATTTAATAATGACAGATTATACAAATATCAAGAAATGGGAACCAATAAAGGGTATTTTTCAGAGGGGGTGAAAAGTAATCCTAGATGGTGGAAGTAATTGATAACGAAGTCTCTGACTCACCAAGTATAACAATAAGTTACATTCGATTTACCTTTTTTTTACCCCTTCTCGTTAACCTTCGTCAAAGAAATACAAGACAGGACCGGTTTGAACTAGAAGAAATTTCAGACTTCTCCCAACCAATAGATTTGGTTTGGAGCGCTACGGTCTACTGTTTTGCATACGAGGGCTAATGAGACCGGTACCTACTGCTTAAAGGCGATTCCAAACGGCTACGAACATCCATACCATAGTGGGATTCGAACCACGAACTCCGGTACCGACGATCAGTGCCCTAACCAATCGGCCAGCGTTCAGCCCCAACCAATAGATGGGATGATGGGAGGCCCGTTGGTTTTTCCGGATTCTAACCCCTCCGTTCAGGAGTGGACCCTTTTTTTTTCTCCTCGGGGCGTCTGATTTTTTAGAGGACAAGGTTGTTACCGGAGGAGAGAAGAGGGTGAACGCTGCTGGTATCCGCTGCTTGAGGGATATACTTTTTTTGAAGCGACACGAGAAAGAGGAAAATCAAGGCCATGTGTTTTTAGGGACAACGCAGAGTCGAGAGGAGTTACCGATATCTACAAATGATAAATTGTATTCCAGTTGTATTCCTTAGGCATTTAATTATATAAAATTATTTAATCAAGACATATTTGTCCATGTATTTTTTAATGAGTTATAATTACTTCTTTCTCAAATACTAGGCCAACGAAACGTTATTTTTACACCAAGTATGACAGTATATAGTTAACACTGGGAAAACGAAGTACTTGGCTTATATTTCAAACAAGACCATATTTTTGAGACATTCAAGGCTTGGTCGAAATAACAACCAACCGTCCCAAAGAGGTTTAGCCCCAGAATTTACCAGACGAATTTAAACTTAAGTTTTTTATGAATAGCAATGAAATTAAAGAGATACTGAGAAAATAATTACAACATATCCTTTAAAATATCTTTTAACCCTTTCGAAGGCCGTGGGTAGATTACTTCCCACCTACATGATCTTACAAAATACATCTGTGAGAAGCGCAAAACCCATCTTTTCCTAAATTATAGATCCGATTCTAAAATAAATTGGTATGAATAAGCTTCGTATTGCATCAAAAAATACTGTCATCTTTAAAACGTTCAAAATCCAACCCGTCCCCTTTTCAAGCGTTTAGTGCCATTATATCAAGTCCCATTTTAAGAGCAGGCGATTAAATTTATCAATTTATCACATAATAAATAGGTAAAAAAAAAACAATTTTTTTTCTAGCATTATAACGTCATTCCTTTAACCATCTCATTTAATCATTTATTTTAGATTATTTAAACATCTTTTGTATTATTCCCATACTTTTTATCACTAAACTTAGATATTACGTAAATAATTTTCTTTTATATTGAGCTTAAATAATAGATTAGGTACATATGTGATAATTTTAATCTATTATTTTTGTTGAAAGATAATTATCAGCCAAAAAACAAATCATTTTTTTACCTGCCTCATAGGGTACTTTACCCTTGCTATTATAACGATGGGAGGATTAATTCCCACTTAGCGCTGTCGTCTATTGTGTGAACAACTGAATATAATTAATACTACTATTTTGAAAGTTTGAAAACAATGTGGGAAGCCCACGAAAGGGTTAAAAAATTACATACCTTGTATGAAAACAAAATTCGGAAACAGTAGGGCATAATCAGTACTTTAAAAACTACCGTCCTTTAGTAGTAAATTGGTTCTTCTAGCTTTCAAAGCCAGCTTGTTCAAACCTTGCATCTGCATATATAGTCATGTCTATAATGAAAGTAATGCTAAATTTGTGAACATCTAGTGACCAGTTCTATAGCAAAGTAATTTTTTTATTCTTTTCATGGATGAAAACGATCTTTCAACCCTTGCAGTACAAGATAGTAATGTATACAAAAATGTTTTAAAAATATGTTTAAAAAATGTTTAAAAATGTTTAAAAAATTATGTTAAAAATTATGTTTCCCGTCGTATGTTAAAATGTTTAAATGTTTAAAAAAAATTTTGTTATGAATACACTGAAAATAATTCAGGAAGGGTCAAGACCCTACAGAGACCCTATAAATACGTCATTATTTAAAATACACTTATTACATTTTCAGCTATACTTTTTATTTATTTATTATAATGTAAACCTACATGAAATAAAGAAAAAACTAAAAGATTTATCGTATTAACAGTGTTTATATTCAATTGACAGAGTAAAAAAGGAGTACCAACTGAGATATCATAGTAATGCAGATTTAGACATTATAATTCTGTAATGGTTTCTAAATAGTTTTTAAGAAGTAATGATTCGACTGATGCAGGTTGCCACAGCAAAATTGTATGCTTATAAACTTACTGCGTTTTCAAATTTTATTGTTAATGTACATTACCATGTGAACCAACTGACAATATAAAATAAAATCACAAATGAAAATTAGAGGTTTATGCTATGAAGTTTACTACCCATTGATATTGTATCAAAATAGAGATTGTTATAATAATCAAATGAAAACGCGTACTATATTTCAAGTAAACAGATATTATAGCAAATAAACTGTTATTTATTATTATATGGCTTTGGTATTAATATTGTTATAAAAATATACGATAATAAATATGTGGGAGGGAGGAAAATGCGACGGAAAAAGCACTTCCCATAATAAAAGCAGTTTTGAACTATTTTTTCCATATTGAGAGAAAAAATAAAGGAGTTTTAAAGCCCTTTCAAGCACTCTGCACCCCTTGCTACTAGACCCATTCCCAGGAATTCGAGTGATATAAAAAATTATTTTTTGATTGGGGCTATTCTTGAAGCAATAAAAAACACGAAGAACACATGTTTATTAAACACAAAAGAAATACAGTGAACTCCGCTTAATGTGATCACGGTTAATGTTATCCATCGCTTATTGCTATCGAAATCACTTGGTCCCGATTTTCTCTATTCATTTGTATGTTAAAATTATCGCTTTATGGGATCGTTACATCGGTTAATGTTATCAGTTTTCGAACCTCATTTTAACTGGCAAAGGAATATTCACAATGTATTCAGAAGGAACCCATTCTTTTCTTTTCCTTCGTTCTTGTTTTAATTTCCGAGAATTCTCCCTCTTCCACCTAGGGAAAAGGAGAAAAAACAAAGGAGTGGGAAATTACACATTCCTGGAATTTTTCAGAAATACGCACACCCTGCTGGTGGTCAATAGTTGTCAGATAAGCAGAAGGCAACAAATTCTATTCGGAACTGAGAAGGAGCGTATTCACATTTTATGCCTTGCTCGCTTACATGCAGCTTGTCGATATGGAAGCCAGAAAGCGAAATGATTTAACATTAAAACTAAATATCGAAATTTTAAATCGTTATGACAGGTTACCAAATATGAGTCAGCGCAGTTAAACATTTCTCAGCTTCTGAATTGCATTGAAAGTGTTGAAACGTGGAGTACAACACCGCTCCGATGACTTTAAAAAACATTAAGATTACGAACGATTTATCAATGAGCTTCTTAGAAAGAATTGTAGACAGTCAACAATTGATCAATTTTTTATTATGCAAATAATTTTTAGGTCTTAAAGGATAATATACAGTACATAAATATAAGTTGAGTTTTTTCATTTTATTTTAAAATGTAGTAAGTGTGAATTAAAGGGAGGAGGGTAAATTTATCTAATTTTGTATATCGTTTATTGTTATCAAAATCACGGTGTCCCAAACTGATCACATTAAGCGGAGCCCACTGTAATAACACATATCCCTTAATACCAAGCTTGTCAAACAGGGTGCTACTGCACCTTGCAGTATTACGAGTACATATGAGGATTGCCATATCAATAATCAAGAAAAGTCGGCTAAAATTATGACATTATTAAAAGAAGGTTTGAGATATTTATAAGTTCAAATTTATTTAAGTTGTCTTTCTTTGCCCCAGCATCAGTGTTGAAGCGTTATAGAAATAAGCCTTGTGGTTATCTTGAAGTGTGACTGATCTTCTACGTTGGCGGTTCTCAAAATAGGTGTTAAGACACTCCGAGGGTGCTAAGAACACATACCAGGGGTGTCATGATGAACAAAGTTTGAGAACCACCAGTCTAATAATATAGTTAAAGTCAATTTCTTTTGGAAGTTCCTAGCGAAGGGGATGAACCAAAGCTTTATCTCCGAACCTAATAAATGGGGTAAAGCATTGAAAAGTAATGCTATGGTAGAATTCAACTCTAGGAAAATAATAATACAACAGCTGCTAAAGGCAAACTCTATGCTCCGAAAAGCAAGAAAGAGGTAGTCGAATTTAGCAATAACAAAAATGGGAAATTAAGTTCAGTGTAGATAACTTTAGGTATCCGGAGAAAACTTTAGGTAGCTTTTACATAAAATTAATCAAGTAAATAAATTCTAAATGCGCCTATTACTGAAAAGCTACTTGCCTCTTATCCGTTTTGCGAGAAGAATAGAGGCATCATGTCTACTAAGAAGAGCTCTAGGCCTTTTAACAAAAGAGGGAATATATCACAGTATTATCTGCTTTACGAAGATTTCTGTAAAACTTCCAGTCAATTTTTTAAAAATTTCTTTAAGGGATGTCCTAATTTTGGAATCTTTATAGACAGTGTCTGTTCTACATTTTACACAAATGAGTATTATACCATTCTGGAAACTTGAATTTTCCGAATATTGGTAAGAAACGCCTTACACCACAGAATGGAGCCGTACGTCATGACCAATAAAGAATTAATATAACAATAACTTTGACTTCACAGACAGGCAACTTGAACATTAAAATGGAAAAGGGAACCCTTGATAGCCTTAGATCTCCGAATTAATTTATCTGCAGCCTCCAAGTTAAAAATGTAATAATAACCAAAATTATCTGTCCGTCTGTCCTCGAATTTATGAAGCGGTTTGACCTGGAATAGATAGAGGTATATATTGGATTCTTGATGAGTTAGGGTTAGCAAAATTTAAAGCGAGCAAACTTAATCTTCTCCTAAACTATCGATCCAATTCTAAAATAAATTGGTATAAATGTGCTTCATATTACAGCGAAAGATTCTGTAGTCTTTAAAACGTTCGAAGTTTTCCCCTTCCCCCCTTTTCGAGCATTTAATGCCATCATTTCAAGCCCTATTTTCCTCGGTTAACAGCAGGCTATTAAATCTATCAATTTATCTCATAATAAATAGGTAAAAATAACATTTTTTCTAGCATTATGACGTCATTCCTTTAACCATCTCATTTAATCATTTCTTATTTTAAATTATTTAAATATCGTCTGCATTATTTTCATACGTTTTATCGCTGAACTTAGATATTACGTAAATAATTTTCTTTTATATTTGGCTTAAATAATAGATTAGGTATATATGTGATAATTTTAAATTTAATCATCAATTAATTTTTTGTTGCAAGATAATAAGGCAGTTTCTTGCAGCATAGCACATCTCAACTCTTGACAAATCCAGCTTTCATTTTAAATGAAAGGGCAACATTTTTGTTGCCTATTGGCTATCGTAAACATGGAAATGAACGGGAAGAGCATTAAAGTGGTTCGAGACGTTGCATGAAATCGCTTTACTCTCAGACAAAAAACAAACCATCTTTTTTATCTACCTCATAGAGTACTTTACAATTCTGGAAAATTAAAAATTTTGCTGATCGCGTCATATGACGGGCTATATGCTATTCAAGAATAATACCTTTTATAAAAACAATTTTCCTTGTCTAGGGCCATCAACAAGAATAAAAACAAACAACAAAAAAGGTGAACAATCTTATCAAAAGCAGCGACATCGAAAAACCGAAAAAGAAGTAGCATCGATACAGTTTAAATTACCAAAGGTTATCTCCCCACAAATCGTCTCGCTTCGCAATGCATTGATGACTTTGTTTCTCCATGGAGAGATCCACAGATAAGCAGGTGGTATTTGCCCATTGATTAGTTTTTATTATGACATAGGGGGCAGGTAACCTCGGGGAGGATGTGAAGATGGTATAGAAGGGCAGTAAAACAATCATGGCCGTTAAATAGACAAAAAACAGCCAATGTCTCCCATCTAGGTTTGTCAAATAAAATTTCTAAATGACAATTATATCTACCGCATTTAGTTTCTGTTTTAGAAAAGAGTTCATCCTCTCACGCTGGCTTCATAATTATTTAATATATTTTTAATATAAGGTTGGTTGGTTGGTTGTTTGAAATTTAGTGGCGCTAATTCCTCAAGGGATAAACTGCGCCAAACAAGACTAATATAAGGAAAGAGTTGTCTCGCTTAGCAAATCAATGTAGTACCCATTTGGCGAAGAGTTCTACCTGATCATTTCCATATAGATTGCAATGACCAGGGATCCATTGCAAAACAACATTGATTAGACGTCAACAAAATCAGAAACTATAGAGCAATTTGCCGCAACGTTACGAACTATTATAATGCCCTTCCCATTCATTTTGATGTTTACAACAGCCAATAGGTAAACAATAAACTGCCCTTCCGTTGGAAATTAAAGTCAGAATTGTCATAAGTTGAGATGTGCTATGCTGCTTGAAATCGCCTTATTGACATTGGGAGTTTTCGTTTGATAATACATAAATACTTGTAATTATTACACCAGTAAATTTCAATATTATTTGGCCGAAAACGGAAACCATATTTAATAATAGATATTTCAGGTGGTACACATAGCTTTGGTCAAACTATGGGTTACAAAAAATAAAGGTAGAGAATCCAATTGATCAAGGATAACATAAATAAAATATAAATAAATAAAAAGGATTGTTTTAAAATCATCCTTCGCTACAGAACGCTATACTTTGTCTTTAGACAATAATTAACCAATATAAATGCGATATAAATGTCTTGACAATTATAAAAATTTAAATATTAGTGTTACGCAAAAAAAAAATTTTTAATACTAAGAAAACAGTTGATTTTTCCCTAAGGTTTAATTCTACCCTAGCGTTACCTCTTCATAGCTTTGCTACGTTTATTAGGTTTAGAGATAATGCGTTAGTTCATTCATATATATATATATATATATATAAGTTCTGAATGATTTTCCAGTACAGTTAACCCCACGGACTTACAAATACAAACATTTAATTGAAATATACATTTAAATTATAAATCGAATCCCGTCTGGCTTTACATTTCAGCTTTAATCATCAACAAAAGACAAGTTCAGGTGCCGTCTGCCCCTAATGACCATTCTCGTCCACATCGGATTCCCGTCTCTCTAAATCTACCGCAACTCATGTGATGGGGTTACTTCTCCTCCTACATATATGTAGGGTTCAGTGTCTAGGGGTGTCGTTAGACAAATTCGATGACAGACTAAATTAACAATAACAACATTTAATTACGTAACAACACAAACAACACTTAAGCATAAAGGACAGATAATTAAATCACAGTGATGACGCGGCATAGACAAGACTTCCTACTCGAAGCTTAACATAGGCAAGACACCCTACTCGGTGTTTAATAAATTGAGGGAGCTCAAGTGCCAAGGGTCCTTCACTCGACCTGGTCACTCCTTCTCCACGACTCCGACTCGAATGTCCCTCTGTCGTTCCTTACTTATCCCACTCAGTGATGAGGGCGCGACCTTGCGAGAATGCGCTGCACTAAAATCCCACATATATATGCATTCAAGTTCTTACAAATTATATAACAAGCAAATTTTGAACGAATTTTACCACACTAGAAACAGCAGAACAAAATAAAAAACAACAGTATAAAGAAAACAAACAGAGATAGATTCAGCAAATCCAGTGTCTACCAATTCCGCCACAGAGGAGCTAGTCAGAATTGGTATGTGTTGGGTTTGTCAAAAGGCCGGTACATTTATGATCATGCCACCTGCTATGATTTCGTTTTAAAATGTCATTTTTATTTTTGTAATGTTTTATTACTTTAACCTTGTTTTAAATCGATATACCGATCACCACAACATAAATACAACGGTCAGAAAAAACCATATGAAAATATCTAAACACTAACACTTTTTAATTTAGAAATCACATAAATGAATCTGTGGCAAAATTTTTGCTTCTAAATTGAATTTCTGTAAGTTTTTATTATTTTGTCTTAAAATCGGTAATTTCTAAAAAAATTATTTTTTACTGGAAATTATTTTAAAATTATGATTTTAGAAAACTACGCAATTATGTAAATTAGTCCAAGAAAAATATTTTAATGAAACTGTTTTATTATCAAGCAGCATTTTATATAAAAAGACGTGTGTTGTAGCATAAATATTTGAACATAGTATGTATTGAAACAATTTTTTTCATAGTGAACATAAATGTGTAATAGCAGGGGGAGTCCTCCTTAAATTTCTTGTACACATATATTTATGTATGAGTTGCTGTATTAATAGAGCTATGAGTTGTCAAAGGGAGAAATCTTCTTTATGGAAATCCCCATACAAAAAATGAGATACCAGATTTTAATAATTTAAGTACAGATTAAAGCTAATTTTTAACTATTTTTTAAATCTTCATGAAAATTTGATTTAATATGATATAAGTTTTAAAGTTCAGTCTAATTACTAAGTCTTAATACAATGATAATTTTTATTAAATTTGACACACCATAAGTAGTATTTTCATTACTTCTTATTTTATATTATAGGTTACTGTATATTATTGGTATAGGGTAATGAAATTTTTAATTTATAATTTTATTCAATATTATATTTTATCTGCAGGTAAAACAATGTGTATAAAATGGTACCATATACAAGAAATTTTAAAATCAAAATGTACTGAAAAGATATCAGTTGACCTTTATAAATTCATTTATGTATATTATTGTTAGTGTTTATGTTTTAAGAGAATATCATTCAAAAGAAGATAACATTAAAATGCTGATCTTGTCCCTAGGATCTTTGTTTATTTACTCAAACCATAAAATAATGGCAATAGGAGAAAGTATATTCTGTATTATAATTTTATATCTCTAAAGCTATTAAAAATTGTGTATTTTGTAAGCATAATACGAGTAATTGCATGAACACAGCACAAGCAAAAGAAATAAGCAATTATTACATAAAAAAAATCATATTAATTAAAAAAATTTAATTCCTGTAAAATTGTAATTGTTTCCATACTTCTTTATTGATAAAAACTTTATTTCAAATATTTACAAATAATATCTAACAATGTTGATATAGTTTTTGTAATAAAATGTTAACTATTACTAATTTGAATTTGTGAATTTTCAACAATCTTTTCCTATTTACCTATAAATATTGGCAAAGATTAATATAAAAAAAAGAATCAAAGTATATATACGCATAATAACATATTAATATAAATCGTTGCAAGCAAATATGCATCTTACAAATGAAAATATTATTAAAACAGGAGTCTTTCTATATTTATAAATAGTTCATTTCACAAATACATATGTTGTAAAGAAATAAGTTTTTGTAAGCACTAATTTATAGATCGAAAAATATTTCTAATTTTACTTAAAAGATTGTGAATTTTTTATTAAATATTTGTTAAATAAACAAAAATTTGCAATATTTGCAAGAAGTTTTTGTAAGCATTCAGTTTTGTAATTTTTTATAATGTAAATTTTTTTTTGAAATATATTCCAATCGTCTTCGGTATATAAACCTAAATTTCTTATCTATAAAAGATTTTTGTAAGCAAAAAATCTGTCGCTGTAATGCATTTAATTTTTTAAACTTCATATTTGTGAAATATATAAAATAACATATATATAAAGTATACAAATTATATAACAAGCAAATTTCGAACGAATTTTACCACTATAAACAGCAGAACAAAATAAAAAGCAACAGTATAAAGAAAACAAAAAAAATAGAATCAGCAAATCCAGTTTCTACCAATTCCGCCACAGATGAGCTAGTCAGAATTATTTTTTTGTCAATATCATATACATATATTAAAACTGAAACAAAATTAAATCTAAATCAATTGCAATCTCCGTTTCAGAAAAAAAATCTAAGTATTTTAGGTGGTCAATCTTAAATGTTTAGTAAGAATGCTTGATCATTTGTCTAATATATAAATATAATTAAATTGAATTCAATAATAAGATTTTTGTAAGCAAAAAACTGATGACTCGACGACGATAAAATAATTTTTTAGAGTTTTTTCAATAATGTAAATATAAACAATATACAAAGTAATATTAAATAAGAGAAATAAAAAATTCGTGAAAGTATACCTAAAGATATATTTTTAATTTTTAAATCCTTTCAAATATATTTTAATGAAATATACAAATATATATGAATAGAAATATATAATAAAATAATATTGTAAGCAAAAAACAAAATCACTGGACTTACTCAAATTAGCTAGTAACATAATTTGTAATTATAAATATAGCTTTCTTTTTGATGAATAGTCATTTAAAGATAATTTCTGTTTCTGAATCTACACACTATTAATTATATTAAACTATTTACTACATTTTAATTTCAAATTGTTGAGACAGTATTAAATGTCTTATGTTTTGCAGAATCTAATCAATGAAAACTATATTTCATCATTCATTTTGTCATATAAATAGTTGCATAAAACAAGTATTTAAATAACTGTATAAACTATTATACTTTTACCATGCTTCTTATCTTAACACACTGTGTGTGGGTACATTTCGCAGCGGTATTGTACCGACAGCGGGCTTTTTGCGAGTAAATTAAGTTATTCAGTTAAATCTCAATAGATCGAAAATTATTTAATTTTTTAGCCAATTTTTCGTATTTTATATTGAAATATATAAGCAAATATATAAATAGAAATATATAAATAACAATAAGATTTTTGTAAGCAAAAAATCTCAGTAGATCGAAAATTATTTAATTTTTTAACCAACTTTTCATATTTTATATTGAAATATATAAACAAATATATAAATAGAAATATATAAATAACAATAATAAGATTTTTGTAAGCAAAAAATCTCAGTAGATCGAAAATAATTTAATTTTTTAACCAACTTTTCATATTTTATATTGAAATATATAAACAAATATATAAATAGAAATATATAAATAACAATAATAAGATTTTTGTAAGCAAAAAATCTCAGTAGATCGAAAATAATTTAATTTTTTAACCAACTTTTCATATTTTATATTGAAATATATAAACAAATATATAAATAGAAATATATAAATAACAATAATAAGATTTTTGTAAGCAAAAAATCTCAGTAGATCGAAAATAATTTAATTTTTTAACCAACTTTTCATATTTTATATTGAAATATATAAACAAATATATAAATAGAAATATATAAATAACAATAATAAGATTTTTGTAAGGAAAAAAATATATTTTTTAGTGGATAAATTTATAATAGTATCGTAAATATGAAAAATCAAATAGAAATAGTAGTATATAGTTTTAATTTTTTCCCGTTGTGTGGTTTTGCAACGACTGATGGAAAAATCTGATGTAAATGTTTTTGTCTAAATTTTTCCAGAATGTATGTAGTAGACAAGAATATTCGGCTTCGTTTTCCTGTATATACCGTTATTTTGTATCCACAAACAAACCATGTTGTTATACTAACCCGTTCTATTACGTGACCCGAGCTGAAGTATCAATCATCAGAAAACGTACTAGTACGTGTCCCGCGCTCAAGTAATAATCGTCAGAAAACGTACCAGTACGTGACTCGCGCTCAAGTATCAATCGTCAGAAAACGTACTAGTGCGTATCCCGCATACAATGTGTTAAAAAGTCAATTAATCCTCTTGCTGTCAAACCTGTATGCATGCCACAGTTCACATTATCTTAATAAATTTGAAACTCCTCTGACTTATCTGTGGGTAGCTGAAAATGTCAGCGACCTCGTTGAGTAGCATTATGGCACTCGAGAAATGAAAAACATATTTCTACTCTCTGTATTCTTCGAAAAATTCTAGCTGATCCTTACAAATTCCAGCGGCGAGTCGAGAAGGAGAGGGATGACCCGGAAGGGATCTTTTTCAGTGGCCAGTCGCAGGGCCGAAACTAGGGCCTGGCAAAGGTGGAATTTGCCACAGGTGCATGAATCATGGGGGCGCCACACTGTGAGGAAAATGCGGTCTGAAAGAGGGCGATTCGCCTACAGTAGAAATAAGGAAAAGATGAAAAATAATTTTTTTTATTATAAAATCCAATGTGTTTAAAAATTATTTTTTTTTATGATATTTCTTATTTTTAAAAATGTTTCTAGAGGCTAAATTTGTTATAGATTTTTACAAAACGTTTACCAAACAATCCTAATATGCATTTTTACAAATCTGGGTTTTCGTTTTAAATTTTAAATTTATTAATGTTATTAAAACTAATTTAAATTTTAAAAATTCGCTAATTTTTTTTATGAAAATTCGACATTTAAATAAAACATATTCCCCTCAAATAAACTATTCAGTTTATCAGGAAAATAATACCCACAGAATGTTCGAAAATATTTAAGTATTAATACGGTAAAAATAGAAGAAAAAATTAAAAATTAATATACAAAGAACATTTTAAGAATTAAGAAAATATTTTGTGAGCTCCTTCTGAATATACGTTATAGAAAAAAGAAATGCTTATATATTTTCTCACTGTTTTTGGTGGTCGGGGCGCAGACCAGTTTTCTGCCACGGGCGATAAAGGACCTAGTTACGGTTCTGGTTAAAGGACCTAGTTCAGCTTCCAGCGGCTTGGAAGATACGAACACTCAATTAGGCACTTGAATAGCATCTCAAACAATATTGGCGGTTTTTGACTAAATTGCTCCTCTTAATAAAGACTCTTCACTTGTATTCTTGACTATTTAGCTCATTAACCCTTAATTTGGCTAAGTCTGGCCGCTACCCAGGACATGTATATTTATAACTACTATATAACATAATTGTCAGTGTTCGCTACAGCGGACATTAATTATCTTAAAAATGGAAAATGATATTTTTTTTTTTTTTGTTCATTTTACAGAGATCCTAATGTCTATGCAGACATGGGAAAATAAAAGAAGTTAAAAAATATTTGAAAAACATCTTGTCAAATTAAGGGTTAATTATTATTATTTCCAACGCAGGGGCACTTGCTTTTATAGCATTCGCCACTACCAAGCCTTATATATTTGTCGGTCTTTTTATTATGGACAGACATAGGCAGACAACATTACTCCCAAAGAACAACACAAAGTAGGTCCTCGTAATTTAAAAGCAGATCTCCAGGCTTGTCATGGTCTGGGAACTGGGATCGCAATGCAACCACGAACCTGTTTTACGTGCCACCAGCTGCCATTAATGAACATGGTGTATCTTTTGCAAGATCGAGCCTCAAACTTACAACAATCCGGCAATAATATATACCGACTTATCTACCACAGCTCTTCAACTTTATTTATATCGATAAATCCTATATTGTTGGTGTTTCAAGAAAATACTCTTGTAGAAGCTGGGGCAAAGACAGTGAGAAGGAGAAATAAATTTTGCTTTTAGATAAGAATTTTTATTAATATTACATCCTCAAATGTTAATTAGTTTTATTAATTTTCACAACACAAATCGATCAGTGAAATCTATATAACAATGACCCCGACCTTAAATGATCAAGGTAAATAATACAATTATCGACCATTTCAGAAAATTAATAACTGTAAAAACAAATAAATAACGAAATTCTCTTCCATATTTTAGGGATGGGACCAGTCCCCCAAATACCCTCCCCCTTAGCTACTGCTTTGGTTTGGTTTGGAGTGCTACGGTCTACCTTTTGCAACACGAGGACTAATGAGACCGGGACCTACAGCTTAAAGCCGATTCCGAACGGCTACGAACATCCATGCCACGTGGAATTCGAACCCAAGAACTCCGGTACCGAAGGCCAGCACCCTAACCTATCGGCCATCGTTCGGCCCTACGGATTTGGATGTCAGTGTCGTCTGCTATATCCCGTCGGAAAAAAAAGCGTATTTCATTCCCATTCGTTTACATGCGAGGAAGAGCATTTTTATCTAAACATAAATTATATAAATTGGTTAGGTGTTGTTATATTAATCAATGATAGTATTATTAGTCAATTATTAATTATTGTAGAAAAATAATCTATTTACTTTTTAGTTGAATACATTGACTTTGAAACAATATAGCACTTTGATAATGAGATTATATATAAACATATTTCTGATTTTACTTAATGTTGTTATTCTCGCATTGTATAGTGAATTATTCGTCAAATCTGTTTACGCAAAAGCTTTATTTTACTTTGTGCATAATGAATTTAATTAAAACAAAATTCGTAAAATTTAGAGTAAAATTTCGTATTTAAATTAAATACGCTATAAACATATTTAAAAATAGTAAAAAGATATAGATTCAAATTATGATGTACATTAATAATCCTAATAAAAGGGTTTAAGGGAAATAGTTTTCATAAAAGCAAAAAATATCTGGATTTCTTTGCCTTTCTATTCTACACGTAAGCATATACTCTTTAGGTTTGTTTGGTTTTGAGCACTACGGTCAACTTTTTAGCAACAAGGGGAATAACGAGACCGGAACCTACTGCTTAAAGCCGATTCAGAACGGTTAAGAACATTCATGTCACAGTGGGATTCGAATCCACGAATTCCGGTATCGATGCCTTAACCATTCAGCCATCTATCTCCTTTTGACTTTTAGGAAAAGAGAAAGAAAAAGAATTACCATATTCAACACATTTGTACATACTTTATTTTCATCATAAGTTGTGAAATATATTAAAGTTTTAATTCAGAATCTAATCTTTCGGTATACTTCGACAACTTTTTAGCTCCTAAACTGTCATTATGGCCACTGATCATTTATGGGCATGTTAAAATAACTAATGTTTTGTCCTACTGTACGAAACAAGAGCTGAATTGAGCATGGGTTTATTTATGACCTGCTGCATGGAAATCCCTTAGTCTATATATTCTAGTCGTGAGAACTCTCTCGCCGTTCTTACTTGTACATCGTTGTAAAGTAGACCCAACAACAGCCGTTCTGAGTCCGTTTGAAAGCTCGTTTGGTAAGGGTAAAGAACCATCTTTAAATTCCAAATGATAGAATTCTTTAATGTTCGAAAAAAATAAAAGATTTTTTCGCCACGTTCGTCATTTATTGCATTTTAGATTAATTATGTGCAGTTGCATCATAATAATAGGTACTAAGTTATATTCTCAGCATTATATATAAGCAATGTGATAAATATAAAAAAATTGTATGCTTTGGGCCTAGGATGATTTAGAGGGTAACCTACTGGCTCTCCCCAGGGCCGTAACTAGGTCTTTTGGCGCCCGTGGCAAAAAACTGGTACGAGCTCCTACCATCAAATATAATGAGAAAATATATAACCTTTTTTTTTTTTTGGCTATATCCTATATTTAGAATGAACTCACAAAATATTTTGTTAATTCTTAAAATGTTTCTAGTATATTAATTTTTTCTTCTAATTTTACATTTATTAATGCTTAAAAATATTTTTGAACACGCTGGAGGTATTATTTTGCTGATGAATTGAATAGTTTATTGAGGGGAATATTTTTATTTGTACTTTGAATTTCATAAAAAATTGACGAATTTCTAAATTTAAATTTATTTTAAATAAATTTAATTAATTCGAATTTTAAAACGAATAACCGGATTTATATTAAGGCCTATTAGGAATATTATTTTATAAACATTTTGTAAGAATGTATAACAAGTTTAGTCTCTAGAAACATTTTTAAAAAATAAGAAAACTCATAAAAAAATTTTAAAACATATTTTATTTTATAAATAAAATCAAATTTTATAATAAAAAAACTCCCTTATTTCTACTCGGGGTAAATCGTCCTCTTTCAGACCTCATTTTTATCACTGATGCACCCGTGGCAAATGCCATCTTTTCCCCGCCCTAGTTACGGCCCTGCATCTCCCTGTGTAGATGGAGTATGTGCAGGATAGATCTGTGGGTTCAAAAGTTAAAAGCCTATTTGGACTTTTACCCTTGCGATGCCTCAGTTCTTTGAACTAACGGAAGCCGTACATTTTCGCCTTTTGTCACGCGAACATGTTTTTATTCTAACGTTGCTACAGATAAATAACAACATTTGCTACCTGTATGCAGATAAACAATTTATCTTAAATCCGTGATTGCCAATTTATAAGTGTGTGTGCACATAAACGCATGATTAGCAAAGTCAGATGAATAAATTAAGTTTAAAATATTTCAAAAGTCTTAAGCTAAGAGAATTTTGCGCCTTAGAAGAGGAAAAACTGAAACTAGACGGTTTGAAGACATTTTTCGACGATGAAATGTCTACTTACAAAGAATAATTTAAATGTTGCTACTGGAATTTCTATGCTAGCTAGCACCTTCTTCTAGGTGAACCTATCCCCATCTGCAATGTCGCTATGTCCGTACAGCAAATCTTAGTTGATTGTCCAAATTTTAAAGTTAACAGACGTAGTCATTTTTATACTAATTATATTCATCTAAAAGATATCCTTGGCTTTATTCCTCATCCTAATGTTTTCTCCTTTTTGAGAGATATCGGGTTGTATCATCCTGTCTGATTTTTAATTCTTCTCTCAGCCTCTTCGTCGTTTTCACTGATTTTACCTCTTGTTTACCTGCTGCTTTCTTACATTTTCATAATGTTCCAATTTTCACCATTTTATCCTGTATATTTTTACATTTCTACATTCTACGTTTTTACATTATCTTTCTATGGCACTCTTTGTTTTGGCACAATATATTACATTTGGGATTCAGTGCCAATAAATTCAAATCATCCATCCATCTATGTTAGCGTAACAATGCTAGTACTTATAATTAGGAAAAAATGTTTAAAAATAAAATCTCTAAATTTGTCCTGAAACCTGGATTCTAAGTGGCATTCTAACATTAAAAATCCTTTTTATCAAGAGCATCCGAAATGCTGAATAAGCTTTAGTGACTGAAGAGGAAACGTCTGACCTTGACTATGAAAGGAAAAGTTATATTACAGTTAAGGGATCTAGAACTTTTCGACTGCTGCAAAAGTAGTTTTCAGTCTTCTATAACTTATACAGCTACCTATTTTAAAATCGAAATTTTTACGGAATGTTAATCTACTTTATTATTATATGATATCAAAAATATTCTAGATTCGAAAGACCTTTTTTTAAATATTAAGATTTCAATTATTGTTCATTTTTTACATTTATCTGATTGCACACAACTTTACACATTTATTCCCATGAGAATACACAAATTTTTAGTTGAAATTAAATCAATACGATTGTATTAAATGTCAAACTTTGAAGTCTGATGGATAATAGCTATAGAGGCTGCTATAGATACTACAGAATTGTGAATGTATGTGGTGTGGTTGTTCAAATTGAAAACTAAGTGCACAATAGTTTCTTTTAAAATAGAACAACTACTTATTCATTTTAGATGAATGATAATAAAATGACATAAACGTTTACAATCGTACCAGGCCGAACGCCGGCCGAATGGTAAAGTGCTGTTCTTCGGTAGCGGAATTCTTGGGTTCGAATCTCACTAGCATGGCTGTTTGTAGCCGTTTGGAATCGGCTTTAAGCAATAGGTACAGGTCTCATTAGCTCTCGTAAACAAAACAGTAGACTGAAGGGCCCCACTAAGATACTTTTGTGACCGGGACACAATCCAATTTTTGTGCCCTCCACCCCCATGCAAATTTATAGCGACAGTTAATTATCCTACTTACACTCATAAAAATTATAACATTGAATTAGCAAACGGATTTAAGAAAATAGCATTAAAGTAATATTCAAAATCAAAAACACCAAATTTTCATTTTACGTAATCATTATTATCTCTGTTTAGCCATGCTAAAAATTAAGGACTTTTAAAGAGCTAGAGTGACCCACTTTTTTTATTTTTATCTTGTCACACTCACAAGCTCTGTGGTGCAGAAAATAAATAATAATAGAATTAAAAATAATTTAAATTGATGAGATTATTTAATGGTTTATAGTGGTACGTTGCTAATAATCTGTCTTATAAATATGCTATAACCCATAGGATAAAAAGAGCACCAGGTTTGTTGAGGTAATTAATTATCAGTTAAATAAATAACAATAAAATTAAAGTAAATAAGAAACAATATAGTTCTCGACAAACACAATTACCTCGTATAATAATTTATTAAAACTTAACGATGGTAATGTAAGTTTGCAATTTTTCCCCACTTAATATGTGTTTCAAGCACTCGACTAAATTTTCGCGCCCCCTAAAATTTTCGTGTCCAGGCCCTAAGTGCCCGTGCCCTGGTAGTAATCAGGCCCTGGTAGACCGTAGTGCTCCAAACCAAACCAAAACAAGCTTACCATCGTCTACAAATACTCTTAAATCTACAACAATATCAACACGTTATCCTTCGGTAAAAATTGCCACTCTATTTATACAATAATTATACAATAATGTATACAATAATTTATTACATTGAAGTTAGAAGTTGAGAATGTCTTTCAGATCGAGTTGAAATGTGGGGATAGTGCGGAACGAACTATCTCCAATTTCCCAGAATAATTTTCCGAACGATGGATGAATGGTAGAACGCTGTTCTTCGGTACTAGAGTTCACGGGTTTGAATCCCGCTGATGGTATGAATGTTAGTTACTGTTTGGAATCGGCCTTAAGGAGTAAGCCCCGGTCTCATTAGCCGAAGATCAGTGGACTGTAGCGCTCCAAATCAAGCCAAAATAATAAAAATTTTAAGAGAGTATTAATTTTATGGTGTGCAAGGGAGTGGTTTCATAGTTAAACCATCTCCCAAATCCCCACTATCCGAAATGTAATGGAGTGTAAATTTTTTTTCATATATTTCACATTGATAAAGTTCATACATAACACTTATAATCCAAATTTATTAAATCTCAAAGAATTTTTAACTCTTGAAATTTAAAAGGTTAGTTTTTTTTTTTTTTTTTTTTTTTTTTTTTTTTTTTTTTTTTTAATCATGTATATTCTATGAACTAATACATACATTCTATTCTATTACTTTCAGAAATTATTTGAAATTTTTTTCCTGGAAATTTTTAAGTGTACAAAAGCTATAGTGTATTTATGTTTTCACATTGTACAGTGCTTGTATTGTACAGTGTATTCATTTATATTTTTCTGAAAAATGCGAATTTTGAAAGGTAGCAAGACCTTTCAAATACAAAAATTAAAGAAATAAATAGGATAATGAATTACATCTTAAATTTAACATTCCTGTACGGGATTTTAAAAAAAAAATTGACTATTAACCCTTAATTTGACAAGATGTTTTTTTTCAAATATTTTTTAATTTTAATTTCTGTTATTTTTCCATGTCTGTGTAGACATTAGGATCTCTGTAAAATAAACAAAAAATTATATCATTTTCCATTTTTGAGATAATTAATGTCCGCTGTGGCGAACACTGACAATTATGTTATATAGTAGTTATAAATATACATGTCCGGTGTAGCGGACTTAGCCAAATTAAGGGTTAAGAAAAAACGGTGAAAGGGTTTTTGTAGCTTTCAACAAGCAAAAACAGTGAATAAACGGTTGATAAGATCACATTTTTTTTTATGTTTTTGTAGTTTGCTTTGTTTTTCTCGCAAGTGTCTAAAGTAAAAGAACACGCGAAGAAAAAAATGAAAAAAATGCAGAAAATTGCAATTGTAATCGGAAAATATCCAGCTTAGTTATTTGTATGATAGAATACGCTTTGTGTGAAATTTGATGTCGAAAGCGAACGTTTTATATCTTACTTCTTTTGTCTCTCATTTCTATGGCTTGTCTTCAAAAGAGTACAGGAATGAAAAGACTGTAAACAGCGGTATTAAACCACAGCTTTATTTTCCCCTCATATCGTTCTTCGGAAATCCCTTTAATAATCGATTTTTCCCTAGCTCTGTAAGGCTTCACAGAATCAATCTTCGCCTCATACTTTTCAACCGTGAGTAAACGGTGCGATATAGAAGTGGAAATGTTTACCCGCTCCCTCAGCAGTAGACTGGGAAAACTAATAAACAGTTAAATTCCGAACAGTTGAACTTTATTTTTTCGGTGTTTTTTCTCCAACTTTATTTTAACTTCTTTACATCCTTTGAACGAAGGGGTAGATTGCATAATATGTGTTCCTATTATACATAGAAAAGACGAATTATATTAATCTAACAAGTATTTCTAAAACATTGCTTTTCGATTTTATCAATATTTTCTTAAATTTCTATTTTTATTAGCCGTTTTCAGACTTCAATCAGAATATACATAATTAGTGACGTAAAGTGGTGTTTTGGGCTGTCCCCAAATGATATCACGCTTGTTGAGGGGAGGGGGAAGGGTTCTTGAAATTGAGATAGTGTCTGACAAAGGGGCGAGGGGATAACAAGAAGTGTGATATCACATATTTTTGTTAAAATAAAAAACGTTTAAAATCAGCAGATTAAATTTAAGTTATTTTAAAACTACCAAAATTTGATTTGTTTTAGAAAAGTAGTCGCAAATGGTGGTTCGTGAAAAATTTTTGATGGCATTCAGAAAAACTGATGTTTATTTATTATAAACTGCAATACATCTAACAAAAAGTTTCGTTAACATTCAGATTAAAAAATAAAAATTAAGAGAATTTATGATTAATTATGCTTTTTATTTATTTTTAAGTACTACAGTGGACTCCGCTTAATGTGATCAGTTTGGGACACCGTGATTTTGATAACCGATTGATAACAATAAACGATATGCAAAATTAGATAAATTTACCCCCCCCCTTTAATTCACACGTACTAAATTTCAAAATAAAATGAAAAAACTCACCTTATATTTATGTACTGTATATTATCCTTTAAAGCATAAGAATTACATACATAATTAAAATAATTGATCAATTGTTGACTGTCTACAATTTTTTCTAAGAAGCTCATTGATAAATCGTTCGTAATCATGTTTTTTTAAAGTCATCGGAGCGGTGTTGTACTCCACGTTTCAACACTTTCAGTGCAATTCAGAAGCTGAGAAATGTTTAACTGCGCTGCAGCATTGCGCTGACTCATATTTGGTAACCTGTCATAACGATTTAAAATTTCGATATTTAGTTTTAATGTTAAATCATTTCGCTTTCTGGCTTCCATATCGGCAAACTGCATGTAAGCGAGCAAGGCATAAAATGTGAATACGCTCCTTCTCAGTTCCGAATAGAATTTGTTGCCTTCTCTGACAACTATTGACCACCAGCAGGGTGTGAGTATTTCTGAAAATTCCAGAAACGTGTAATACCCCATTCCTTTGATTTTTTTTTTCGATTTTCTCTTGGTGGAAGAGGGAGAATTCTCGAAAATTAAAACAAGAACGAAGGAAAAGAAAAGAATGGGTTCCTTCTGAATACATTGTGAATATTCCTTTGCCAGTTAAAATGAGGTTCGAAAACTGATAACATTAACCGATGTAACGATCACATAAAGCGATAATTTTAACATACATATGAATAGAAAAAAATCCGGACTAAGTGATTTCGATAACAATAAGCGATTGATAACATTAATCGAGATCACATTAAGCGGAGTCCACTATATTTATTAGCGAAAAAAATAATATTGAAATTTCAAACTACAATTTTTTTTTTCTTCTTTCCAGATTAAAATAAAATAGATAAAAAACACATAATGAGTGAGAAATACAAGTAGATGTTACATATTTCTTTAGTTAAAATAAAGTAATTAATGAAAATAGTATTTTATTAGTGAGCTGATTAATGAAATTAAAATTACGATATAGCTTTTTTACTTTTAAATTTATGCATTTTGAATCAATAAAATTTTTTTTAAGTATATTTATTAGCAAAAAAATAATACTGAATTTCAAACTACAAATTTTTTTTTTCTTTTTTAAATAGATAAAAAACCATAATGAGTGAGAAAAAAAGTAGATATACGTATTTCTTTAGTTAAATAAAGTAATTAATGAAAATAATAATTCTTTATTAGTGAGCTGATTAATGAAATTTTTTAAATTACGATATAGCTTTTTTACTTTTAATATATGCTTTTTGTATCAAAATTTTTTTTCTTAAGTACTATTTA
>CM063510.1:33159495-33354495 GCA_032207245.1 Pardosa pseudoannulata | reverse complement strand
GACGTCACAATGCTAGAAAAAATTGTTACTTTTACCTATTTATTAAGTGATAAATGGATAAATTTAATCGCCTGCTCTTAACCGGGGAAAATAGGGCTCGAAATAATGGCATTAAACTCTCGAAAAGGGGCGAAGGGGTGGATTTCGAACGTTTTAAAGACGACAGTATTTTTTGCTGTGATATGTAGCCTATTTATACAAATTTATTTTAGAATCGGATCGATAGTTTAGGAGAAGATAAACTTTATTCGCTTTGAATGGATGCCTCTATCCATTCCAGGTCCAACCGCTTCATAAATTTGCTGACAGATAACTTAGGCTATTATTATATAGGGGATTACCTTTTAAATATTGTAAAGAAGAACTTCTAGTATTACATGTCGAAAAAGAAGGACATTGATTGGTTGATCAGCAGGACCACAACCAACCCCGAAAAGGGAGTTTATGGCTGCAAATGCCATGGTGGTCTGTTATATCCACATACACTTCCGAACTTTATTTAGAACATTTTTTTCTGCTGTTTACACATACTACTGCAACATTGCAGGATTTTCAAGATTTCTTACAACAATAGATTCAATTTCAAATCAATTTAAATAGTTTTTATTGTTACATTTTAAGCATATATTTCCCTATTTCTTAATTTTTATACATTTTCGATAATTATTTTAGTATTTTTTTTTACACCATTACAAACATTTTTCATAATTTTATTATTGACCTTTGAAATTTTCAGTTTAAATTTTCTATTTATTTATTTATTTGTTTATATTATAGGAAGTCTTAATTTTAATACATTACCCAATTTTTCACTCTTATTATTTTACATTATAAGCATAAGCATTTACTCTATAAGTATATTTCATTCCTATTATTTTACATTGCATATTTTTCATGTATATTTTATAATATATCGTTTACATTTTATTATTTTACATTATTTTATTTATTTACATTATTTACTGTTTTGCATTATTTTATTATTTTATATTATTTTACTTATTATTTTACATTATATTTACTTTATTCTTATTATTTACATTATGTATTTTACATTGTATATTTTTCATGTATATTTTATAATATCTCGTTTACATTTTATTATTTTACATTATTTTATTTATTTACATTATTTATTATTTTGCACTATTTTATTATTTTACTTATTATTTTACATTATAAGCATAAGCATTTACACTATAAGTATATTTCATTCTTATTATTTTACAGTATATTTACTTTATTCTTATTATTTACATTATGTATTTTACATTGCATATTTTTCATGTATATTTTATAATATATCGTTTACATTTTATTATTTTACATTATTATTTTACATTATTTTATTTATTTACATTATTTATTATTTTGCATTATTTTATTATTTTATATTATTTTACTTATTATTTTACATTATAAGCATAAGCATTTACACTATAAGTATATTTCATTCTTATTATTTTACATTGCATTTACTTTATTCTTATTATTTACATTATGTATTTTACATTGCATTTTTATATATATAGATTATAATTTAATACAAATAAAGAAATATAGTTAAACAATCATTTAAAAACTTAGTTATTCCATTAAAATCCCGATTTCACCCATTCCTTCATTGGAAAGAAAAAATGCCGAACTGCTTGAAATGTTGAGTGGTATTTTGAGTTATGTTTCTATTCCTGCTTCTATTTACAGCAGAAAACACTCAAGGCTAAAAAAGTATTTCCGAGATAAAAACGGCGACCAATGAAATAATTTAACGACTGGCTTGGAAAAATATATTTATGTTATGCATATATTCTTCTTGTTATGAAGTAAAAACCTTAAATGAACAACACTACTATGCTGTGTGAAACGACTAAATGAAAAAATATCAAAAATTTAGTTGAAAAAAATAAATGTTTGAAATCTTTTTTCCTTTTATTTCAGTTAATAATTTTTCATATTTTTTTTTCGATGTTTGATTTGTTTTGATTCTAAGCCAACTTTAAGCTTTTTTTCTCTCTTTTGCACATTTTCATTTTGTTGTTCAATAGCAGTGATATTTAAACTTTATCCTTTCAATGACGTATTTATAGGTGGGATCCGGGGTTGACTGGAACCTTCTTGAAATATTTTAACTGCATGCATTGAAAGAATTTTGAAACTTATTAAAATTTGTATACATTACTAGTTTCCACTACAGGTATCTTTCATCATTTTCAACTATAAAGAGTATATAGTGATCCCTCGTTTTTCGCGGTTAATGGAGACCAGAACCTTCCGCGAATGCTGAAAAACCGCGAAGTAGGACTTTCTCCTAGGAATTTTCGTGTATACGAATGTTTTAAATCTGTAAACAGTATTTATACTTTACACATTTAAGACAAAAATTACAACAGTATACGTATTTACTTAAACGTGACAGTGCAAATTAATAAGGTTAATTACAGAACCTTATAGAGTAATAAACATTAATCAACAATGCTTTTTGAGAGAGGCGAAGTTTTGTGTTGGTGGCGGAGGAGAGGCTCTCACTTGACTCGGAGAAGCTTTAGGCTCACTCCGAAACTCTTCTGCTGGAGGTGCTGTCGCTTAGAGCCAGGAGGAGAAACATGGTGATGGGTAGTTGTTGTCTTTGTTTTTCCTTTTCCTTCAAAATTCCACTATGCAAGGATAAACCCAGTCAACGCGATAGCTGAACTCGACATCTCGAACCATATTGTCGTCAATGTCTTGTGCAAATTCTTGCCATGTTGCACAATTGTTGCAGATTCTCCAGGGTAAGGCCACGCTTTTCAGTTTGTTCTTCGTCTTCCTCTTCATTTTCTTCCTCACTTGCAGACTTTGTCATCTCAAGAGCCCGTGGTATGTACTCTGAGTCAACTCATCTCTTTGTTTGACATGCAAGGATCCTTTTCTCTCACGCATCAACATGAAACAACGCTCCTTTCCGCAATGTGGCTGCCGACATGGTTGTAATGTTTCATTTTAATTTTTTTATGAATATTTTGGAAAAACCCGGGAAGCACTGAAGCTGCAATACATGAAGCGCGAAGTGGCGAGGGAACACTGTAAAAACATTTCTTTGCAATATAACTAGCACAAGAGATTGACAAATTCAGCATTACTTTCGGTGTTCATAGGCATGATAATAAATGCTTATGAAGGATTGAACAAACTGACATTAAATGCTAGAAAAATTAATGTACTACTACTTGCGGTAGTTTGTAAACTGTTGATTATGCCAGGGGTGACCAAGCTCCTTGATAGCCGCAATTAAAATGTATTTAAAAGATATGCAAAAAAGGTATAAAAAATTTTTTTACGGAAATTATATTTCTTGAATGTCATTTGGAAGTTCTTCATCCTTTATTTTTTCAAGGCAATTTTTGAATTGTCGATTATTTTTTGAATTGGTGCGAATGTAATTTACAATGTATGACACTATTTTCATAACATTAGGATATTTTAAATATTTTGTAACGAGATGTTCTCGGTGAATTATGCAGTGAATCAATATGAATTGTGGAATTTGAGAATCAGCTCTTAAAAGCCAATAAGACCGATTTTTTTTACCGATTGCCGGAGCTCCATCAGGTGAGCTATTTTTTTTTAAATATAATAACACAAAAATGAAAAGGGAACTCGGGTACATTTATCGAGAGCCACAAATAGTCATTCAAAAAGCCGCATGTGGCTTGCAAGCCGCAGGTTGGCCACCCCTGGATTATTCCATTCCATTTTCAGATTTTATTGTTATTGGTATCCAATTTTATAAAAGGAAAATAAAAATCTATGTCATAATTTCTTTCTCAATATATATATATATATATATATATATATATATATATATATATATATATATATATATATATATATATATTGTTTTTCTACCTTTCATAAAATTAATTCAGTTTAAATTCGTTTAAATACTGAAGCGTAAATCAAATATGCTCCTCGATTTACCATGCATATTTAAACTTGGTAAAAACTTAGAGGATAAATTAAAAGACAATGTGGTTGCAAATACGTTTTTCAAGAAACAATGAAATTATGTACAGTGTTACTGATCCCATTTAGGATTTATATATGCATGTTTACGTATACAATATTTCGACTTTTTTCTTGTATAAAAAAGAGTGCGCGTTATAGATGAGTAAATACAGTATTTTAACCCTTTGTATCCCTGTGTCACATATTTGCAACATGCAAAAAAAAATTAATATCACTGATTTATAATGCAATATGCAGTAGAAAAATCAAGCAAGCTCCTTAATATTGTTAAGATTAATGATATACACTGTTTACCAATAAGTATTTGGACACCTGTGATAGAAAAGAAAAACTAACTTTATTCAAAATCAATAGGTGGTAGAGCCTCCACCAGAGTCAATCACAGCTTGAACCCTCCTATGCATACTTTCCCAAGTCTTTGTATTACAGCTAGTGGTATTGTCTTCCACTCGGCTTGGAGTAGACAAGTTCCTTCGCCGATTTTGGACGGATAGTGCACCCCTTAATTCGGCTATCCAACTCGTCCCAGAGGCTCTCGATAGGGTTCAGGTATGGGCAAGCCATTCCATTCGATGAACTCCACTGGCACCATACAAAGCCTTGACATGACATGACAACTGACAATATCGTCCTGAAAGTAACAGGGGTCCAACCCGTAAAACTGTCACAACGTAGGAACAAATTGTCATCCAAAATAGTGCAGTAGGCATCGGCGTTGAGCTTACCATGAATGGGGATCAAGGGTCCCAATCCATACCAGGAGAAACACCCCGAGACCACCTCTGGCGAACTTGACTGTTGGCACAATGCATTCTGGCAGGAGACGTTATCCAGACAGACGCCAAACCCAGACCCTGCCACCCGAACAGTAAAGGGTGAATCTTGATTCGTCGCTCCAAAAAACCCGTTTCCACTGATCTACGGTCCAATTTCGATGTGCTTTTCACCACATTAACCGAGCAACGCGGTTGGACTTTGTGATCAAAGGCTTATGGGCAGCAACACGACCATGAAAAACAAGCAGATGTACTTCCTTACGGATGGCATCATTGAAACAATACTCCCGGATGCCTGTTGAAACTGCTCGCGAATGAGGGCCATCGGTTACGTGCGGTTCTTCCGATTTTCTCTGGACAGCACTCGTTGGTCTCTATCTCCCAGTTTCGTTGGTCTCCCGACTCGGGGCACATTCCAACAATCACCGCTCACCTTCCACTTCTTAATCACATAGACCACTGTCGATTTTGGGTACTTCAGATAGCTTGATATGTCCCTTAAGGATCGGCCACATTTGTGATACCCGATAATTATACCTTTCTCGAAATCAGAGAGCTCCGAACTGCGCGGCATCTTGCATGCGATTAATGCTGATGCTGTTTCGTACTCGATGTATACCGGCGGAGGCCGTGACGTACCTCAGAACCGGAGATATCGTCATTTGCATAGGTGTCCAAATACTTATTGGTAGACAGTATATATTTTGGTACCATAGCATTTTCAAAGTTTTTTTTTTATTGTATATTTTACTTCCAAATGAACAAACTTCATTTCCATACTGATTTTGTGGTTAAATGAGGGATTTGGGGTTGCAAGAAACCATAAAAAGAGAATTTGGAAGGAAATCATGCTTTTACAAATGCTTGATTTGTAAAAATATGTGTTTACTGTTAACTTATACTTCCAGAAATAAATGTCCAATATAATAATCTATTTTATAAGTCCAACTAGATAGCATTCATTTATTCCTTATTTAAATCTCTACTCATGCTTGAATTGTTTCAATACTTGTTATGTATAATGTATTTTTATCTTTACTAATTTACTTCTTTTTTCTTTTAGGTACGAATTTTAACAAATTTTTGAAACCAAAGAAGAATGAACAAACATTAGAATTTCCACATTCAAAACAGCAATACGAGTATTACCTTTTGCTTTTGTGTAATATATATTTCTACCAGATACACCATATATGGCCTTACCTGACCAAATTACCAAGAAATTATTTTGATATACGTGTAAACTAGTAACTGATGTCTAATAAAAACCCTTATTCTCAAGCTTACTTCTACAGTTGTTTCTTCCAAAGCATGTGCTTTCATTCTCTAGGAGTTCTGCATCATTTAAGAAATAACATCGCAAATTCATGGGAAAGAATAAAAAGAACAAGAAGCTTGTCACTGAGCAGAGCATTCAAGTTGTATGAAGTGAATTGCAATTCTATTTTTGAGTGATTTTAACAAAATGCAAATGAAAATAAAAAGTTATCTATTACTAATAAGTATCTTGTATTATACTGTGTATATTTTTCTTTTTGATTTTAATAGTTTTCCTAGGAATACGTATACAGAACATTACAGATCTCCCCAAATAAAATGTGCAAATTGACATGTTTAATTAATTACTGAGCTGCCCATATTGTATAGTAGTTAGCGTATTGACTCTCACCAGATAGGTTTGACTAATTCTCCCTAGCTTGTTTATACACTGTCTACCAATAAGTATTTGGACACCTATGCAAATGACGATATCTGCGGACCTGAGGTCCGCCGGTATACATCGTGTAGGTAGGAAACAGCATCGGCATTAGTTGCATGCAAGATGCCGCGCAGTTCGGAGCTCTCTGATTTCGAGAAAGGTATAATTATCGGGTATCACAAATGGGACCGATCCTTAAGGGACATATCTAGCGATTTGAAGTAAACAAAATCGACTGTGGTCTGTGTGATTAAGATGTGGCATGTTGACCCGGCGGGTTCACGATTTAATTGCCTCTCGTGGAGGCTCTACTAACTATTGATTTTGAATAAAGTTAGTTTTTCTTTTCTATCACAGGTGTCCAAATATTTATTGGTAGACAGTGTAATTGTGTATTGTACTCTTATAGGTAGAGATGTTGCACTGCCTTTTCGGTTTGGTTTGGAGCTCTACGGTCTACTTTTTTGCAACAGGAGGGATAATGACACCAGGACCTACTGCTTAAAGGCAATTCCGACCGGTTACTAACATCTATAGTGAGGCCCTGCCTATATGGATAGGGTAACAAATCATTGGATCGTATGGTAAAATGCTAATAAAGGCAAATGCCCCGCATTTTTTTTTTTTTTTTTTTTTTAAGATTAATAACTGAAGAAAAACTGGCAGTTTTTCCCAATGCAGAAGCACAGGCCTTTATCAGCATTCGCTGGATACCTTGACACTGTCAATTTCATTGAGGGAATACCGTAAAGGCAGTTAATATTTTCCCTATGAGAAGATAACAAATTCAAATAAACCAACAAGTCAATCAGGAAACCCAAGTCCATCAGGGGGAAGTGTGATATACTAACCATTAAACAATAGGGATAGCAAACAACATATACTCTTAGTCAAAGAAACTCAACAAGCCCGTTAGGTGTAGATTGTTTATATGTCAAATATTGACATTGATCAAGTATCATGATAACAATATTTAAAATTCTATTCTGTCGATACATCTCCCGTCAGCGATATTATTTTTCCTTCGCACGCGGTATCAACAGATATTCTAATATTCCTCATTTATCAAAATAAAGGAATATTTCTCCCAGTTATTAAATTTGACGTTCTCTTCGCGTATTGATACAAATAATCCCGTACAATATGTGTTTTTGTAAAAATACTACGCCATATCAATAGCAGGTATACAGTAGATGTGAAGTTCTCTCGAAGAAAAACACTCGAAATGCCAGAGGCTGACTCGTTTATTAAAAATATCATTACTATAAAAGAAACATTAAGAACTGTACACAACTTGGTAGCAACTTGCTACCTACAGATAAAACGGTTTACAGAACGGACATCCCTTACAGGGCGGCCACGAAGGAACATCCTAGGCTTGCATTTGCCGCCGGCTTAAATACAGTCTTCACTTGCTAATCTACATAACAGCCATGTGCTATCGGCAGTTTAACATACCGCCCGGTGAAGTGAATTAGAATTATCTCAACTGGTGTGGAGGTTTGACGTCACTAAGTAATCTTTACCGGGAGTGATTTCTTAACCGGAGGGAAAACACCTTCCAGGTATACAGTATGACATCAGTTTTGTATTTTATTTTGTATTGATACAAATACAAAATAAAAAAAACTTTGTGAGAAGATTATCACATCTCCGTGAAGGTCTTTGGTTGTGTATACTAATACATTCATAAGATGCAGTAGGGCAAAAGCTAAAAGTTCATTGGTGTTCGTTTCCACGACTGTTAGTGGCTTATATCTATTGGAATATATCAAATATATTGATATTCGCTGCTTGATCGCAATAGTTAGTGATATGTGCGCATATTGATATTTCTGAATAGCTTGATTTCAATACGCAATGACACGTGCACATGTTGATAATTCTCGTTAGATTGCTTCTTGCTCATATTGGAGACATCGTGCGCTTTAGGTCAATATCTATATGCTGTTAGTCTTCAAAATTAGTGACGCCTAGAGCTAGTGACCTTAGAGGCTGGAGTTGTGTCGAATATATGCTGAGAGACAGGAACAGGTGTGTTGAGAGGTTCTTCCTGTTATTCAGTTCCCTTCGGTGCAGATGATGAAGATGAAGTTGGATCACAAGGAGCTATGGGTGTACCACCATGTATGATGTTATAAACTGGAACAGGCGGTCAATGCTGATAACCAGCTACTTGCCTTTAATCCCCAAAGTGAAGCTTTTATAGGAAAGATACAGCACTTTATGTGGGCCATGGTAAGGTGCTGGGAGTGTTTTGAGCACCCCACCCTAGTGTACAAATACATGAATACAAGTCTCCAAAGCAGGGTGTACTAATGGTATAGATTTGCTATGAGCTAATGCTGGTGACAGCTTTAACATGATGTCGCGTAACCTTGGCACAAAGTCTGATGGTTCTTTCACTGGTTTTGCAGTTAATGAAAGGAACTCACCAAATAGTCTCAGAGTATAGCCAAACACCGGCTCTGCTTCAGAACATTGTAGATCTTCTTTGTATGCTGCACGCAATCCAAGCAGGACTAAAGGCAATTCCTCAGTCCATCAGTCAATACGATGACACTACAGTGCCTGATTTAGTGATCAATGGAACCTCTCAACCAAACCATTCCTGATAGGGTGGTATGGTTTAATATATGGCTTACGGTTATGGTTAATTGGCTTTAATTCCAAGAATTTTGCATAGATATATAAGGTATAGCACAGATTCAAATTGGTGCCCCTAATCAGTGGCTTCAACTGCTGAAACACCGTAGCGAGAAACACAAATAGTTCCGAAGCTGTGGCAACAGCCTCTGCCAGGGCTTCAAAAACTGGAAATGGCTTCAAGCCATCTAGTATACCTATCTATATCTAAAAAACCATTAAAATTTTATCATATGGAGTGCAAAATTGAGGTAACACGGACTTGCCGGTACATTATAGCGAAAGGAGAAAAAATAACAAATAGATAATTTACTTCTCAGTTCAGCATTTTTGTATTTTTTTATCACCAGTGATACTCAAAATATTCACACAGTAAGGGATAGGGGTCGCTGAGAATTGTATGCAAGTAGATTTTAAAGTTCGTGTTCGTAGCACATAACGTCATCACTTTGGTTTTAGTTTTTTTAAATAAGAGTTGGGCTGAAAAGTTCGTAGGCTGACACATAGATGGCGCTTACTAGTATTAAATCTATATGAATTTTAGTTAGCCCTAACCTTCGAAAGACACGTGTATAAATTTGACAGCTGTTGGACTATTATTGTGAGATACAGTATTTTGAGTGAAGCAACTTTTGTTAGATTGAAAACAATGCATAAAAAGGAATTTCGTGCGTTAGTAAAGCATTGCTTTTTAGCGAAAACAAATATTGTTGAAGCCAAGGCATGGCTTGATAAACATTATTCGGACTCTGCACCAGGAAAATCAACCATTGAGTAGTGGTTTGCTACGTTTAAACGAGACGAAATGAGCACCGAGGACAATGAATGCAGTAGACGCCCCAAAGAGGCTGTTACAGACGAAAACATAAAAAAAATCTACAAAATAATTTTGGATAACGGTAAAGTGAAGTTGATCGAGATATCTGAGACTCTAAAAGGAACGTGTTGTACGTATCGTGAAAGAATATTTGGGTATGCGAAACCTCTGCGCAAAATGGGTGCCGCACAATCGACCAAAAACAACAACGAATTAATGATTCTAAGCTGTGTTTGAAGCTGTTTAATTGTAAAAAACCCGAACTTATGCGTCGATATGTGACAATGGATGAAACATGGCTCTATCATTTCGCTCCGGAAACTTTGAAGAAGTGAGAGTGACATTCCTTCACCATCTTTCTCATATCCAGAGAAGTCAGATGTACTATGGATTCTTATTTCAGATGTTTTGTGTAAGGTGAATCTTTTATCTCCAACAGGACAAATGTATATTCTTTTGAAGAAATTCTCAAAACACATGAAGCTTTCTACCAGTTCAACTAAATAAGTAACATCATCCATCAAAAATAATAAACTTTAATGATTTTTCTTTATTCTAAAATCTTCAGAAATGTTAAATGTACTATTTACTAGAGTATATGCCGATAAGGTATTGTGTAAACATTTATGAAACCCACAAAAAGTTTTGGATCAGAATCATCCCTGAATTCAATATTCGATGTGGCAGTCCATTTTCAAGCACATGTTCTTTGAGTAATGTTTCTTTTTTCCCCCCTCTTGGGTTAGATTTCTCAACACTACCTTACACAAAATTCAGGCCCCAACTTTAGTTTTGACACTTTGATCGTTATTTGCTGATAACTTTCAAACACTTGTAGTGCCAATAAATAACCAAAGACTTTTTTTGGGGGGTGAAAGGTAAATATCCCACAGAAAAAAATATTAGAAAAACAAAAATGCTATCAAAATATGGGAAAGACAATGTGTGCAATCCATTCCACCGTCACATAGCTCTATAAATGTTCATGAAAAAAAGGAATAAATGAAGTGAATAGTTGAAAAAGAGGAGGAATACCATGAAATAAGGAAAAAAAAAGGAGATATTTCTAAAAAAAAAAAAAAAGAAGTGCTGCAATGTCAGCATATGTCCCAGTTAGGTGACCACCCTTACACAGAACCCCCAATGTTTAGTCCATGGGTCACAAGTCTTTCTACCCACTGAAAGATGCATCCTTAATTTCAGGTGCAACTTCCTAGGTGTTATGAAAATATATGACCATTAGTAAATATGTGTACCTGGACTGAAGGTTGGAAGCAAAGCAGTTTTGAATAAAACTGTGCTTTAACCAAATTTTTATTTTAAAGTAGATGAGCAATCCCTAAATCATATATAACTGCTAACATATCAACTTTGAAAATCTTACAATTACACATACTAAACATGCTAGCTAAAAATCTTGACTGAAAAGACATTTAGGCACTTTATATCATAGTCAATAGTACTCAATGAAATCTTGTAATTAAAAAAAAAGTACTTGACAAAAACATGAATGTATAAAACAAGATATAGGATAACAGAGCTCAAAAATCCATAATATATAAATATGGTTATTCTCCAAGGTAATTTAATTTTCAAAATTAACTAAAGATTTTACTTTTTCACAGGCAGCGCACAATTTTACAATGTGACTGATATCTGTTCTAAAGTATGGCTAAACTGGCAGGTATAGACAAACCTTAACAGATCAAATTAAAAATCACAAGAATGAAAATACTCTATGTGTAGAGAATCAGGAATTTCCCATTACTGCAATTGCCAAGGTACAGATGCGATATTTACACTCCAGCTTTAGTCGCCAAATTTGGCGGTTTTTCAAGCATTTTGCCAGGTGAAGACTGGTTTTCCTACCCTGACATAGGAGCTTTGTAGTGCAACCTTGGTTCATTCTTTCAGCCCCATTGATGCATGTGATTTCTCATGTCATCACCAGTCTCTTTCGAATAAATTCTTACTAGTTATTTCTACAGCCTTTTTGCCTTACGAGATTCCTGGAGTTCAGAATTGCTATATTTTTGTTTTTCCTTGTAGTTGTGTATTATGGATGTTTTGAACGTATTGGGTATAATTAATGTGGTTAAGAAGTATCAGGAGATTTTGTGGGGATTATGCAGTTTGTGGGGAGGACAAGTATGTAGGGATGAAGGTTTAATATGATCAACTTTTGCTTTGTATTTGTTAAACAGGAATTATTTCATAATTTTTTAAAGAGAGGTCGGTCTTCTAAATTTAATTGTCCTTATTAAAATATGTGTGTATGTAATATGTATTTGTTGTAAGTAATCATCATTAAAAGGGAAAGAACCACCCCCCCTCAAAAATTTAAAAGAATTTTAAAATATTTTCTGTTCAAACACATTATAAAACTCATTTTTGGTGTGATCATATATTGTTTAAATAGTAAAAATCTGTAAAATATATGCTGTGTCCCTTTTTGTAGAATTTTGTAATAGCTTTGGTTTCTTAAAAGCCTTGTGGTGTCGTCCATCTTTCAAAAAACACCATTTTCTGCTTCCATTTTAGTTTGGTGACTTTCAGAAAATGGGGTTTTTGCTAAGATTGCTAAGGAAAAAAAAACATGGCAGCCAAAAGAGGTGCAGATATTGCATCTGTTCCGAGGAAGAGTGTTTTACACCTGTCTTTGAAAAAAAATTACAACACTACAAAACAATCTTTATGAACTTTGACTTGTTTCTTTAAAACAGATTGCCAAGTTACATATTGTATCATGAAAAATCATTAACTTCTAAAACACATCTGAGATATAGAGACTCAGAGCCACCATGAGAACCATTATAAACCTACTTTGTGTTTTTAACAGAAGTGTATATAAAAATTATTTCTTTTAACAACCCATCTCGTTGAATATTTAATATATTAATTTCAAATTTTAGTGGAAAAAATTTGTGAAGTTTTTTAGAACCTGGTTAAAAACCATACATGTATTGAGCAAATATAAGAAATGTGGAAATGTGCATAACAATTGTATACACTAAAGTTTTGGAAATATTTTAAAATCAATTTCCACTTTTCCTTTTATTTATTTACTGTACAGTTTCTATTTCTTCTATAGCTTTTTTTATTGTCCTCTAAATGCACTAGTGACCTATACACTTAAAAAAAGGTAGGCACTATGATTACAAGACATCATCCGAACTATTATTATATACTCATAGAAGCATAAAAAATCTGATTACTAAAAATTATTGAGCAAAACTAGTGAAATATTTATATATCGCCAATTTAATCTCAGTAGGCTCTTATAAAATGACTTGAGATAAAAAATAATCAGCATATCAAGCCTTCCCAAGTTTAAAATAAATTAGCCACAAATTTGAAAAGTATATTTTATTCACCATGCATTCAAGGCTAATGCACATAGACCAAAAATGAAAATATAACAATACTTGGTAAGTATGGATGATGAGATAAATAATCTTTGCAATGAAAAATTACTTCAAATGCATATTAAAACCAATGATTGCATACATTTATTCACACAATAAGTCATATTATTTTTAATAAGGTGCTCCTCTGGGGCCACCACGTCCACTTCCAGTAGAGGAAAAGCATAGTTTTAAGATGTATGGAAATTTACCAGCTGGAAAAAAAAAAGACATTTTTTATTTCAAAATTTGAAACATGCATAGTGCACTAGTACTACAGAGAAAAAACTATATATGAGGTTTCACTAATAATTCCAATCAACTATAGACTGACTGTATACTAGATTTAATTTAGCAATATTTATATTCTTAAATTTTAAAATTAAAAAACAATGCAATCTTAATGTAATGTTTGATAAAAAGAAAAAACATGAAATACTTACTTGGATTATTAATTGGCACATGATTGCACAGAGCCAAGCCCTCCATGGATTCAGACACTGAATCAAATTCTAGAAGACCAGATGAACTTCTTTCAGCTGCAAAATAATTTCGTAAAACATTAAAACATGGTTCGTACTCTTTTTTAATGGAAAAAATTAAGCACCATTCAAACTTTTTAAGCCCCTCTTATCAGAAACATATCAGATAAAATAATGGTTATTACATTAGGTTCAACAAAAACATGAACAAAAGAGAGTGTGTATAAGTGAGAAATCATTGTATTTGAGAAATCATTGTAGTTCAGAAGTCATCCCTGAATTCTATTCAATATGTCAAATTTTTAAAAAAATAACGTTTTTTTGACACGGGTTGATTTTGATTTTTTTATCAAAAAATTTTTACATTTCGTTATTTGATAACTTTCAAAATATTTGAATATAATAAAACTTTTATTTTGGGGGGGGAGGTGAATATCCCACAGAAAGAAAATGTTAGAAATCAAAATGTTATCAAAAATGGGAAAGACGATGTGTGTAAACACAACTCCGTAAATTTTGAGAAGGAAAATTGGGAAAAGGTAAAAAAAAAAGCAGGAATGCCGTAAAATAAGGAGAGATTTCTAGAAAAGAGGGGAAAAAAAAGAGGGCGCTGCAGTGTCTGATTTTTTTATTAATCCCGAGCGACCTTTTATGATTTTTAAAGATTTAGAAATATTTGTAAAAACTGTTATTTAAGGTTTAAAATTTTTTTTTTTTTAAAATTAAGCATTTTTTGAAATTTTAAGGTTTAAGCACTTTTTTTTGTAATTTATTTTTTTATCAGTTTATTATTAATGTTAATTAAATTTTAAAGTTGGATTTTTTATAAGGGCATTTTTAAGGTAAGAATTTTATTAATTATGTATATTTTAATAAAATTAATATTATTTTTTTTTATATATTTTTTTAAAATATATTTTTTTATGCAATTTTATTTTTGACTATTTGTTAAATTTTAAATTTTGAAAATAACATTAAAATTATTTTAAATTTTAAAATTTTTTTTTTTTTATTTTTTTATTTTTTTTTTTTTATTTTTAATTATTATTTTTTTTTAATTTCAAATGTTTAGTACATGATGTAATTCACAAATACATACTTACACCACATACTTAAATCTCTTTAAAATAATATTTTCAGTGCCTAGTAAAATTGAGTTCCCTTACTTGCACATCCAAAGGGGGAAAGAAAAATTAATTTTATGCATTTTCCAAGTGGTCTGGATGTGTTTTTGACAGATGTATTACATTACAGACAATTATATTCAAACTTATAAAAGAAAACCATAAAAAATTAGAAATATTAAATATACTTACATTTATTCTTAGTTTGGAATAATTTTACACTACCAGGAGGTTTGATATCTTTATCTTCAAAAATCTAAAGGGAAAGTTTCATATCTTTAAAATAAGCATGTATCAGACAATATGCAAGAAGTATTACATAACCAAACATAATATTATGCATATTTCAAGTTATTCACAAGAATTACATTAAAAATAATAAGACACATTAAAAATAATTTAAATGATTTCACTACAAATGTCGAAAATGCCCCACATTTAGATGCAATTTAAATACAATGTTACAGTAATAATATATGAATAAATATAACTTTAAAAGAACCTCCAACACAAAAACAGTGGAATAGCAGTAACAATTTTTGTGCAGACAAAATGCTATTTTGGAGCAATTGTGGAGCAGATATGGTTAAGAGTTTTCGAGCATTTGGAGGAGATGTGAATAGGAGTTCTAGAACAATTGCAGGAAGGAGGTTTAATTTTTTTAGTCATTATGTAATAATCAAAATATGTCTTTTTGAAGAAAAAAAAAATCTTTAAATAAAGACATTAAGAAACAGGAAGAGAGCCAGGTGGTAAAGTGTTGCTGAAGTAGCAAGTATATGGGTGTGTATGGCAGCATATGTAGAGAAGAACAAAATGTCAAAGTGCAACAGCATTATATAAACATTATAAAAAACAAAGAATTGACAAGGAGAAATCTACTAAATAATAGGTCATTATCATTAAGTCTGTTGGAAAGGAAAAGTAAATAAAAATTCAATGGACGACAGAAAAAAGTCATGAAGAATGTAAAAAGAAGTGATCTCCCACAAAGCTGCCTTAAAATGCTTACAACATAAAAACCCTTAATACAGGCTTACAACTGCTGAGGTACTTTCAAAAAGGTGAGAAAAGTGACAAATAATACAGAATAAGTGACCAAAAAGTGACTAAACATTGAAAAAGAAAAAGCGATTTTTTTTCTCCTCTTGATTACAGATGCTATTATTAAGATTTTTCTATTTATTTTAACTCGAAATCAAATGATTCATGCAAGATATGATTTTAGCGTCAAATACAAAAAGGTTAAAAATTTTGTTTAACACAACTCAACATTGCTTTTTATTCAAGAAAATCTATAGATTTGATTTGAATACATACAATACATTAATTTTATAATCACAATTTTTTGCATATATTAATGATGTTTTGAAATATGTACACAGGCTAGATTAGAGTATCTAAACAAAAATTGTGAAGAAAAAGAGAAATGTGTGCTTTGACGTAAATTACTTTAATGTATTAAATGTACATTTCAGTACAAATGTATATTTCAGGAACTTCTTTAAGACTTTTTAAAATCACTCAATTCTGGAAACCATATGACTAATTACATTTTAATACGAAAAATAAGATTAGAGCATCCCATTTTTGGTCTTTTATTAAAATATTTTGTTATTAATTCAGATTTTCTTTTTTCAACAACAGACTTTTGCTGTGATACACCATGAAAAAAGTGACTAACGGTGAGAAAAGTGACGGAATTGCAAGCCTGTTAATAGGAAAAGTTACCAAATAGGAAAAGAACAAACAACCCACAAAAATATATTTCAATTAATCAAATCTATAAAACAAAAACTGGATAAATGCGACTAAAGCATACAAAATTCATTTTGAAACCAAATTAGTCTGTATCACTGAATATGAAATCACCACTTCTAACAGAAATACCAAGCAAGTCCTTTATAACCTTCTACTTGAAACAGGATAATTTTGGCCTACAGGTTTAACTGGGACACCTGAATCAAGACATCACTGTGGTATTAACTTTCGACTGCCCACCAATGAATTTCAGAGTACTCCCCCACTCCCATCCTTCATTCTAACAGCAGATTGGAATTTACAATTCAGCTGCAGAACCAAATGAAAAAATGTCCAGTCAATTCTGCTTGCCAGGATTGCTCCAACAAAAGATGGGAAGGTGATTTTTTTGAGTAAAGAAATATTTATAATTTTAGAGCAGTCTCGCACCTTTTTCATTTCTTCTTCTGTAATTCCAAAAGGAGCATTGAAAAAATGGAGCATTTTTGATGGTGGAAGAATTCTATTCTTGCTAGCAGCCTCAGGGTTTGAAAATCGATTGTTTCGGTTGCCTAGATAATCCTTGAATGATGGACTTCCATCAGGCAAAGGAAAAGGTTGCTGGACATCATTCAAGAAAGCTTGTTTTGAATACCTGAAAACAAAAAGCCAATACTAAAGTAAACAAAGTAAAAAGTCTTGAAATATCTATGCATTTCAGACATAGAACCTTATAACAGATGCTGTGTTCAATATTGAATCTTAATATTTAAGGTCCTTTTTCTCACACTGAAAGATTTGTGGTGAAAGGAATAACTGCTCATCCCAAAACGATTTATAAAGAGAAAAAAATTATAATTCTAATCTACATTAATTTTATATCTATACAAATATGAGATGACACTGAAAACAGCTGAATAATAAAAAAATTCTAGTCATAAAACTTGCTTAGATCTTTAAAAATCTCAATGTATATAACTTTTTCTTAAATCCTTAAAAAAAATACTTTTAAAGTATAATATAAGTTTTAAAATTCCAATATTTATCTTGACCACAAATTTAAATTGGGCTAATTTTATTCTCCTGTTTGCCTTTGCAGTGTGAAGCTGACAATCCTAAAGGGGTACTGCAAGGGGAGGCTGTCTCCCAAGAGAAATTCAGAGACTTAGCCATCTTGAAAGGGTTAAATACATTTTAAAATTATCTTTTAAACAATAAAAAAATGGTAGTTGCATAATTTCAAATAGGACTAAGTGTACATTATATATTATGTATATATATATATATATATATATATATATATATATATATATATGTAATGTCAAAAAATAAGCAGGAAAAATTATAACTCAAGTTAATTTTTACTTTTAATTCGGTAATAAAAATTTATTCATGGAGAACAAGAAATAATTTGGAATATTTTTAATCAACCTTAATCTATGAGTTTGCACTTGCGTGCATCATTATAAGGTAAGAATTGTCATGTTAGCACATTTCTCTTTTAAAAGGCTCCTACTTCCATTAGAAAATTTATTCATTTGCATGTGGTTACAACATAAACAGAAAAAAATACACTTTGAAACCAAAAAATAAAATTGGCATGTTTACACTAATAGCGAAGGATTTGAGCGAGAAAAAGAGCATAGATTAATGAGTTTCATGAGTTCATTTGCCCCTTGGAACTACAATTTATTATGTGCATTTGGATATCCTCAAACTGCATATAAATTTAATAATTATTTATATTTTACATATGACATGTTGCAATCCATTTTACTACTTTTACTCTAGACAACTTTTACATTAAGGCTAATTTTTAAGAAGAAGGCTGATGGCCGATAATGTTCTTAACTAGCATAATAATAAAGAAAAATTATCTGCCCATTACATATATATATATAGTAATGGTACAGAAATAGTAAAAGGTGTATACTAACAAGTGACAATTTTTTTAAATAGAAAAAAATATATAATTACCCCAATTGAAGTTTTGAATCAAAGAATATAGATCCATTGAGATTAGAAACTGCACGTTCCACAGCTAAAGGATCTCCCATTTGGATCATTGCACATCCTTCTTTACTTTTCAAAAATTTTATCTACACATAAAAAAAAGTTCCAAACAAAACAATTTTAAAAAGTATACAAGCATCTACATATTTACTCATCATTTCAAGAGCATCTTTTAGTATTTGTTAAGCTTATATGCATACAGTATTCAAAACAGACATACAAGTGCTATTTTAAATCCCAGTGAAAAGTGCACTGCAACCAATTTTTATTAAATAAAAAATCTTTCCTTTATCTAATTTAATGTAACATAATATTACAGAAAAACAAGTTCAAAAATGCAAAGCTAATATTAAGACTTGAAAACCCTTTATATTGGGAAGGGAAAGGAATCTTAAAAAAAAAAGCACACAAGCATATGCAAATTAAAATCTTATAATCTCTTATGAGAAATTACATATGAAAGAGAATAAAAGATAGTCTTAACACTAACATCTGTTCAGTTTTTAAATTAAGAACAATTTTAACTCATGTTCTATTTTTATATTTTTTTTAAAGCTAGAAATTTATAGAATTTTACGCATATTCAATTATCAGAATTTAAGTGTGATAAAATGCATAAACAAATTTGAGAAAAATGCATATGGAGGATTGAGAACATGTTGGGGGGAGGGGAGAAAAAGTAAATAAACACACCTGACAATTTTAACAGCCTAACTAGAATTAAAAAAAAAAAAAAAAAAAGTAACTTACCCTTAGAACATTTCCATATAAGCATAATATATTAAACAATCTATCAGCATTCATCTTTTCGTGGCTGAGTCCATAAGCCATCATAACAGAACCTTGATTTCCTCCAGGGGGATTCATAGGTCCAGATGGGCCATAGCCAGGTCCACGAGGAGGAGGACCCGACATAGGTCCTTCATTATAAGGGTCACGCATATAACTACAAAAAAAAATCAATATCTAACAATGAAAAATGCTGTAAAACAATTAAATCAGATAATTTTTGATATCCTTGATTATATACTTCAAACCGCAGTTTTCAGAAAATCCACTATTCAAAAGTAATATTTAAATCATAAAAAAATCTTATTGCATTTTATTTGAAGACGAACCATACAGATTTTAACAAACTTCTTAAGGAGTATTTTTTGTTTCATAACACTTAAGCTCAGGATAATTTCTACAAAAAGCTCAACACACACATATATGTAATAATATTCTTATACTAAAAATTAACCAGCATAATTATGTCTACTTTGAATTCACTTTCAGTTCTGATTCTATATTTCTAGCAATCTTAGAGAATGTCTTTGTTTTCCCTGTGGATTCCTTCCAGTTACATAACTAAAAAGATTGACACTTAAGCTACATTATCGATGTGACCCACGTGACTTGCAGGTAATTTGATTGGTTGACACAAACATATATTTAAGTAGAATGTAAGGTTTTGTGAGAGCTGTTGCCTGAATAAACTGTATTTTTTATAAAAATTAAAGCAATCCATTTTGTTTTCTCTCTCATACAGTTTCTCAACTGCAGGGTTGACTGACAAGCTTGGAACTTCCTTGGTTATGAGGCAAAAAAAAACCTCATGACATATTACACACACATAGTGTATTTACCAATAATTTAGCTTGCTTTCATTTGTTAATAATGAGTTACAAATATGAAATAAATATTTCTATGCTAATCAAGAATTGAAAATATTTTATTATATATTTCGTACCGCTCAGGAGCAGGGGGGCCACCATAAGGATCACGAGCAGGACCATAAGGCTCAGGTCTGGGTCCTCGTGGAACATATCCATCATCATACCCACCATCATAAGGTGGTGGTCCTCTTGCATCTACAAGAAAAACATTCAAGTTATTTAATATATTTAAAGTATATTATTTTCCAAATATTACTTGTTAACCAATTTGCATTTAATTCTATATAATACGTAATAGTTTTATGAAGCCAACCTAAAACTTTTAAAGATTTTCAACAAACCCAACAAATTTTTTAACCAAAATGAATGTTCACCAAAATGAATTAAATCCTTATTTTCTTTCAGAAAATTGTAAGATTATAAAATGTTATTTTATATGAATGTAAATGCACTGATGTTAAAATATGGCCTAGTATTTTCTAAAATTTAAATTTTTACAAATTAAGATTCACACTTTAAGACTCAATTTCTTTATCTTTTCCAAAAAAAAAAAAAAAAAAAAAAAGACTTAGTTTACTTAGGCTATGAACCCATCATATGTAAAAGGGGGAAGGGAAATGTCTGAAAAGTATAATTTGATTTTCTTAGGCATAACTATATTTTAGGAATGTTTCAAGTTTCAAGATGTTATTTTAAGATTTGGAGCCAAATAAATCATATCACTGCAGCTGAGGAATTATTCAAGAGAACATGCTATATTTTATGATTTAATTCCAAAACCCCTCCCCCACCCATCCAAGGTTAAAAAAAAAAAAAAAAAAAAAAAAAAAAAAAGTGAAATAATCCATAATTATTTTTCCAGAAATCCAGAGATGGTTAGTGCAAAATCTCTCAAACTAAAGGACTTATGCAGAGCACAAATACCTCCATTATATTCAGATTACTACCTACTAATAAGTAGATAAAAAAAATGTTAACAGTATTAAAAAAAGATATTTTTTAAAGAGAATTACCAGGTGGGCCATATCCTCTTGGAGGTTCCTGGAGAAGGGCAGGTCGATCAGAACCTGATGGTTTACCTACAGAAATATTTATTATAAATGCAAATTCTAGTAAATAACTATTAAATAATATTCAATGCTAGCCTTAAAAAACATTTTACCTATATACTTACCACATACAATAGATATATCAAAGTACAGTTTAAAAGATAATAAAGTCCATCCTTTAGTTAGATTATGATACACAAAAATTTTAAGTCATTCTTTGTTCATTAGACATTAATAACATTAGGTATTTAAAGTCATCACTTTCCAAAAAAAATATGAATATTAGATAATCTTTTGTAAAACAGTTTTGGACTTTATTTGACTTTTCAAACTGAATGCATTGCTTAAAGTAAATAAAAAGATAAAGCAATTTTACAAAATTTGAAGCAGCCAGGCCCAATTTTAAAGTAATTCAGACAAGGAGCAAACCTTCCTGTCTTTGCAACAATCCCAGCAACTATAGGGAAAATGAGCCTTCAGCCGAGTGGAGACAGTATCTGTCCGAGAAGCTCACTTGAAAGCCCAGTAGATAGGCACAGACCTCCATAAGTTTTCCTATATACAAGATTCACAGCATTAGGGCAATAAAATAATTATATATCACTTGTTTGGTAGTGTTATTTTTGTCTTGTCCATGTTGTCTTCTCTCGGCTCATGTCATGCTTAGTCTTTGGTAACTACATCATTTTTGCATGTTATTGTTCCATTAAGTTTTTGGGCTGGATTCTCTTTACATATTCATGTTCCCCTTATGCTGTAAATATCGCTTTAACACAACTATTTTTATGCAATGCAGGATCTATACCATGACATGTTCTTGTGTAGGATTTTTCTATGTTATTTACATTATAAAGGTATAGGTATAAATGTTAAATTAATGGCTTAGCATATTAACTGAAAAAAAAATTCAGTGTCTCATAATACAGTAAAACCAAACAGCAAAATTCTGTCATAAATATATTAAGTTATAAGCCACCAATTGTGAAGGTTTTTCTTTTAAGATGCATATGCAAACATATATAAAAATACATTTAAACAGAATTTCTTTAGATACACATAAGATATACCATACATCTTCATATATGTAAAAGAAAAAAACCAGCACTTTTCATAATAAAAGATACATATATAGTTAATGGTAAAGTTAACAGTAATATTGGCTCAAATTTGTATCTAAATGTTACATCTAACTTTTTGAGATAGAAATATCTAAGTATAACTTTAAAACACAATGAATGTATTTTGTTTGGTTTTAAAATAAAAGATGATAAAGGATTTTTAATAAAATTTTTTTGCTCCTTTTTACTTGATATTATAAAAGTGAATAAGTACAATAAAATTATCTAACTCTAAATATTAAAAAAAACAATACCCTTTTATTTCAAATAATTTGAAGAAAATGTATAAACCATTAGGTAAATTATACTAGAAAATTATTCTGCTTCTTAAGAGAGTTCTCAAAAACTTAGCCCATTGCAACTTGTTTTTCAGCTACAAAATGCTCATCATACACAACTTTCAATATAAAAAAAAACATTCAATAATATGACATTACACATGCTGTAGCAAAACAACTTAGTAATTATATTTTAATTTTTATTTAAATATATATTCATTCAATAATATATTATAATGTTAATAATTATCACCTAGAAGATTTTAGTAATAGCAGAACTGGAAAATTATCAATCATCTCCATTAAGCTTTAAGTGAACAACAAAGTTAATGGACTAAGTAATTAACTATCATTCATTAAAAAAATACCACATAAACGTCTATTGATTTATTAGTCAATCACATGTATTAACATAATTCAACCTATAAATTTACCTAATCACTTACAAAAATTTACCAAATTTCAATTGAAGAAAAACTAATTTTCCATTTAATCACAATCATAAAATAATTTCTCAATATTTCCTAAACTGAAATAAAATATTTAAGCTGACATTTTCTAAAAATTTAGAAATGCAATTGAATCTTACCTAAAGAGTTGTTAGTATAATCCCAGCTTTCATTATCATTTTTGTATACATTCAGTCTTGTAGGCTGGAATGATTTAATAAAAAATATTACTGAATTAAAATGACTACAAATAAGAAAAATTTAATATGAAGAAAATATTAAACTATATATCAAATATTAAAGTTTTTAATACAAAAATAGTAGAACATTGTAATAGCACTTTAAATCAAACTCCTTGTTTTCATATGAACAGTAATTTATTACAAAATCTGCTTTGAAGTTTATTTCACTCTGAGTTATCATATTACCATATGATTTGAAATTAGTTTTCATTTTATCCAAAACAATACTGTTAGATTGAATCCAAGTTTAGGTGGGACATCAACCAAATCAACCAACTTTTTTAAAGATCTCTCAAGCAACCCTTGCATTTTTGCCAGATTACAATGCTTTATTTATTTTTAATTATTAACCATTGCCTAACCAACATAGTAGCTTTTAAAATCTATCATATACCTTCAATTTAAAAAAAAACTAAAAAACATTTATCTGATAAATGTACAAAAAAATTAATTACCTGTTATATAATTTTACATTAGTAACCCTTTATACCTAGCATCTCATTTCACATAGTTTTAAAAAATAACATTTAAATATTTGTTTTCTTAGAACAATTTTTTCTTTAGAGACTAGGTAGAGGGTAATCTTACAATCAAACAACAAAAATTTCAAATAATTGCAACTTAGTTAAAGTCAAAATATATTACAAAAAGACAGGGTAAATATTTATAATGTAACGTTTCATATGAATGCATCCTAACTTATTACTCTCATAAAGCATTCTTAATCTCATTTATAAAATCCATTTCTATATCAGTCGTTCATATGCAACTAATATATGCAATTATAAATCACGTGACCACTGTTTTATTTTAATCACTGCAACTGATGCCATTAAGAGTATAAATATTATTGAGTTTGGTACCACATAATGACATCTGCAGTTTTTTTTTTTAGGTGGTTAAAACTATTGACTAACCAACCAAGTGATGTTATTAATCCTCATTAGATTTAATTTTTTAAATTTTACTTTTTTAAGATTTTCAAACAGACTACAAAATTGTATTTGCATCATTGAACATAACATTACATTAGATAAGAGTAAATTTAGATGAGAGTAATTTAGAATGGTAAATTTTTCTACAGTTACGAAAAAGGAGACAAGGACATAAAACTTTTATGCAATTTTTAGAATAAAGGTAAAGTATTTTTCAAGACCTAAGTTCTAAATCATTTTAATTGGCACAGAAAAATTTAACCACTCAATTGATTTAAATAGAGATGATACAAGTAATCTTAAAAAATTATACACAAATATGAATATTTTCTAAAATTATGTAAAGGACTATTAAATTGTTACTTTTGAAGATTTAGATATAAAATTTAGCATAAATTCAATGTTAAATAAAAAACTACCAATAAAACAATGTCCTGCAAAAGTATTACAGCAGCAACCGATTGTTAATAAAACCTACCTTAGCAAATTCAATTTTTAATGTACAACATCCCGAGTAAATATCGCAACCATTCAAGGACTGCTTAGCTCTCTCAGCTGCTTCTAGACTGTCAAACTTGCATAAGAGTTAAGGTAAAAAATCAAAACTAAAACATTAAATTAGTAATGCAGGTATTAATACAAACAGAATTAGTGCAAGTACTTTATATAAATTACTTTATTTAAAAAAAAAAACATTAAAATTTAAAGGATATTCAACCATAGCTTGAACACCATTCTTCTTAAAAATGACAATTCTTAGAACTTTTCCACTTGGACTACAAATTGTATGAATAACATCCTAAAATATAAAAAATATATTTAGATTTCCTTAAATAAATTTCAAAGGTTTTTGAGTTTACAAATATACTAATTACTTACCGTAGTTATTGGATAAGCTGGATTCATAACAGTAATTAACAAGATATGATTTGGCTTCTCTTCAAACCTACATAAAAATTCAAACAAATTGTACTTGTGCACTATATATATATAGAGAGAGAGATTAGAATTTCAAAAGAAATTGAAAAATTCTATTTGCTTTCCAAATTTCTGATTAATAACTAAAATTTATTCTTGTAGTATGATTGAGCTTATAACATGAATAAATATTAAATTAGTCAGCAAAGATTTAAATAACTTTTTTCATTTGGGCTGTAATTTCACAAAAATCAACTGAGACATGAAATTGCAAACAGTGTTACACATATTTCAAAGAAAGTGTTCTCACATAGGCAAATAGGGGACCAGAAACAAATCTTGCAAAAATAATATTTGGGATCACCAAGTAAAAAATAATGCTTTAAGAAGGTCAAAGCTCTAGCATATACTTATCCTTTCCTTAATCTTGATTTCTGTAAGAATTACGTGTATTTATGGATATAAGGTTTCAAAAAAAATTTTTTTTTTAAATATTTGTTTTTAATTTAAGTTTTCTACCAAATTAATTCTATAACAAACTAAAGTAAAAACATTAAATACTGATATGTATGCTTTTTAGTATATATTTAGCTATAGGGGAGACCGGGGTAAAATGGACCACGGGGTAAAGTGGACCATCCCTTATTATTTATTTTATTTATTATTTTTAATGTTTAATACTTTGATACATAAATGACAGCGCTGCAGTCTTGAATGTGTAATTGTGTGTTTATCTGACAATTGAGCCATTTTATTCTAGAAAGTTGATTTGTGGTAGTCAGAAGTAAATATTTTCATCATAACATATCTTCTCTTCATTTAAGAATTGTGATTTGGAGGATTTAACTTTGCACAATAAAGAGCTAAGATAATGTATTATTATATTTAATGCAGCTAAAACAATTTAATATAAGATTTGTTCTTTTTTTTGGACACTTTTTGCCATAATTACACATGGGGTAAAATGGACCACCAGTACCTGGGGTAAAATAGACCATGGTTCATTTTCCAGGTTTTTTTTTTTTTTTTTTTTTTTTTTTAATTTCTGTATCCCATATGCTTTTCTAAGTTGATTTTATGTGTGATAATTTAAAAAACATGCAATCAGGATTGAAAGTAACAGATATATGGCCATTCAATGAAAACATCTTTCAGGATATCCAATATCTCTCATCATATGTGACTGACCAACCGTCACCATATTTTGAATTACCGAGTACAACTGATCGTCAAACAAGCGCAGGTGATCAACAATCAAGTGTAAACATAGATGATCAGCAACCAAATACATGACAATCAGTACAAAGTGGAAATTATCAGTTGAAAACAATATCACCTTTTGAATCATGCCCCTTAGCAAAAGCTAGTATGCGCAAGACAACAAACAAATGAAAGAAGGGTGCATCAAAAATTCTAACTGATACACCAGTGAAAACGATGATTGAAAAAGATGTCAAAGAGAAGGAAGAGAAAAAATTAAAACAGAAAAATGCTGCTTTAGTTAAAGCTAGGAAGAGTTTAGAAAAAATGTTAGTCTTAATGATGCAGAAAAATGATAAATCTGTGCATTTAAAAGCAAATAAAGAAAATTCATTATGTGGATCAGAAAGTTCAAGTGATTCGGAAAATACATCATAATTTTGATGATGAATTAAAAGTTGGCAAGTATGTTTTGGTTAAATTTTTGACAAAAAAGACAGTGGTTCAATTTGTTGGTTTAATAACAGGAAAAAATTATGAAGATTATGTTCTTGTGAAATTTATGAGGCAAAAACCTAATCAAAATGTGTTCATTTTCCCTGACAATGTTGATGAATTGCTCAGAAATGTTCAAGATATTGTAATGAATCTTCCAGACCCTACTGCTTCTCAAGAAAATAGACTTTCAGTAACACACAAATCTTTTGGTATATCATTCATTAACTTCAATATTCGCTAATATTATGCTTTATATGTACAGATTGAAGCTATAGAAAATAAATATAATACATTTTATGTTTTGTACTATTAAATAATGTAATACATTTAAGTTATCTTTAGAAAATTTTGCGGTCCATTTCACCCCATGCCATGGACCATTTTACCCCGGGGTCGGGGTAAATTGGTCCACTTTGTCATTTGCTATTAAAAAAATTATAATAAAAAAAGTATTTATAATAACTGGTTTTGACTGAGTGTAATATAAAGCCTAATATATAGGTAATATGCATATATATTTTCAGATTAAGAAAAATCATTAATTTAAGAGTAAATACTCAAAATTCACAAAAGCGGACCATTTTACCACGGTTTCCCCTACATATGCAAATGTTATGATTTTGATAATCAAATATATAAGGTAACTTCTATGAAAAAATGTGTCCCACAACATTCACACACAAATTATAATACTTAAAAAAAGATATAGCTGACAAAACTATTTTGATTTCTTTTCCAGAAATATTTTTATTTCCATGAATGTACATAGGAACCCCACAGAAAATTACAAAATAAAATGAGCTTCATGAGCATTGCTTTTTACAGGATAGTTTATACATATTTGTAAAATTTGTTCCTAATTCCCTATTTGGCATCATGACAAAAACTTCTCTAGAATATATGTCCTGCTTTTGGGGAATAAATGACCATTTCTATGGTTATATACATAAATTGCTCCAGCAAGTTAAGAAATCGTAATGTAATTGCTAGAAAATTTGGATTTGAACTCACATGTACTGTGGTACCAAAGAGAAGCATCCTACTCATTCACCAGTGTTTAAATAATTTAATGATAACTCCAGCTTTTTTTTTTTTTTTTCTTTTTCATGCCTATCTAGAATTCAGCATAATAGTAATTGTATTTCAGGACAAAAGAAATATTTTAGACTACTGGTTTCAAAATTACATCATTTTTTAAAACTATGAAGCTATTTAATAATTATGATTTTCCTAGATATCACTGTCAAACTCAAAAATTACATTTCATACCTTTTCACTGTAAAGCTATTTTCAAGATATATATATATATATATATATATATATATATATATATATATATATATATATATATATATATGCATTAAAGGGGGATTGGAGGAATTTCACCTGAGTTTTACTCTGCTACTTATAAAAAATTTATCTCAATTCTAACTGGCTTTTGGTGAATTCTTAAAAATAAGTAGAATATTGTAATTCATTATAGTAGTATTAATTATTGAAGCACACACACAAGCATTATCTTCTATAAATTATATAAATAAACAGCAACATGTAAAACTTACCCAGCTCTTCCACCACTATTTCTGTTATAATTGTTGACATAATTACCCATGCCGGAATTGAATCCATCCTAAAATCAAATTGTATAACATACTTTAAAAAAATTATTAATTGCAGCATATAAATTGCATACTACACAATGCATAAAACAAATTAAAACTAACAAGTATTTTTAAAGCTCTATAGGAAATGAATTAAATGTTCTTAAGTTATACCTGTCTATTCTGAAAAATTATATATATACCTTAAATCTTTATATGCAGTCTTTATAAACTTCCCTTACTTTTTTTACCTGCTAATTTTTTTTCTGTTAAACCATTATCAGTTGAATTTGGAACTATGTTACTTGAAAATTTTAAGAATCATTAATTATTTACACTTTTTTCATCTTTTGTCATACACCAAAGATAAGCTTAAGTCATAAAAAAATTGAGAGATAAAAGTAGTAAGTTATATAAGAGCTGAGTGTCTTTAAACTTTCTAAAATATTTATATTTTCAGTAATACTTGTTCAGTGCAATGAAAACCGAAAAATTTCATTTTCAGAAGCCATGCTACTCACTCTTCAATATAAGGCACATATATTTTGAGATACCAGGAAACAAGAAGTAGTGCTAAAAACTTCACAAATAAAGTTAATAAATTTTTTAACACATTTCTAAATTTTATACTTTTTTAAAGTTACGTATGAAAAAAAATAAAAATGATACAGCTGGCACTTCTGTATATATAATAAAGTAAAAAACAAAAATTCGACGTACCCGTCCTCTATCGTTTTCTGTTTTAACTCTTTTAGCTACATGTCCTTCAAACTGTACCATAGTGAAAAAAAAAATAAAGTTTAAGTAAGGTAAATAACATTCATTACTTTTAAATCACAATTTGGGCATAAAATATATGATTTTATGGATTGTGTGATGTCAGTCACTTGAAGCAGGAAAAAAAAAAATTGGATTAAATCACGAATTTTATTCTTCAAAATAAACTTTAATTGGGTCGCTTGATTGATGAAAAATTTAGTGATGCAGAAGAAAGAGAAGTTTGATTTCATTTTAAAAATAAGTATAACCACCATCCACTTTAAATATTGTATCACTTAAGGCTTACAATTTTAAATTTACAAAAAATTAATTACTCTGCTTTTTCCTGTTAACTCAAAAAATTAATTACTCTGCTCCATCCTGTTTCAAACTCTTGAATGTACTTAACCAGAGACATAATATTCTTTCATCAGGAGCATCAGTAGAATGCGATAGAAAACAAAATCCTAAGACATACTGTATGAATACACATTTCTGTTCTTATTTGGTTTAAATAAAATGCATAATTATTTTTATCATAATTTTAATTCAACTTCAATAGAGAAATTTTTAATTATCTGATTTTCAATGATTTTTTAATCAAGTGGTTTGAATCATGATTTTAATCAAGCTGGTTTTGTTTTAATCAGACTGAAATAAATCATCCAACCTCTTCGGGAGATGTTAGATGAATTAATTCAGCTTGAAATGACTGTTAAGAACCACTAACGACTGTTAAGTGGGGTCATCTTTAGAATGTCACAATATTGAAACTTGATTTGTTAGGTTCCCTTAGGAATTGATTTACAATCTAGAAAATCACTTTTATGTTAAACACAACATATAATTTTACACCACTTTTTCTTGTATAAAACAGTCACATTATACACAAATATATATACATTATATAGACCAAATCTACAGCTCTAAATCTAAAAATGTTAATGATCAAGGTAACTAAAATGTACAGCTGGAAAAACTTGATAAAACTAAAGAGGAACAAATATTTATCTTTTGACTAATTTACTGCTCCTTATCTACTAGATATTTTTTATTTAAGTATGTCTGAAAATAAGACTAATATTTAAATTTTTTAGGGGAATCAGGTTATATTTTAACTGATGTGTTTTACATGAAGTAAAATGTACCAATAAGGTATCATAATTACTATCATGATTTCTTTGTTTAAACCGGAATGCGGAGGTTGGAAACTCAATGAAACTCAGATTTCTTCTGGGTATGGCTCATGATTCTGATTCGGGTATGGGAAATTGAGATTCACCATTTTTTCTTGGCGCCAAATAAAATGTCGCCAAAAGAAACTAGACTGCATGTTCCCGACAAAAATTAACTGAAATTGCTAACTATTTTTACATCATTATTATATTATACACATATCTGAAAAGTTTCATGAATAAATTTTTAGGATAGTCATAATGAAATGAATATAAAACAACACGTTATGTAACAAACTGCTAATGCTAAACATTCCCCAAAATGAAATTCACGTGCGCCGAATGTAATTTACAAAGAGTAATAATCAAGTTGGTACATTACCGAAACAAAACATAAAGTAGTAAAACTCTGTTTGATAAATTTTAAAATTTTATAGACCTTTCTTAAGATTATCTATGGAGAAAAATTAAAATGGTGCAGCCGGCACTTTTGAATAAGTAATAAAGTAATAAAAAAAAAACTTCAACCAACCCGTCCTCCATCATTATCTGTTCGAGGTCTTTTAGCAACATGTCCTTCAAACTGTGCCATATTAAAGCAATTATTAATTCACAGAAAGATTATCAAGTATGAAATTCACTCCTCTAACACTAGCGTTCAAACCATGTAAATGATTGTTATTTTTTTATGTTGCCAACATGATGTTTACTAAAAGAACTACCTTTTAGTTTTACTGTATCCATGGATGAAGTTAGGATGGAAAATTGCGGAGTGATTCGAATTGGAAGACATAACTACCTCAGACATAACTACCCATGTTCTTTTCTCTTTTCTTTCCCCTCTCCTCTTTCCTTTTCTATATATATTATCCAAATATCAGCCAAAGGATTAGTTGTAATGTTGATCACATATATATGTCCAATACTGGGGATAAAGGGTCCTCGGCCCTAGGCGCCCCAAAATGTTTTTTCCAGTGTCCAGTGTAACTACCTCAGATGGTTGAGGCTCACTGTTGCGACAAATAATTCCATGTGATATAATACGTTATACAAAAGTACCGACCTGTTATTGCATATGAAAGGATATCGGTTTTACCAAAGAATCATATATCATCTGATTAAAATACATTGTTGTTTTATAAATAAAACTGCTATCAGAGACAAGATAAATTAATATACTAGGTTTTCAGCAGGACTATAGAAAGGGGATACAGCAGAAACAAGAAAATCCTAGAAGATCCTAGAAAAGACAAATGCAAAAATCGCTGATTAACGCTACATTGCTGTGGACCGTTTGAAGAGCATTTACCTAACAAGTCAAGATGTAAATTTTATCTCAAAAATTACTGTAGATAAAATAGAGAACTGTAAGGGTTCATTTTGCTTTTACTTTTGTATTATAACTTTCAATTTAATTTAAAAATAATTGTAATTAATCTTTTTATTCAATTTTAATTAATATTTTTTAGAATATTTTGTAACATTTAAATACACAGGCTTATAGCAGTCTAGTGTTTTTGTGTTCTTATGTGGTTTATGTTGTGTACAATCCAGTTAATAAGTGTCATTGATGTAATAATAATTAAAATTAAATATAATTGAAGAGAAAAATGAAAAGGACAAAAATAATTATATGAAATTAGAAAAGAGCAATTTTGAATGAAAACATTTTCATTTTTATTTATTTATTTTTTTTTATAAATTTAATTATTGTTTAAAACAAAAAAATTATTAAAAGAGATGCCTGGATGTTAGCAGATTTAAGAAAGTAACCGAAAAAGTAAAATTAAAATTTTTGAAAGGGAACATTAAAAAAAGACATTATATATCGAACTCGAGACGGAAAAATAGAAACACAACGAGCCAAAACTACTGACTGATTCTGTATTAAATTAACCTTATGACAAAAAAAAAAGGCGGAGCCAAAGCTTCACTACCATTCTGCAGGGCCGTAACAAGGGCGATACGAAGGTTGCACTTTCCACTGGAGCATCAGTCGCAGGGGCCGCCAAGCTGTGAGCAAAATCTTTGATAAAGACTCAAACACGATCCAAATGAAGACGATTAAAGATGAAGAATATATTTTCTAAATAACAAGTAAAGGCTAGGGTTAAGACACTCTAAATTAAAATTATTAATAAAACTAAGCGTTAAAATTTACAGTTATATTATTTAATAAATCCTGGATGTAAAGGCAAAATATTTGCAAATAGATGAAAACACTTTGACTTGCAAAATTCCCATGTACTTTAAAGTGGCCTGAATTCGGATTGATCATAAGGGCTGCCAGGCCCTAAAATATTTTCGAGAGTGCAAACAGATGGTCTTCTCCCCGCAGTATTAAGTCCTCGGGTATCTAAAAGACAGCCTGTTCACTTTCAATTGGGTTCCGTTTTCAAATTATAACTATTTTTTTAACTGGAACGAAATCTTGACCACATGTTGATAATACCGCAGAACCATACCGAAGATTTTATCGGCATGATGCTGGTTTATGAAATTCTGTCCCTTAATGTTTTTATTTCGCTGCTACTGCCACCAACTCACAAAGTCTTCTATTAGAACCTCCTCTTTGTATCATAGCACCCTACGGTAGGGAGCGGATAATTGTGTCCATCTTATGTTAGATAACATCTTAACATCAGCTGGGCATAAGATGTAGGATTACAGTGATCCCTCATTTTTCGCGGTTAATGGGGACCAGAACCTTCCACGAAAACTGAAAAACCGAGAAGTAGGATTTGCCCCTAGGAATTTTCGTGTATGGGTGTACACGAATGTTTTAAATATGTAAACAGTATTTATACTTTGCACATTTAAGACAAATATTATAACAGTATACGTATTTACTTAAACATGTCGGTGTTAATTAATAAGGTTAATTACAAAACCTTATAGAGTAATAAACATTAATCAACACTGTTTTCTGGGAAAGGCGAAGTTTTGCGTTAGTAGCGGAGGAAAGACTCTCACTTGACTCGTAGAAGTTTTAGGCTCCCTTGGAGACTCTTCTGCTGGAGGCGCTGATAGTAGAGCCAGGGGATTTTTTGGAGAGAAACATGGGGATAGGTAGTTGTTGTCTTTGTTTTTCCTTTTCCTTACAAAATTCCACTGTACAAGGATATAACCCCATTCTACGGTAGTACTGAACTCGACAAATGTACAAATTCTTGCCATGTTGACAATTGTTGCAGATTCTCCAGGGTAAGACCAAGCTCTTCAGTTTGTTATTCGTCTTCCTCTTCATTTTCTTCATCACTTGCAGACTTTGTTATCTCAAGAGCCCGTGGTATGTGTTCTCAACTCATTTCAACTCTTGATTGACATTCAAGGATCCTTCCTTCTCGCACATCAACATGAAACAACGCTCCTTTCCTTAATGTGGCTGCCAACAAGGTTGTATTTTTTCATTTTTATTTTTTATGAATGTTTTGGAAAAATTCGCAAAGCACTGAAGCCGTAAAATATGAAGAGCGAAGTGGCGAGGGAACACTGTAATGGGTTTGTATTATACAGAACGAAGAAAGGAAATTCATTTGTGCTGTCATTCATTTATCATTGAGTTTGTGTTAGACACTGAGTTCCAAATGCGGTTAAAAAAAGACCCAAAAGGTTATAAGGATTTGATTATTCCTACTCAATTCAGAAAGAAACCTACGATTGTTTCCGTTTTATTTCATACCATCCTTAAACGCATCCGTAATGATTCAGAAATAAACCTGTACTCTAGATCAATTCTTAGCTAAGCAAAAGGTAAGTGTTACTTATCTTACTTTTTATAATAACTTTACATAGAAATCCTGTCGTTACTTTTAGGACACAAACAAAAAAAAAATGTTTACAATTTTGTTTCTTATATGTCTTTGATAATTGTAACTATAAGGATTTTGCTATTATTAATATTGTAAATACATTTTAAATATATTAAAGGGAGTTGCAACCTTCAAGTAACTCTAAAAATCCACTTTTGGTCCTATTTTCAAAGTTTTGCTAAAAGTATTCACTATCTATTTATAGCTCAATATGCATAAAGTTATACATGCGATTCTTTTATTATTCTTAAATATACGTTACCGTAACTATGAGAAAATAGGAAATTTATTGATTACATTAATATATGTTTTCCTTCAATAACGAACATTTCATACTGAGCTACTAGAACAAAATATCTATGTACCAGTGGCGTGCGGTCCATATGTGCAGGGTGTGCACTGCACACCCTGGCAAAATTATGAGGGACAGTAATTTTCTGCACCTATGTCTACCTATCTTTATATGGTATATAATAAATATTATTTATAATATACTCAAATATTATGTTGATTTGCTTGCTTGTATTCCGCAGTGCGTGCGCTACTAGGTGCCTCACCACGTAGCGCACAACGAAACATAAGGAGTTCTGATGTGTACGCTCTGCTCTCTAAATTGAAAATCACTCTTTATATGTATGGGCTACTGGAGAAGAACAGGTACTGATGCAAGTGTAGCTATTTTTCCTGCACTTGGCATTCAGAATAATCCGAAGGTACGGTTTACTAAACATTGTATTAGAGCGGGGACTTTTTTTTTTTGGTTTTTTAACTGATTAACTGGCCATACGATTTTGCTGACGGTTAATGTTGAAATTTATATATTTTAAGATTTTGTTTTCATGGAAAAATAAAAGAAGTATTTCATCAATATAAAGTAAAATGTTTTAGTGTGGTAAAGTAATTTCGGTGATGTATTCTATTTATTGAAATAATTAGCTGAAAAAAATGTTGTTTTGTTTTAAAGAAACGAATTTTAACAGAACAGTCCAAATTTTACCATTCATTGTGTCTTACAGGCAGTATATAAGTTATATTATGTAACACCATATCCCTGGTTTTGTTTTTTAAAAATTGTCAAGATGTTTTTCACAGAATATATGATTTCCAAATGTTAAAAGCAATTAATAAATATAATTTAATCCACTGACCGAACAAGAAACAGTTCGCTCTCTTGTGCCAGTGTGCAGCGAAATCCTCTGCACGTGGATGAGGCGCCGCAGCGGCGGGCGCCATGTGGTGCTACGTTTTCTGAACATATAAGTTTTTCGTGGAAGCCCGAAGCGTTGCTTTTTCGACGCTGATATGACACCATTCAACAAAAGATATGATTTTTGCTTCAGTGCAAGTAGAATTCTCATAAGTTTAGCTGTTTTTATAGTTATAACTCGACTAATCGTAGGTAAATATTTTATTTGTTGTAATATTTGAATTTATATTCATAATAAATAACCCGTTTTAGAATGGAGAACTCAGATGTCTCAATAATTAAAGATTTATTGGAAAATCCATGTTCTCTGCACACCCTGCATAAAAACCTACCGCACGCCACTGCAATGTACAATTTAAATATTTTTTTTTAAAATTACAATATAGTGTATGATAGTTGAAACCTAAGTATTTTTTAAAGCTTACAATAAAAACTTTTTACTTTATGTTACGCATGTCGTTTTAAAATAATATTTTTTAATGGAAAAAACAAGTGTAAATGATATACATTAATACAATATACTTAGTAATCATTGTGTACAAAATATGCATAATATTTTTTAGAATCATGTTCTCAAGTTAGCTATGCGCGTACTAATAAGAATATTGAAAGCATTAGATTCAGAGACGTTTAAGTTGTTGAAAATTGGTAATTTTTTTTAGATGTTTAGATTGTAACTCCTCTTTACGTAAGATAATACGTCAATCAGACACACAGAAGCTTATATAGGAGAAGAATGACGTGCAAGTCGAGCACTTTTAGAACATTGAATTTTTTTCAATCTACAGTAAAACTCCTCAGAAGTGGACAGCTCGAGATATACAAATACGTTCTCTTTTTAGATAATCCGGTATTTAGGTAAAAAGTTACCTAATAAAAATTAATAAAAACACACGGTACTATGTGTAAATGGTTTAAATGATTAAATATTCTATTATTTCAGTACTAAAATTTATCAGTACATATTATTTTAAAATTTAAACTTTGTTTAAATACTTGAAAAATAGAAACCCGAATATACTGGCATGCTTGCATTCCATACTAATTTTTTACGCATACAGATTTTAAAATATTTTAGTTTTAAAAACAAAACATCTTTTAAAATAATTGCTTTGCTGCCTACAGTGCTTTCCACAGTGATATTTTATTATTCTAATTTAGTATTTGTGATATTATTTTTTTTTCTATTTTATTAGTAAATTTAGCAAAAGAAAATATTGTTTCGTATTGAGGTAATTGAGTTTCAAATACAAAGCGTTACTTATTTTCAATTTTATATTTGAATGTATTATATAAGTTCTATCAATACTATGATTAGTAAAATTTAAATTGTAAGTTGCATATTTTGTTATTTTAAAAGGCTGATTATTTGATTTTTAGTGAGAGAACTAAACAATTTAATTCCAACACATTCTCATAAAAAATAATTTTGAGGAACTGGATTTAAATTTTACATGAATGATTTAAAACAAAATAATTTAAATATATTAACTTCATGGAATTGTAATTGATGAAATGGTCAAAAATCACCTAAAGACCTAAGACAATAAAATTGTGTTGATGCCATTGTTGAGTGATTCCTCTTCCCAAATATTTATATTTTAATGAGTATCGTAGTAATTCTTCCTGTAACTACAGTTATTGAAGCAGAACTCTCATTTTTCTCCTTTTAAAAGTCAGATCTCCGAATGGGGCAAGAAAGGTTTACAGGATTAGCTGTGATGTCAACACATAAGCATTTAATAGATGCTGAAAATGTTATAGAAATATTTATGAGACAGCCGAGAAAAATAAAACTGAATTTTTTTTTACCACCTTAAAATATTTTATGGTTTACATTTTAAATGCACTGCACGGACGATTGTCGAATGGACAGTAGACGAGATAAAAAACTTCTACCAATATACCAAAACCAACTTGCCCCAATTTCTGATAGTACCAAAATTCTTGATTTAAAAACTATTAAATATTTTATTATCAAAGTCGAAAAGTATCGCTCCCCACATCCAGTTCCTCAGTGTCATAGATGCCAAAATTTCTTTCACAACAGCGCTAGCTGTTGAATGACACCAAGATGCGTGAAATTTGCTGGAAATCATCTTAGTAGCGCTTGTCGTCATGTTGTCGGAGAGAAAGAATTTATCAAATGTTGCAACTGCAATGGTAAGCACCTTGCAAGCTATAAAGGATGCGTTAACTTTCCAAAACTTAGAAATGGTACCAGAAGCACCACAAACCTCCTTATAAGCACTGATAGAAATCCTAACAGTAATACTCCTAAAACAAATAGGAAAACTTTTGACCAAATTGTTAGCAATAATAATCAAATAGACCCTATACCCACTACAAATACCGACACTGATTTGATTCCTAATAAAAATCATAACGAAATGCAATCTAATAATTCCACTCCAAAAGAAATTTTCGAGTTTGGAATGATAATTAAAGAAATTAAAACTGTCCTTGGATTCCAAGACATTACTGGCCAGATTAACTCATTAAAAGATTTCATCAATAAATTAAAGAAAACGGCTGATTAAACGAGCGCCTCTCCCTGCTGTAGGAATTGTGTTCCAATTTCACTTAAAGGTTTTCCTGATGCTATTTTACTTCACCACCGTTCGAGTTTTCTGATCTCTGTTTACTAGTCTTTCGACGTTTGAGGGCAAGGCCCAGGCAACGTCGTAAAACTTTGCACTCTGCAACTCTCTCTAAGGGCTCTGCTCTTTGATACCAGAGTCCGTTGTTTCGAATCCCGATCATGGCATGGTTCTATGTAGCTGTTCAGAACAGTAATTCCTGGTCTCATTAGCCCTCATGTAACAAAACAGTAGGCGGTAGCTATCCAAAACTAAATTCACTGTAACGCATATATTTACTTAATATACAATTATGGTTATTTATAAAAGAGCTCTAATTTCTTCAAGATGTAACATTTTTGTGTGAAATTATTGGTGTCCACCCCTACAAAATTTTTTTCTAGCTAAATAACGGGCATTGAAAACTTCTTTATAACTGCCTATAACGACAGCTTAGTGTGGGCCTTCTTTTAGAAAGCTGAAACTGTTAAAATCACATCTACAATCCTCGTTTGGACAGGAACGGCTAGGGAATAGATATTTAACACTGGAAAAGATATCGTAAACACCCTGAACTATGATGAAATCACCGACTTATTCGTTGATGCTAAAATCTTGGAAAGCGATCCTACTTCTTGGAATCCTACTGCTCAAAGATGATTTTGAACAAAGGTGCCAGCAGTGGAATGGTAGTTTTTAAAATTAATGTAATACAGAATAATGATCCATGCCAGTAGTTCGCAAGCTTCTTTGAATTACTCTTTGATTAAATTAAGATTTTACACCAACTTTATATTATAATGACTAATCATAAGAGATGATAGTAATCATTCATTTTATTAAAATTAGAATAATTATTAGGATGGATGAGAGGTTGCAAATCATTATGTATATTTCAAATCTTGGAACCAAACTGGGCACTAACCAATCATGTCCATTTACCTATTTAATTATGTCACATCAATACTTTCTCATTATTTTACTTAAGTTTTGTAATTTCTAAGACCACAGTTATGCATCTTATGTCAGATCAATAATCTCTGGATTTTTAATATAAAAAGATATTTTTTTCTCACAAAGAGTAGTGAATTTAGAGTGCATGGTTTATCATTTTAGATCTTGGGAAATTGATGACTACTATTATAGATAGTTCGTTCAAGTTTTCCCAAATGCTCTGAGCTAATTCTTGAATCCTACACTTCAAATAATCAAACTATACTAAAAATTCCTCATATTTGATTTTTTAGCATTTTTACTTGGATTTTTTGTTCAAATACGTTCAAATGTATTAGTGTTCAACCTCACATGGGCACTGTGGCATAGAGAAAAAAAAAAAATCACTGGTTTAATTATGAAGATTTTGTGTCATCTCTAAAGAAGCAACACAGCCCTCTGGAGTACTACGATATACATGAGGTGACAACTCAAAAGGCGGCAACATGCATGTGCAAATCCCATGCAGTGGGAGATTAAACTAGAAGACTAAATGATTTTTTGTATACTTCATTTTTCAATCTAAAATATTGTATTATATATTTGTTAATAAATTTTAAATGCTACTCCTTATATCTTTGGAAGGCAAAAAAATTTTTATGGTCAAATCTAAAGATGTATAAATTTTAAGATTTAGTATGCAAAAATTAGGCTATTTTCCAAGTAGAAAGACTTTTATAGGGCCATTTATAGTCAAACAAGGATTTAAACTTCATAAAAGTAACTTATTAATATGCCTGCATTTACAGTCTTCCTGACTCATAGAAAAGAAGTGTTCTTTGAAATTCCATGCTATGTTTCTCTATCATACAATGATATTTAAACAATCCACTATCAATCTATTATACTACTGATTCAATAAATTCTATCCTATGGAATATTGTTAATAAAAGTTAAATCTGTCAGCATGTTCTCTTCTGCAATAAATATTTTGTAAAAGTAATAAACAGTCAGGATATAACTGGCACCAAAACTGAATTAAATACTTAAATCAGGGTATCTGCCAAAATAAAATTTTTCAAATCCATGACTTTAACTGATTTTAGCAGATGATTTTCCATGACTTAAAAAATATTTTGTTAAAGTGTATATGAATAAAAATTATGATGTACATACAAATAAAATGTATGCTTTTAGAGAAATTACAAGAATTTATGATAAAAAATACTTTATAAATGTTTATAAACTCATATATATATATATATAAATTGTTGTATTTACATACCTAAGTTTAATCATATAGCAATTTTCTGAATGCAATCAAAAAATTTCCAGTTTGAACTCAGGATACTTATGTATTATAGAGGTGACCATGAATAATAGCCAAACACGATAACCCTATGTTTATATGTAATAGTCCTAAAGATAAGCTTATATTTTGTACAAAAATCTTTTTATTAATAATAATAATTATTATTATATTAATAAAAATTTAATCTATAATTTAAGAAAAAACCAGAATAATATACTTATACATATACCCACCTATTAAGCTTGCTTGTTCTGAGTTTCCTTGGCGAACAAGTTTTATTTGGCAATATGGTCAATGGGATAATGCATAAGTACCAAACTCAGAAACTTCAGCCAAATGACAAGTAAAAATAGAATTAAATGATTCAATGCAATGATTTCGCCAAAATATTTAGTGCCTCACAATCAATAATTATTAACATTTCTATATAGATCTCAAAATTTAATGCCTCAAATTAAAAATCTCTTATTTACTGAAACTCCTATTAACTCTTTACAGTAAAGATTTCCTCCAAAGTATGAATTTTCGAACAGCTGTGAACATCCATGCCAACAGTGGGATTCAAACCCACGAACTTCCGTGCCAAAGAGGAGCACCCTACCCATTTAGCCATCAATCGGTCAAATGGGTAGGGCATTGCTCTTCGGGCGGCCTGATATTTGTTATGGTATTGTTATCACATAATGACTGTTGCTGCTGCTTTGCCATTCTAAAACCAGTTCTTCCATGCTTAACAAATTTCTCCCTTAATATTTTAAGTGAGCTAGATAAGCTACGATATCATTTAATTGAAAATTAAAAGCAAAAATAATAAATTATAATAAAATTTGTATTAATTCTAAAATTTATTAGTACCCTCTCCCAAAGTGCCCTGCTTTTCTGTTTCCATATTTAAAATTCAAATATAGTTTATTTCTGAAAAGTATATGTAAATAATAGCTTTCCATACGCGGGTTTGCACGGGTATACACTTAATAACGTTTACTTGTATATTATGTAAACTTTTATTTTATACCAGGCAATCCCCCTCTTCACCCATGTTGATGTTTGCATAGATTTGTATTCCTTACATTTTAAGCAAGAATCTGATGGATATCTGCAACGGCATCTAATAATTAAATCTAGCATTTAAAAATTAAAGTAAAACATTCCGATCTCCGATACTCTGTACGCGACGCTGGTGTCTCAATATCAACCGGAGATCATCACGCGGAGGCGATGCCGGTATGATGAGTGAAATTGCTGTGTTGCGTATACGAGACGGGTTAATGTTTCTGGTGCTTTCTAAAAATAGTATCTTCAAGCATAACAAAAGATAAAAACATACATACGCATATTACATATTAATAAAGGTTGAGGAAAAAAAAATTCACCCCCCCCAAAAAACCCCCATATTTTATACTTCCCCAAAACATTGTTTTTTAATTAAACTTGCATAAACTAAGATTTTAATACAAAGACCCCCCCTTTTATTTAACAACCTTTATTAGATTTTCGGAAATGAATGTGGAGGGGGTATAGAAGACCGAATATACGGGTGATAGCGAAGCCTATTCTGGTCTTGCCTCATTAACAGACAAGAAAAAAAAAAAAAAAAAAAAAAAACAGATGACTGATCGAATAAGCACTGCTGAGATAGAAATATTTGACCCCTCCAGTGCAGTGTACTCTGCCCTAATGTATGTTTTTCTACACTCGTATCTTCAATGGTTTTGCTTATCACAATGAAATTACATATGATCACCGGCTTGGTCAAGGACGATATCATCCCTTTTCCTCCCTCTCCTTTGTCACATCACAAGCTGATGTGTACTTTCCCCCCCCTCAACCATTAGCTAATCACACGTAACGAGACACTACACATTGGAACAATAACATCCCCTGGTCAGCTCGTAGTAACTGTTTCGCCACGCAGTTAGGTTTGGTTTGGAGTGCTACGGTCTACTTTTTGCAACACGAGGGCTAATGAGACCTGCCCTGCAGTTAAGGAGCCCTAATATGTCACGTGTCTCAGTGTACAAAAAGTAGATGAATGGGAGTCCAGTGCTACGGACATAAGGGAGAAGTATGCAGCCACTTCGGTTCAGAAAGGAAATTCATTTGCAGAGGCATTTCTTGATTTTTCTTAATTGGTAGCTCAGCGAATCCATGACTTTTATTCATTTTACTTAGAAAATCATGACTTTCCATGACAAAATTAATCCATTGTCTAAATCCATGATTTTCACTGACTTTCCAGGTGCACAGAAACCGTGTTAAATGTTAAATAGCTGCATTTATGTTGGTAATCAAGCTGAAAGCTATACATTTTTTTAATATATTTTTTTTTTTATGATGAAAAGAAAGTTGCACTACAAAGTATTTTGAATTCTTTTGAGTGTTTTTTCCTCCTAAAATTAATACAAATGAGCATTTTATATTTAAAAAAATTGTCACAGTGAAAATGACAAATTTGATGATTTTTAGACTGAATTGCTAAGAAAAAGCAAATCATGCAACATTCGGTATTTAAAAGACAGCTGAGTCATAAAAAGAATTGTTATACAGATTAAGAGGTCATTTCAACTCTATGATGTCTCTAGTTTTAATATACAAATGTTGTATTTAAATATTTTAAGTTTTGTAAAACAGTTTTCTTTAATTACATCCAAGTCCAACTTGCAGTTGCAAAATGTTTGCAATATAATTAATGATAAATATCTACTTATCATACAACTTTACATTAGATTTAAATTTGATTTTATGGAAAAACAATAAAACATAACATATGCACAAAAACAAGATTTATCCCCCTTTAAGAATGCGTAGAGGGTGCTCTTCAAACCCAATGTGGGGAGAGCACCCCTATTTTTTTGCTAGATTGTTGGGGAGAATTGCTACCTTGGAAATGGGGGTTAAACATGCCTTGAGTCTTCTCCTTTCATACAGTCCAAACTATTTCTGAACCAGCTAATTTTATTTATACACTTTTGGGATCTTATCACTTTTTGAACCCATTGCTAAGCTACTTAAAACCTGCTTCTGGAAATCAAACCCAAATCCTGTACATTTAAATGTAACACATTTTACTTACTAAATGATTTGCAGTTCCATGTTCTGACTGTAGTTTCTTCATTTTTTAATAATGAATTTGTTTAAGGGATTATGTTAATACCACTGATAAGAGACAATATTGTTTGCAGCATATGTAAAGAAATAGTCAACATTCAATTTAATTTTTTTTCTTCTCCTCCTTAAGCATATGTTCAAATTTGCAAATAAGATTTTATGGTAATGGATACATTAAAGAACATAAAGTAGTGTTTTGTGTTATTTATTATTCAGCAAAATACAAAAGAAGTGGCACACATACAGTGCTGCGGGAAATGTGTTGCCGAGAAAAAAATATTTTACAATAGTATACAATACCAACAAATGATTTTTAATATGCATAGTCCACATTCACAACACACTAGGAAGTGATGCTTCAATTAAAAAGAAACATAACATGAAAACATTGTACAGTGAAAATAAATGTATTTACTTTATTGAGCATGCTTCACACTGAAACAATTCACAGAAAAAGAAAATGAAATAGGAGTAATAACTATGCACAAATAGATTTGCCTGCATTGTCTGTCTATAGTTGGCTATGGAGGAGTTCATTCCAGATGCAGATTAAAACCATTGACAACTTGTAGAATATCAACATAATGTCCCCACTATAATTTCTTAATAGGCACCACCTCTAGGGCCTCGTCCTCCACCAGTAGAAGAAAAGCACAGCTTCAAAATATAAGGGAATTTTCCATCTGAAATCAAACCAAAAATAACTTCTATGAGAACTACAACACTCCTCAGCATAACAAGGACTTTATTAACTGACAGCTTACAATACTGTTCGTTATTTAGTAAAGACTCCCAAATATTCTGAAAGCTTCATAAAAGTTTAGAATATTTCTGTGTCTAATACAAACAAATTTATACATACATTAGTATTAGGGACTGACGTTACCTAAATTTTAGTATTGTGATATATTTTTATAACATGATATATCACTCACAAAATATCAATGTTCACATTCATATGCCATTTCATAAGTTTCACAAATATAAGTGTATTCTGATAAACTTATAAAAACATACATATACATATAAGTTTGAGTGTTGATTTAGAAAACAAATATTATATATCTTAACATTAATATAAAAAAGATACCATAAATTTAAGTTTTTATTTCTTTAAAAATAGTTTTCCTGTAATATCCGATATTACAGGATATTGAAACTTCTATAACTTAACTTCTATTCAAAACTTCTCTATTCTTAAAAGTTAAATTAAAAGAAAATTTACATATTATAAACCTTACAGATTTTAATGTTTTTATGGGTTACACTAATCGAAATTCCGTAGAGCCTAAGCTTTGTGTGAAGTGTTTTTTCTCACAGACAATTCTGTAAAGAGTATAAAATCTATCTGAAACAGTATACAGAAAGAATTGAAATACCAATAGAATTACTGTGGTATTTAAGAAATGTTGACATTATATGGTATATCACTTAACTCTAGTTAGAATGTATAAAAGAATATCAGACTTAAAATTTTGAGCTAAAAAGGAATACACAGTATATAAATCTTGTTCATGCTTACTTGGATTAGAAATAGGTACATGATTACACAGGGCTAGTCCTTCAAGTGCTTCAGACACAGAATCAAATTCCAAGAGGCCTGAGGAGCTTCTTTCAGCTAACAGTAGAAAAAATGAGATAAAACAGTGATGTATATTACAAAGAATATAATAGTAATTTTAACAAAAGTTTGATAATATCACATAAGCATATAGATCTAGGAGATTTTATTACCTTCTATCATTTCTTCCCTTCTTTTACAGATTTCTGGAGTAAAATTTAAAACTAGACAAAATTGCAAAGTGAGAAATATTTATTTTCTATTTTAGGAGAGACTAAAGACCAATAATTTCCCCCCTTTGTCTGTTGGAATTGATTCTTGTTAAAACAGCTCAAGCATAAATCATGGGAGGGAGAGGGAAGAATATATAAATTAAAGATTCTGGCTTAGTATAGTCTGCACTATAGGCAGTAATAGTGTTTAGCCATTATTCTTTTAAAGCTATTTTAATTGTAGACATATCCCCCAAATTTAATATCTACAAAAACAAAGTTTCTAATTCAGATATTTATAAACAATATTGAAATAACATTACATGATATATTCAACATCAATTTCTCTGTCTTTATTCCTTCCCTTGCAATTTTTCCAAGCTATATATTTCAGGTAACTGCTTACCAGTCATTCACTCTTGTTTAAATGTTGACTTATTGTCTCACAAACATTAAAATTAAATTTTCTTTAACGACACAGGGAAACTATCACATTGCCTACACCTATTCTGACACCATGGATAACAAACACATCATTGGTGAATGCAATAATTCTAGACAATTCAGTTGGAGTGCCAAATTTTCCATGTTTCCTAACAAATTTAATTTTATTTTACTCAAGCATAATGATCCAAATAATTGGAATTCCAATTATTGGAGTTTGATCAAGATTTTAAAATTAACTCATTGGATCATTTAGGTGAAATGTACTACTTAAATTAAGAAGAAAGTTAAATCATGGATAATGTAAAATAAGTACAGTCTAGCCTAAGAAGGTTTTATACCAGCATACTAAATATATGTATATAAAAGTACAAGTTTTAAAAGTACTATTATTATTATTTTTTTTTTTGCATATACAATTTATTAAAATAGTAATTTTTAAAAAATTCTAAAGAAAATAGAATTATGTAAACAACACTTACACTTATTTTTGGATTGAAATAATTTGACACTGGCAGGAGCTTTAGCATCTTTATCTTCAAAGACCTACACATAAATAACAGACAATGATTCATATATACTGATAAATTCATGCTATATATACACACACACATGTATAAGGAAGTCTACCAACCTTTTTCATTTCATCTTCAGAAATACCAAAAGGTGCATTGAAGAAATGCAACATTTTTGAAGGTGGAAGAATTCTGTTCTTACTTGCAGCCTCTGGATTAGTGAAACGATTATTACGGTTGCCCATATAGTCTTTAAAAGAAGGTGTACCATCTGGCAAAGTAAATGGCTGTTGAACATCATTAAGGAAAGCCTGTTTCGAGTAACTATAAGAGAGGACAATATTTTTTATCAATCACAGAAAAAGGATCCCTACAAATAATTTGTCACACATTTTCAATAATTTTGTTTCATTTATGAAGGATAAAAGGGTTTTAAGTGAGTGGTACAACTGTTATAATACATATAAACTAAAGGGAAAAAACTACTGCTCAGTGAGTATTAGTATTTAGATGTAATTATATAAGAATCACATAAGCAAATAATTTAGATTAAAAATAATTAGTAAAAATGGAAAATTATGTTGGAAATTACTGTCTAAATTTATGGTATAATGCTGAAGGTCAGAAAAATCTTATTTAATATCACTTCACTGTTTATACCCTCCCAATGAGAAAAAATTGTTTTACATTAATATCAAAATACAGGGTTAGTAACAGTAAATGGCTGAATAAGACAAATTTCAGGACACTTGCATTAAAATAAATAAGCACCCAATTGACATTTATAAGCCTCATTTTATATGTTTATCAATATATTTAATTCATTAAGCAATCAAAGTCAATGTCAGTTTATTTATTTTTTTGTAGCAAACTGAAAGGAACAAAAATAAATTACTTATATAGATATGAAAATTTACTTTTATTATGCTAACACTGCATACACAAGTTACTCTTTGAGAATAAAAATAAATTCAATTCATTATATAAAAAGTCGCACAAAACATAAAAATGATTGCAAAATCAACCAAAAATTATAAAACCTACCCTAATTGTAGTTTACAATCAAAGAATACAGAACCATTCAGATTTGAAACAGCTCTTTCAACAGATAAAGGATCTCCCATTTGAATCATTGCACATCCTTCCTTGCTTTTCAAAAACTTAATCTAAAACACAAAAATACAAACATGATTAAGAAGTAATTTAACAATAATTGCATTCTTTGTTTAAGCAGAGAAGAGGAGTGAACTGTTTTAAGACTTTCTTAAAAAAGTTTTAACACTGAGTAAATTCCCATTCTAATTTATAATTTTCAATTATGTAATACTGTTAGGGATGTTACCTACCTGTAATTAAGAAAAAACTGCCTACAATTAATAAAATTTAAACATTTGAAGCTCTTATTTCATTAAGGGAAAAAAAAATAATTTTCTGTAAATAATTTTGTGAAGTAATAATAATTAAAGTAATTTTTTCACAAAATTAAAATTACCCATTATTAAAATAGAATGAGAAATGACATTTTTTATAACGTACAGAGGAAAAACAAAAATTAATTGAACACAGTAGCAATAGTAGTATGCTGAAATGCTATTAAGTGCATATTTTTAAATATTAATTAATAGTTCATATCTTTCATTATATTATTTTTTTTATTTATAAGCAAGTGATAGATATATTTTTTTAAACTTACCCTTACAATGTTACCATACAAGCACAAAATATTGAATAATCTGTCAGCATTCATCTTCTCATGACTTAAACCATAAGCCATCATAACAGCACCCTGCTGGTTAGCTCCTGGAGGATTCATTGGACCTCCAGGTCCATAACCTGGTCCCCGAGGAGAAACAGGTGGAGGTCCATCTCCACGATATGGATCTCTTCCGAATCTAGAAAATTCGATCCTAAATTACAATAAATATAATACAAAGCTAAAACATCTATAGACTGACTTAAAAGATAACATTATTTAAGATTTCCCCATAACACATAGTTTGAAGATTTTTTAAAAATACTTATCTTGAGGGATATTTTAAAAAGAAATTTGTAAGTGGATTAATATTACAAGGAAAGGGGAAAGGTGAAATGCAGTAATATTATTTATTCTTTTAAATACTAGTACCAAGATCCTAATGAACTGAACAATATGTAGACTTTGCCAATTATACTCCTCTTTTACATAGTCATTATAATTTGTTTTTCTGTTGCTCATAATAGACAATTTTGGGTATTGGACTCCTCTGTTCCATTAATAGATTCACACGCCAAATTATGCAGAGACCATGCCACATTCTGACTTATACCAGTTGTTATAAATTAAGTGGACATATTTTAAAAATTTTCAACAACTTAAATAGCAGTTAGAATTTAATGCCATCTTAAGCTTGCATTGTTGTTATCTATATTTCTCTATCATTTTGGTATAGTGATAAAAAAGGTGAAATTTTCTGTGGATAAGCTGCTATAAGCTAGATGGAAGTAATAAATTAAAAGAAATTTCAGATTAAGTCATAACTGGCAAAAATTATTTAAAAAATAAGACTACCATTTCTTTTAAAATAAAGGATATTAACCTAATTATAATTAAAATTTTGATTATTGATTCTGTAGTGAATTTAATGTATTGGATAATATTGTCAATGTCTGTGTTAATGGTAAAAAACACCAACTTGAGGTTATTCACACATAATTCCTATAATTAAGGAGCACCCAATTGCATATTTTATATTAAAATGCTACTAGTTTACTCAATTTAGAATTATTTACAGCCATTCTGATATTAATGATTTATTTGGAACTAAACAGTGGATATTTAAATTAGAGTATAATAGCACTTATTTTGGATTTTCCATGTCCTGTTGATGAATTAATGGAAAACTGATGAGTAAAAAAACTCTTGTAGTTGAATGCTTACTCCTAATTTTAACAGACATATGTAAACACATTAACATGATTCTACTTTTGCATACACTAATTCTCACCTGCTGCCACTATGTTACTAGTATATTATCTATAATGATCTTATGAACTGCAATTCAAATTACAAATGATAGGTCATTGATATGAATTTATAATACCAATCAGTGCATTTAATATATATAAATAAAAATTCCAAAAGAAATTTTCTATTTTGTTTCATGAAAGATACCAATACAAAGCTTATTTTGACCAAATAATTAAAAATATTAAATATGCTATTTATAAGAAACTACTAACCGTTCAGGAGGGGCAGGTCCACCGTATGGATCACGTCCTGGAGGACCATAGGGATCAGGTCTAGGTCCTCTAGGCATATATCCATCATCATAACCCCCATCATATGGTGGTGGTCCTCTACTATCTATAATTGAAATATTATACATGAAAAAACAGTGAATGATATAGACCTTAACAACATATGTGTAAGTAGGTGTGAGTAAATGGAAGAAATATGTGAATAGACATAAAATATTCTATTAGCAATGCTAGATAAGTTATTTCTCTGATTAACTGTCAGGCTTATAAATTAAATGTTAATATAATTATTTTGATAATATATAATATTTTCAAAAACAAAGTTATATTAATTTTGTATTAATTTGCAATTGCAATAAAAAAGTATATATACCCAAATGAAGCATATAATTATGTCTCAATTATCAACACTTAAAAAAAAAAATTGATAAAATGGAGTCTATACCAAGTTTCTTAATTTCTTTAACAATGTTTGAGAATTTACATTGTAATTGCTCAAGTTTGTCTTCTACTATATATGTAATAAGACTACCTTCATGATAGGTGATTGCAGTCGTGGCCTGAGGGGGTCATACTGAAGGGTTAGCTAGTATGAAGTTTTATAAGTAAAAAGGACCTTAACAAGAGGATCAACATCTTAGTCAAAATCTGTGGGAAAATCGCTAAAAAAATCTGACTGTGATAGTGTGCATATCTTTTTTGTTTCTAAATTTCCTAAATTGTCCGCCAGGGCAATATAGAATTATAATTGGTTAGACTCCTTTGAGGATGTAAACTGTAGTCCCAGTGGTCAATTTAATATGTATACATATAATTAAAAGATAATTTTTAACTTTCCAATGCAAATACTTATTTTTATGAAATATATTGTTTATGCAATATTTGAGAACAGTACCAAAAATTAACAATAAGATTCAATTTTAACTTTCAAGACAGTTATTAGAAAACATTGTATAAAGTGGTATCCTTTGATTATTATATCTTTAAATAGAATAGTAAGATTATTTCTGTAAAATAACTCAAATGAACAACTGAATTTAACAATTATAGACTAGAGACATATTACCAGGAGGCCCATATCCACGAGGAGGCTCTTGCAAAAGTGCTGGGCGATCACTACCAGAAGGTTTCCCTGAAATATAGTATATTTTGATGATTATAATATTAACACTAAAAATTTTATTAAAAAATGTAGTCATCTTAATTCGAAATTTAAAATTTTGTTAAAATATACATACTTACCATTTCATTCATACAAAAATAAAAGTTCAGTTTGAAAAGACAATAAAATTTTAAAATTTAACAGGACTAGTGAAAAAAGCAAAATGATGCTACTCATTTTTGTTTTTCATACAATTCAAAATGATTAAAAATATTTCCCTTTTATTATTCAATTATAGGTTTATCAAACAAACCAATAATTGAAGGAGGTTTAGAGTAATTGACTTATCATGAATTTAATTGCAGCAGTTCACTGGCTTTTTTGCAAGAAGTTTTTAAAAACTAATAGTCACTATTATACTTTATTACCTTTTCAAACTTCTAATATTATAGCAACATCTCTTTTAAAGATTTAAAATAATGCATTTATTACAAGCTTTGAAGCAGCCAGACCCAATTTTAAAATAATTCAGACAAGGAGCAAACCTTCCTGTCTTTGCAATAATCCCAGCAACTTATAGAGAAAACGAGCTTGCAGCAGAGTGGAGATAGTATCGGTCAGAGAAGCTCGCTTGATAGTTGAGTTGACAAGCACACAGCTCCAAATGTTCTCCTGTGTACAAGATGCACAGCATTAGGGATACAAAAGTAATTACATATCACTTGTTTGGTTGTGTTTTTGTCTTGTCCATGTTATCTTCTCTTGGTCCATGTCATGCTTGTGCTCTTGAGTGACTGATAATGAATCATTTTGGACATGTATTGTTCCATGTGATTTTGCAATTGTTTTCACTCTTTACAATCATAAATTGATCCAAAAGTTCAAAGGCAGCAAGATCTGTTTATGTTTAGCAACAAAGCAAAACTGTTTGCATTTTTAATATGTAGTTTAAATTTCCAGTGTTATAAACAATTTTATGTTATTTTTCACAATTTATATAACACTAAACAGTTTTATCCATTTTGAATGCTAGGTTATTCTTGATATATCTCACTCAGATTTATGAAAGTCATAGGATAAATTGATTTGATTTTAACAGATAAGTCAAGAAAGAAAATTTGAACCAATTCAGGTTTCTAACGTTGCAAAACGTTTAAGACACATGATAGAAGACTTCCATAAAAATTGTTTTAACATTTGGTTTTTTTTTAAGTATGGGATCTACACAAAGCAAATTTGGCTAATATAAGGCATACTTGCAATTGCAAAATGCATAAAGGATTACATTAAAATGTTATGCTGTAACACACTATGGTTTCCACAATGTCTTTCCTGGGGATAATTTGCAAACTTTTATTTTAACAGTTATAAAAAATTACACTACGAAATCATTTATTTAAGGAAGGTTTAATTTTTTTGAAGGCCAAGGTTTAATATTAAAGTAAAAGAATTTTTGCAAGAGTAAATTTTATTTTTGTTCTTTAAAATTGTGTTCAATTTTTTATAAACAGGTTTAAATTTTAATGAATGTTCAGTTTAAAATTTCAGTGTCACAATGATGTCTTTTAAGTCATTGGTATAGCATAAGCAGAATAAATGTCATTTATATTCATATTCCATAAGCAGCAAGTCCATTTTCAATGTATTGTTTCATTTCCCCAACTTTACACATGATGGCCATCTTCACTAATCTAAGAGTGTACCTCATTAAATATAATCTCTTGACAACAGATAAACTTCTTTTTCATACAAGTCTGACACATTTCTTTGTTTTATTACAAGGGATCATTCCAGTGTAGGTTCATCTGTGATGTATGTCACTTTCATTGTATATATAAAATATGATGGTATTTCAACAATGTTGTAGCTCAGTGAATGACATATGAAAAAATAAAAATGTTAATGATGATGTTGAGTTAGGATGAAAATATGAAGTTTGTTATGTAAATAGTAATAATTATAATTAATTAAAAGTAAACAATATACAAGAATATCATAATACAAAAGAAAAATGTTACAGAAATTTCAAAACTATAATATTTTAGGAGAAAAAGAAAACATTGCAAATGTTAAAGTTAAATTTATAACAAAAATAGAAATATTTTTTAAAATGGAGTTTAAAAACTTTTGATGCAATTCTAGCTTAAATTAATTAAAATTTTTTTTAAATGAAACATGAACAAAGAAGTATATAGCCTACCTAGCGAGTTATTTGTATAATCCCAGCTTTCATTGTCATTTTTATAAACATTTAATCTTGTAGGCTATAAAAGAAAAAAAGTTAGAAGAAAAGCCATTACTATAATGCATAACGAAACTAATGTGTCTCTTATAAAAATCTTAGAAGTGCATCTCCAAAATATCTGGCATACAATTCTGTTATGCCCGAATGGTAATAAACCTGTTGGTATTTCTCATTCAATAAAAGATTATTGAGACTGTAGCTACACCATAAAGCTAAATGAAATAATTTGAAAATTTTATATATATATATATATATATATATATATATATATACACACACATTAAAATTTCTCTTTAAGCTTCAAAATAATACATTGATACCTTAGTTTTTTCTTAATTTTAAGACAAATTAAATAAAGGTTTGGCAAGAAAATTATTTGGAGCAGGGGATTCTTAAATTGTTTAGTTGAAAGGCCACACTGACTCCTCTACTTAGTTCTATGACCTAGCTAGGTTGTCATACAAATATGTTGTAGATTTAAAACAAAATTTGAATTTTATTAAAAAAAATTTCTATCCTGATATTTCAGATAATGATGCAATTGTAAACAATATGACATATTTTCAAAATGCTTTTTTAACACTGACATAGAAATCTTAGTTCCTGAACTCCAAAGGAAAATAGAACTGGAATTTATCTGCAGTGTAGTGATCATTTAAACTAATTATTAAAGTTTAATTCTTCTACTAATGGTTTTATGAATAGTTAAAAACTGCTTATGAAAAAACATTTTCCAAAATTAAACATACAAATAATATTTTACAGGTTTCAGTTAAATAATGAGCATTTGAAATTAGTGCCAACAATTTCCACTAGTAAACTTAATTCAAAACTGGAAATAGCTGCCAATGGGTAGTTACAGACACATAACTGTCACAAAAAATATTTAGAATGCTTGACTTCATTACATATATTACTTGTGAATGTTATTCTGCATTCCCTCCTATTTTTTAAAAAATTAGAAAAAAAAATTAAATTTTCCAAAGAAACATACACAGAAACCTAATTTATTGGTTAAAAAATGCAATTTCAGAGCAAATTATCTATGCTAAATGGTACCACTCATTTAACATGAATGTCATTTTACTTTCTTACTTATTCAATATGATTAACTACATTAATAGGAATAATACACACCCCAGGAAATAATACTGATGGAATAGCTTAAATTTAAGCTTAATATAATTGATTTTAAATATACAGTCCTAAAATGGCCACAGAACATTTTTCAAGAATGAAATAAACAAGTATAATGATTAATAATTCAGAACAGTTTAGTTACTTTCATACAAACCTTTGCAAATTCAATTTTTAACGTACAGCAACCAGAATAAATATCACACCCATTTAGTGACTGCTTTGCTCTTTCAGCAGCCTCCAAGCTATCAAATTTGAGTCAGTTAAAGAAATAACATAAAAACATGTCAAATGTTTAGTTTAGTAAATAATCAAATGTTTCTAGATATATCAAAATATTGAAACACAATAATAAGTGAGTAGAATTCAAACACTTTGATTTTATCTTATATAGTAAAATTGATTTAAAAATACTTAAAGATTTTACAAATCAATAATTTATTTTACTTGAGCAATAAAGTCATAATACTAATACACTTATTTTAATTACTCTTTGAAAGACCTGCTAATAATGAATAACTTTACTTAATCTCCAAAGCATACAATTATTTTAAACTTTAAATTTACTGATTGGGTCACAAACTAAATTATCAAAAGGGTCAACTCCACTCGAAATAATGTTCTCCTTAACCACAAATATTTAGCAGGTGGCAAACACAAGTTTCTGACAACAGAAGAGGGAAAACACTTTAACCTTGAATTCTTAATATATATATTTCAAATATATGACAACAATGAAAAGGTAACAATATATTGGTAAAATTGTAATGTTAAAACCTCTTTCCATCTTAGATGAAAAAAAATATATATATTGTTCTGCATATACCAAATAGGAAATTTTCATTAAGTAAACAGAATTTTATTTGTAACCATTTATTAATGTAGTTATTAATGAATTTATTTTTCCTTTAGTTCCTTAGTATATAATATATATGTATGAAATTGCATAAATATCTGATCTTTTGTTTTTTTAATTATATCATATTTTCAAGAGGCTTTATAATTTTTTCCACCACTGTACACTAGCAATTATGTGAATTGAATAGCCTAAAATGTGCATTATGCAAAAACAATTACTTATTTTGAAGTTATTTAATATGAAACACATTTATGAATGAAAATTCTTAACATGTAATACTTCAAGAAAAGGAGAATCTTATCTTTTAAATTACAAACTTATGCTCTTAGAAAATTCCCATTAATTTGGTTATGTACACACACAAACATACACACACACACACACATATATATATATATATATATATATATATATTAAAGAACAATATTGTTCCCCTTCATAAATTCCTAGTTAACTATTTAAGCACTAAAATTGCTTTTAAAAGCACTCAAAGGATATTCAACCATGGCTTGAACTCCATTCTTCTTAAATATAACAATTCTGAGTACTTTTCCACTTGGACTGCAAATTGTATGAATAACATCCTGAAAATAAATTAAGTGTAAATTAAGTGAGACAATATTGAAAAAATTTATATTAAGACATTAAATTTAATAAAATTTCCTTACCGTAGTTATAGGATAGGCTGGGTTCATAACTGTTATCAGTAAGATATGATTAGGCTTCTCTTCAAAGCTATGTATGACAAAAATAAACATTCAGTTTTGATAATAAAGAGTTCTTTATAACACAAGTCTATTACATTGAAAATACAGGTTCTCTTCACTTTGCAACTTATCTGTTTAACAACCACTTAAATTTTGACAGAAATTCTAGAATACCTGAAGCCTAAGTCAAAACTTGGTTGGTCAGCAGCAAGTGATGCATACAGGCTTGTTATGCACCTTATCAAATTCATTTTGACAAGCATTCACCACACAACTTTAGAATTTCTTGCATAGTTATAACCAGAAATTAGTAGAACAAATGAGTATCATCTAAGGAAACTTAAGAACTGAAGGAATCTCTAGTCTAACTAAACAAAACTTTTTAATATTCCCAGAAATTCAAATAAAAAATATAAGCCTAAAATTTGTTGCATAATTTTTTTTATAAATTTATAAACCTTCTATATTCATGGTATACGCTTCTTGCTTATTGACAACTTCACATAGTAGCAAAGTTGGTAAAACAGAGCTTGTCATAAGGTGAGGAGTACTTGAACATTAATTACAATAAATAACATAGTTTTTTTTACTATTGAGAAAAGCCAGCTCTGAAAAATTATAAAAAAGATATATACTAACAGCTTTGTACCTAGGTTTTGATCTAGCAAATTAAAGTTTTATTTACTTCAAAATTTTAAATTTTTTAGATTATATAACAAATTTGAAAATAACTGATTTTCATGAACTGTAACACATTTTAATTAATTTTTCTATAAACTAATATGTAAACTTAACAAATAAAGTACAATATTTGATTATTAATCCCTGCAACTCACATAATATCAATCACATTTCTGGTGAAATTATTTGAAGGGAACAAATCTACCAATCAAAATGGAAATATTAATGTAATATATATGAAATGTTAAATACTTTTCAATTTTGCAAATAATCAGCTATTACTAATAGTAATGGATTACTAATGTCTGTGTGTGTGTTTGAGGGGGGGGGAGATTAAAAGAAAAAACAATACCAAATGAAACTAGAGCACATGCAATTAGTAATGAAAGAACAAAATTATTCGAACTTCTTTATGCATGCCCATACTTGATTGGTGAGAAAAGTAACTTTTTTTTTCAGTAGATAAGGCCTAAGGCTCAACTGAATATGTGGGTGTCCCCTGCCAAATGGGAGATAAAGTACAAAGTATGGCAACTCCTACTATTTGCTTCTCTCTTGATGCGGCGAATGAAAAATGTGCTAATAATAACTAGCATTTCACCTTTTTGAGAATGGCATCACTTACGTTGTTAATTATATAAATGTTTTACTTGTTCTTTTTCTTGTAATTGTAAGTTAGGAAATAAATACGTGTGTAAAATTACTATCTCCTAACATCTCTCAAGGGGTGGCAGAGCCCACATTGGTTAATAAAATTTAAATACCATATTTATTTTTTAAAAAATTGGAAAACATACTTTTTAATATGCATAATCATTTCCCTGAGTTTATTTTACCTACCAAGTAATTAAATTATTTTAAAATTATCATAATTTTATAATAGTAAATAGGTATGTTTTTTAAAAATAAATTTTAAAGTGATATTTCATGTTCTTTCTATGCAAACTCTCTTGCATGAATAGGAAAGTTTTTAAATGATTGGGAGCAGAATTCAGCATTGTTTTCTATAGATTGTGTTTCAGTTTATTTTCTCCTATTGAAAAAATATAAACTTTATATATCAATTATAACAACATTTAAGAGGGTCAAAAGGGGATGCCCCCTTGTTTAAAAAAAGGTTCAATACTATAAATCCCAAATAAATCTTCAAAAGTAAAAGTATTAACCTTTTAAAGTTCTTTGAAAATTTGAGTTTAATCTATGCATTATTTTTTAATTGGTTTTATAATTCAAAAATTAAAGTTTTAATTGTTTTGTTTCTAAAAACCAGGAATTATTTTAATCCATAGGTTACTGTAAATACTGCTGAAAATCTGCTACCGCTCCTAATGTTGTAACCTTCCGATTATTTCAAAAGAAGGAGATGGCACCATTTAAAAATTGCCAAACATAAGAGGGGACACCAAGTTCTTCAGTAGCACCAGCCTAAATTCAGTTTTGGGGACAAATAAAATTTATCAGTGGATAAAACCAAAGTAAAATTTAATGACGAGTACATTAATATCAATGTTCATATTTTTTTTCAGATCTATATTCCATTTATTAAAAATTAATTGCCATAAAGATAATGAATTACCCAGCTCGGTTTCCACCGCCACCTCCACTGTTTCGGTTACTATAGTTATAGTAATTTCCTCCATTGCCATTAAAGTTTTCCTACAAGAAAAAAAATATATATATATAATACAGATATTCAGTATCAAAAATTATAGAACCTGATCAGTTTCTAACGCATGAACCTTTATTATATAGAACCAGGTGTAGCCACAGGTTTTAAGTAATTAGGTACTGCCTGAATGTTATATCGAAATTATAAAATTAATATTAAAATTATTAATATTACATAATATTATTAGTTGTATTCACACAGAGTGACACAATACAGTATTTAGAATATCACTTTTTAATGTCAGACAAAAAAATTCTATTAAATGCTATTCTTTGAAGAGTAACCATACCCCATGTAAACAACGTATACTGTGGTGTGTGTTCATGAACTGTGACGTTACAAAACCAGCAGAGAAAAGTAGAGTTTCCAATATAAAACCTATTAGAAATCAATAATTAGGGCCCTAAATAAAATAAAAAAGGAACTGTCCAGATTACTTTTTTTTGTCTTCTATTATTTAAAAATAAAATTAAAAAAGGTGAAAATTCCTCATTGTATTTTCTTTTTCCAAATTTAATTTCACCTATCTCTAGAACCACACCATCGTCATGCCACTATCTCTCAAGCACACTTAAGCGCAAAACATCTGCTAGCTGACTACCGTATCGGAACTAACCTTCAGCTCATCCATAATATAATTGTTGGAACATTTCTGATACCATATTTATGCAATTTGTAGAATCAGACAGTTGGTATGTTGCTCTTTTCAAACCAGGAACACTTATACATACATCTTTTAACTGCATGTTTGGATGGCTCATACAGTCTATACTGCAATTAGCATTCATTGATCTTTCCACAATCAGAAATTCATACTGGAATAGCAGGTTGGACATTCATACCAATCAGAAATGAGAATGATACTCATATACCATTCAATAACACTCCAGTAAACCATAAATTCTAAGGTGTGTAAAAATTTGAAGTAAATACCAATCATATCTGTTGGGGGTGAAATTAAAAAAAAAGGCAAGTATAGGTACTTAGAGGGAAACACTGTGAAGCAACAAAAAAATTTGGGAGTATAGTCAAATTTCTCACAGAAACCTGTTCCAGGGACAGGTAAACAAGCTACTAATAATTTTAGAAAATCACCAAACAAAACATTGCCAAGTTAGAAGTAAATATGGCTACTATCCCAGACTCTGCAATACAGCCTCAAAATCAACAAATTAAAATAAAAATCCCATCCATAACTACAATAAAAAATAAAGAAAGAAAAAGTACCATATATTACTTTATCTTTCGTAACAATAACGATAGTTGGTCATAATAAAATTACTTTTATTACTTAGCGTATCATTAAAACCGCGGTGATTATATCAAAGGAGTACCTTCAAATCATGTGTCATTCCCCCCCAAAACCCTAAAATAAAGGCGCAGATTCCCACCCCCCACCTTTTTAAGGAGGTGGTGGAAGAGTCCGAAAAGAGCAAGGTTTGCCAGAAAATAGGGTTCTAGAATTCGGCGATATCTCCCACTGTCGGCGTCTCCACTGAACTGGGTTCTGGGAGCCCCGTAAACTTAGAAATGGCCTACCTTACTAAACTACTTTGAATCCAAACCAAACTTTGAAGAGTAGGGGGACAAATGATTAGGAAGTGTATGGCTTGAATGGAATAAAAAATTTGGAAATGGCAGCTTAGATATATATTGATGTATTGTGGAATAATTTATTGATCAGTGGTGGAAAATTAGAGCAAAAAATTTCACTTTTAGTATGAAACTAGCTGAAAGCATGCTGCTATGGTCAACACAACTTGGATACTCTACAATGCTTGAAGGCAACTTGAACTCAATCAAAACCTTACAACCGTAAATCCAATAATGAATTGAAAGACGTCATTGGATGAACATATTTCAGAAGAAAAAAATAAGTTGAAACAGCCTCAGAATAAGTTCTCGTTGTAAAATGGAATAACATAGACCAAACTGTCACAAAATAAAAAGTAAATTCTATGCTACATCTTAAGGCAGTTATCACTGCTAAATGACTTCACAGTAAGCATTATATACATGCTTTTTAAATATCAGCATGTTAACAAAGTTGATTAGTTAGGAGGGTTACAGACTACCATTAGTTAATACTAATGAAATGAGCAAATACTTTTGCTTTATATATATACACACACGCGATGTCTGTTAAAATATCGAAATTAGCATTTTGTTTTCATTCAATACATTAAAATACAATAAATCAATGAATTATACTAATGTTTGCTTGTATCTTTTATTTGACTTTGCTATAATTAAAAAAAAAAATAGTGAACAAATAATTTTTTCAACTTTATCAAATGATAGGTAACAACGTACTCGTATGTAAACATAAAGTTATTTTGCTATATAGTTAAATATTAAAATATGCAAAAAACAAAAACATGTAAAATATGATTTAATTTAAAGTTACAAAAGCTAGCATAAATTTTTACAACAGCAAATGAAAATGGCGCACCCGGCAAGAAGAGTATTATACATATGAGAAAGATTAAATGCCAACGCTTACCCTCCCTCCTTCATTATCAGTTCTTTGTCTTTTAGCAGCATGACCATCAAATTGTGCCATATTTATAATTTTGCAAGTTATTACCTTTAAAAAAGATAATATCAGTGACAACTCTTAAAACTCAAACTGTTCGGTGTTTCGATTATCTAGTAAAAGGTGGTTAAAGTTGAAGTACTAACGCACAAAAGATTAATGTAAAAAGTGATTTTTTTTTTCATTTACTAATTTATACTATTTGAACTTATTTGGATTCCAATGTAAATTTTAAAACTTTTTTAACTTTTAATTTATATTGCTTGAAATTACTCAACCCTTTCTTTTCTTATTCTTCCAGGTTATTAGTGAGTTTAGTAATCAGTTATTTTGTAAATATTCGTTAATGCTATTTTAAAAAATTCTTTATGTACGTTTGTCTGGCTAGTATGATTTTTGTTTAGGGAATTTCAGATAGATACTAGGCAAAATGTATTTTTGAAGTAATCTTATATAACTTTCGACTTGTAAGAAATGTATATTGCTACTATTTGAACTTGTTTTAGGCATATATGATTGTCTTATCTAGAGTAAGTTTCCCTTTGAGATAAGGAAGGTTACTAAAAAGAATCTTGAAATAAATCCTGTAGAAAAAATAAAAAATATTTCTTAAAAACTTCGACTTTTCACTATCTTTATAGTGGCATCATTGCTGGCATTCATGGTTCAATTACTGTTTACCTCTTTAGAAGTACATGAAAGAGCGCATGCCCATAGGGAGATTTATTCTTTTTAAAGAGGTTGAAAGGTATGTTTGTATTACTTGGCGTTTTATCGCTTTAATTCTTGAACCATTAAAAGAGGGGTTACAATATCTCTTTCACAATCGCTTTAATCTGTGAATTCGAAATGAAAGTGATCGCTCCATTACTTTTACTTTTTTCTGAATGATAATGCTTTTCGTATTTGTAAGTAACGAGAGAAATAAATTTAATACATTAAATATTTTTATTGAATTTGAAAAGTAGATTCAAAGTTGACCAACTTGTAATATGTTACAGAAACGTAGAAAAAAAAAGTTTCTTTTGCAAAACGTTTGTATCCATTTCAGACACTGAAATAAAATATTTAAATTTTTAATGAATTAAAACTTGCAAATGGTGAAACTTCTTATCCAAATTTCAGATTGAAAAAATAGTTGAAATGCATTAATTTAGCACAGTGAAAATTTATTTTATTCTTTTTTAAATTTTAATAGGATTTTTTAAAAAACTTTCAACAAATGTTATCACACATATTCACTTCCTTTTTTTTTAAATTTTCTTTAACCTCAAAGTTTTTGAAGAAGAAAAAAAAAATGTTTTTTGCTTACCGTATATTTAATTTATGCACCCCTTCTACCATATTATATATTTCCTTAAACATTAACAACTTTCAATTTCAAGACATTGTATAACTCATTAAAGGAATTATGAAATAAGAATTTTTACAGTTGTTGATATGAATTTCGACAACTATAATCTAAGCTGTTAGATGGTGTATAATATGCATGGTATATTATCTATTGTTTAACATTTAAAAAGACTTATTACATATTATTATCATACCGATTAAATTTGATGTTGGACCAGATTCCAGTTAATTTTATTAAGACAGTTCATATTAAGTTATACAGTTATGTAATATATGGGCCCCTGCCTTCTCCAGAATATGGTACTAAGTAGCCCTATCATTTTAATTTTTATAAGACAGCTGGGTGAGTTCTTTTGACTTCATAATTAGTTTTTACAAGACAGAGTTGTTAGCATTGTACCCAATCTGTAATCTAAAGAACCAGCCTCCATATTTATAAACCTCCTGGAGACTGCAGTGCACAGCTATACCCCTTGACACAGGATACCTATATTAGTTGCCTTTTACAACAAACATAGGCTACATTGAGACTACTCTACTCCAGTCACTTCACAGTGACGTACAAAATTTTTAGAACCTTAAAACTTCAAAAACCTATTTATCTTGAATTTTTTCATCTATGTTAAATTCAAGATAGACAAGTTTAATTGTAGTCAGCTTTATACAAATTTTCAGTGACCTAACACAGAAATTTCAAATTGGCTTAAAGCAAATATTATTAAATAAGAAAAATATAAAATTACTAGTTAGATATGCATAAATAAAATAATGGTCATTCAGTACCATATGGTATATTTTAGATGGTTTTAAACTAGTGTTTCATTCTGCAAATTGAAAATAATACTAAAATGACTTATTATAATGTAAACAATACATGTTATACTTATATGAGAGCTGCCTGACAGTGTGACTTAAAGTAAAAATAAAATTGAAAAATTTTACAATGCTAAGATGGCAAAAATCATTTCGTTACGTATGTTATATATTAATACATATCTTAGAGCTATTTACGGAGCACTATATATTGTCTTGTATTTTTGAACTAGGTGAAACTATAGATAAATTTACTCTGTACTGTTACTTAGGAAAATTATAAAATGATGTATTGTAAAATGTATACTTTTATTCTATTAACTTGAACATGTAATACTGATTCTTTCATTTTAATTTGCAATTTATTCCTGAACTCATGGAAAATCTTTATTGTAATTCTTCAGAAATTTTGTAGGTTATTTGGAATGTAATAATTATATTCAATTTAAAAACCTCAGACTGTTCCTATTCAAAGTCACTTTTATGTGTATGCAATGACAAAATGACTTACACCAGGCACTTTGCCCAGTCTAAGTCCTTTTGCCTGATCTAAGAAAAAATATTGATTATTCATAATTTTTTAAATGAAAAAATAATCAATAGCTTATAGTGTTGGAAAGAACTTTTGAACAGCCATGGAAATAACACAACTTATAAAGCTATTAGTCAGAATTTCTTAGTTACAAACTAGAGGTAATATACTGGAATTCATTAAATAGTTAATATTACAAACTTCCTGAAAAAAAAATAATACTTAATTTGATACATAATTTTTGGTATTAAATATGTTATCAGGGATGTTTTTAAGACAACAAAAAATCCTGAAATTTTTTTGAAGCATTTGTAAAAAACTAGAGGTAATATACTGGAATTCATTAAATAGTTAATATTACAAACTTCCTGAAAAAAAAAATAATACTTAATTTGATAAGTAATTTTTGGTATTAAATATATTATCAGGAATGTTTTCAAGACGACAAAAAATCCTGAAATTTTTTTTGAAGCATTTGTAATTTAAAAATTTGCATTAAACTTTGAAATTAAACTTACTAAAGTACTGGAAATATTTAGTTGTTTATGCCATCATTCAATTTAAATATTTCACATCAGTACCCACTCATTGTAATTATTTCCAGATGTCATAAAAACTATGTAGCATTAGATACACTGTAAAATAATAGAATCTTCAAATTTAAAAAATACATAAAAACCTATAATTCCAGATTAAGCATAACCAAAGAATTCAGAATTCCAGGGAAAATCCTGCATACAAACTTCCCTCCATTATAAACAATTCCTGAATTATTCTACATAATTTCTAGTTTAAAATTAAAAGTAAATTTATTATAATGAGTACAATTAATTTTTAAAATTAATTCTTAAATGCAGAATTACATTCTAATATAATTTATTAATTCTTTTAAAAGAATTAATAAATTATGAGATAAAATTGTGCGGTATTCCAGATTTATATCAAACTATAAAGCAAAAAGTAAAATAATGGCTACCAGGATCTTAAAAAATGTAAAGCTCTAACACATCTTATAAAAGTAATGGCAGAAACCTTGAAATGATTAGGAACAAAAATTTTGAAGGATTTGACCTTGACATGATTATCTAACATTTGTAAAGATATAGTGGCCAGATGGGTGATATTTTTATCAAATGTAAATTTCCAATACTGATCCAATCCTTCTATCACAGACTATGACATGTATTTTGTTTTTTGCTTTCTATTTAGCTTATTTATTTAACTAATATATTATGGATATAATATAAAATGGAAAAATTTGGTAACCATACTGAGAAGATAATATTTTTACAAACTCAAATGATAGGTAATTAAATACAGATACTTTTCAGATATATGCATTATATACTGAAAAAAAGGAAAATTTAAAATGTGTAACAATTATTATAAATATTAATCTTATGTAACAGTAAGTTAATTTATTACATTAATATATTTACAATTTTATTCCTATAACATTAATTTTATTACTGGCAAGTGAGTTAGATGGTTTAATACTAGTGGACAAATTTGATTATACAGCAAATTTTTATCTTTTGAATCTGAATTTTAGTAATTACAAAAAGAATAACTACTTTCAAATCTACAATTAGAGTAATTAATAATTTTGATAAAAAACTTTCATCGTTGAATTATGGCCAATAACATTTGAAACCCGCAACAATAATTGATACACTATTCTCAACAGAGCAACTATGGCGAAAGTTTGGCATCAATATGACATCGCCAAAATGGTTTCTATAAAGTTTGTGAATTGCTGTGCCAAGAATGTCCAGGGTTGTCATTCTATTTTGGGCCGGGCGCATGCGCAAAACTCTTAATTTGATGTGCTATTTCACTCAGCAAACAGCAAACACTCATCTTCTTTATCGGCACGTGTCTTCGTCCATGTTACGCTGTACTTCGTAAACGTGGGTAAATAGTAATAAGTACCTAAATTATTTCAAAATGAAGACAATTCTTGCAAACCAGACGGTAAAAATTCCCAAAGGAGTAAACGTAAATGTTAAATCTCGAGTTGTAACAGTTAGAGGTCCAAGAGGAGTGCTTAAAAGAAATTTTCGCCATGTTCAAGTTGATATGGAACTAATTGGAAAAGACAAATTGAGAGTTCAGAAATGGTTTGGAATTCGCAAAGAACTTGCTACGGTGCGCACTGTGTGCTCTCATATCGAAAATATGATTATCGGTGTAACTAAAGGCTATTTGTATAAGATGAGATCTGTGTATGCTCACTTTCCTATCAATATCACTACTTCAAAGGATGGCGGTTTGGTTGAAATTCGTAACTTCTTAGGAGAGAAGATTGTCAGGCGAGTGCAAATGCAAGCAGGAGTAGTATGTCAAAATTCAACTGCCCAGAAGGATGAGTTATTGTTAGAAGGAAATGATGTCGAAGCCGTTTCACGTTCTGCAGCCCTCATCCATCAGTCTACATTGGTTAAAAACAAGGACATAAGAAAGTTCTTGGATGGTATTTATGTTTCCGAAAAAACATCTGCTATTAAGGAGGAATAATGTAAAATAATCTGTATCATTAAAATCTGGTGCAGATACTTGTTGGCAAATTATTTTTATCCAAACTCTAAAGTAGATATTGTATCAAATTTTGTTAAAAATAGGTTATATGAATTATAAAATAATTGAGAATAGTGTAAAATCTTGTGTTTATAAACTAGTAAGTTTTAATGGGGTCAGCAAAGTATCAATTTCTTGACATTTATAAATAGCATTTTAAAAGTAATTTTCATTTTGTATGAAATTAGTATTTCTTTTCTATGTAGGCTTTTCTTTAATCCTGTATATTGACTCTTTTATAATGATTTGCAAAGTATAAAAATATTTATCCTATACCAAAGTCATCTGTTTAAAATTACTTAAATTATAAAAATGACTATCGCTGATAATATTTTTTAAGTTGAAGATTTATATGAAATCGTACATTTATGCAAGTAAAATTATTTCATATTTATACATTTTCACATTATCATATATAAGTATACTATATAGCCAAGTAACTTTTTGGGGTAATGCACTTTACGAAACCCAATTTTAACACTCCTTGAGTATTTCATAATTTATTTACCATTGTATAAAAGTTTTATATATTTAAACCACTTCTAAATTAAAAATGTAGAAAACTGTAATAAAAAGCAAGGTTGTTTTAGAAACTACTATAATTTACAGGTTATCACTGAAATTTTGATTTGTAATTATAGCTTTGATTACTAAATCCAAGGATTCTACCCAAAGAATAATCATTTTGATCCAAATTAGGATAAATATCTGTTCAGAAATACTCAGCATGCATGGGGGTTTTATATTTATAAAAAAAATAGGGTTTTGTTGAAATATATGATAAGAGAAGTCAATTAAGCATTAATACTTATTTCTGTTATTGTACTTACTTATTTTCAAAGAAATCCTATTCAAATTTCTTTAAATACTACTATGAAAACAAGTAACTGCAGACTTCTCATGCTTAATAAAAACATGACATACTAAAAATTAAAACTGTGAGTAACATTGTTTGAAAATTTTAGCCTTAAATATGATTATGTAGTTTTCAAATAAATATTTAAGATTGAAGAAACAGGCTTTCTTGTTGTAGCAGTATCAGTGAAAAGTATAGCAGAAAAATATTTGGTCATAAAAAAATTAAGCAAACATAAATCTTTAAAGGAAAGAATAATTTAAATGTAAATTGTTGATAAATTAAGTTGCTGCTCAACCCAAAAGTGTATGGGCCAGTTTTCTGCAACAAATTGATTTTGTATATTGCATACCAATTAACAAAACTATAATGTAAAATATACAGAAAATATTTTTTAAATTCAGAAAATGCCCTAGATGCTTTAAATATCCATGCTTAACTTATTAAAAAATTATCTTAAAGTGTGATATTGACAATTACTATAATTTCAACTTTTTATAATATAAATACTAAACTCTTAACCTTATTTTCTTCTCCTTATGTGAATACTTTAGTGAACCTTTCTCCAAAATCGAATTCTGTTTCTGGTGCTACTAGGCAATGTACTTATTCATTTAAATCAGTAATAGAGCTATTTATCCTGCATTAAAGTCTGTGTAATGTTTCATATTTTACTTAACCCTTTTAAAAAATCTTTTTCAAATAAAACATTTTTGCTCCTTTAAACTTACCCCCACCTTTTTTTTTTTTTTTTTTCCAAGGCTTAAGGGTTGATTAACTGAGAAAAAAACTTTTATAAAGTGAAAACTTGAGAAATTGCAGAAGTCTATATACTGATTTATTACTTCTTGCATTGTGTTCTGCGATAGATCTATTTTCCAATATTTCTTGGTTTACATGATATAAAAAAAGTAAAACATTCCTACTTACAGAGTTTATACTCAATTGGCTGTAGGATAAGAAGTACCAACTGTCACAAAAAAGTAATACAGATTAATATTTAGTGTATTGGTTTATTCTACTCAAAAATTATTCTACTTTTTGTGTAATGTATCAACTGATGTAGTGTTATCAAAGCAAACTTACTGAATACTCTTATGGCATTCTCAATAAGGTATATTATAATTAAACTGATAGTATAAAAAATTTAGATATACTTTATGAAATTGGTTAGCCATTAATTATATAAAAATAAAGATAATAGCAATTAAAACATGTACAAATTTTCATATTTGAGGAAATAAGTTCCATATTAAAAAAAACTTTTATAAAGTACTTTTAAATGCTGTAGAAACCCTGCCAGGAGTGCAAAATTGCTTAATCTAATAGGAGAAAAATAAATTCAAACAAAATTATTAGAGAATTATCTATACTTGAACTGGTGAAAATCATTAGGTCTAAAAAGCGAAAAACTTTGCAACAAAATATCAGTTCTCTTGGGAAAGAATTTAGTACTTTTAAGAATTTTGGATTTGATAACCAAAATAAATTTTGTTCCATAACCTTCAGTATTTCTCCAAGAATTTAACCAATGCATCTGGGAAATTTAGTTTTTCTACACAAAAAATAACTTTATAGACAATTTCAAACAAGATTGTCAGATCTTGTTATACAAGGAAATGAGTATAAACTTGATAATAGATTTAAAAAAAAAAACGGTGTAAAAATCCTATTTTTTATTTATTTAAATGAAAGGTTAGAAGTACTAGTCCCAATTAGTGAGTAACACTGTTGTCTCTTAGACAATATTATAATTTCCAAAAGATACTGCATATTTGAAAACAATTTGCTATGAATTTACCTCCAGACATCAGTTGACATCAAATTATGTAGCATAGATATCACAAGAGGATTTCAGATATTTACTATATATGTGGTTCATGTCTTAAAACTTTTATTTGGAACTAAAGTTATATGGTAGAATTAAATGTGCTCACCAAATAAGGTTTTTGAACACAAAGCCAATACTAGTTTGGACTTCAATTATCCTTATATGATAGTAAATAAGACAGTTGAGTTTGATAGTAGTTAATTTTTTAAAATTAGTAGTATTGAAATTATTACCTGTAATAGCCACAAAAAATTACAATACAGATCTGGAGCACAGGTGATTACATAGTCTATTACTTTTTTTAAACAATGTAGGAAAACTGCTTTCATTTTTACAGGGCTATTAGACATGCTAACATTCAAAACACCTCTGTCAGGAGCATCATTTTCATTTTCATTTTTTTTTTTTTTTTTTTTTAGGATTTAAAATTTAACATGCTACCCACAAAGTACATGTGTAAACAATTTACATATATGATAAATAAAACAAATTAAACATAATTACATTCTTTATAGGTTTCTAAATTAAAATAAACACAGTTGTAAATTATAAAGAGTAAAATTGAATTTTATGCATTTAATAATGTATAAGTAGCTTTTTTAGCTGTAACAACCTTTTCAGTTTTGTCTAGTAACACATTGATTAAAATAATTACATTTTTCTATCATTAGGGATTCTAGAGTTTGTCTACTCAAATTTGAACTAAATTGTACTTGGTTTATCTGCACAATACTGAAAACTCGGAACATGCAGTATTACTGTTTGAAAAGTAATATATTTAGCATTTTTTACAAGACTTTGATTGTTGAATTGTGATATTTTAGTTCAAAATTTTTTATATTTTCCAAAGCAAGCTGAGAGGTTTCTCGAGCTATCAAATTCTTATAGTTCTCTGCAAAATCTGGAGTAGTTGGCATGTTTGGACTTTACAAATTAGAGAGGCTTTTGTTGCATCCATATACACTTGTACAACCAATACCAACTTATGACTTATCAAGGGAGGGTGGGAAGAAAAATAGCGCAATGCACTTGTACTGTTCAGCTATCTTTCTCCTAAGCAAAGTTTCCATGTTTCCCTCTCAGGAAAATTCATGCTGCATCTGCGAAGAGGCAACAAGCTGACAAGCCTCCAGACCAATATGTATTATAATACATTGAATTTTTAATGTAAAATTGCAATTAGTTCTTTCAATATTATCAACAGAACTTTCAGTCTATGTAAATGTTGTAAAGAAGCACACAGTATTGATTTAATAATCAATTATAATATCAAACTTTCTGAATTCAAAAATGTAGGTTTAAAGCATATAAAGATTAAAACTTAAGCAAAATTAGTTTTTATTTGCAATTTTCAATTCATGGTTATCTACAGATGAGAAATACCACATTTTTCAATAGTAAAGAGCTAAAAAAGGAAAAATTAACATTTGAGTTAACATCTTGATTTATCCCATCCCTAACTGCTTTTTCAGCAAATTTACATTCCGGACGACTTCTGCTATAGATTCACCTCTGAAAGAGAAAAGAAAAAAAAAATCAAACCAAATATGATTTAAGTTTATATATGTATGTGACTTTAACTGATGCTAATATTACACATTAACTATTTCTCAATAAAATTTAACCTATGCTTAAATATAAAATTATGCAAATTAAGTTTATTTTACATTTATTGGAAAACATTAATTTCATATAAATTTAAAGTAATTCAAAGGATTGTCACATAAATAAGAAAAGAAAAGAGGAATATGGAAAATTATAGAACAATAATCAATGGGAGATGAAATAAAAGTAAGCTAAGATAAATTTTAAAAATATTTCTTAAACTTTTATACATAAGCATACATCAGACTATATCAATGTTGAACTTGTTTTCTTATAGAGACATATTACATTTAAAACTGTAAGGCAATAAGATTTAATATAATGGATTGTGAAAAATTATACATTCTCTTTAAGTATTCAAAACAATTTTTTTTTCATATATAACAATTTAATCCAAAATGAATAACCTTTACAAAGTCAATAGTTAAATATAGCAAATTTGTAAACTTTCCAAACATCCTGAAAGGCATATTTTTATATAGTTAAGCATCAATAATCTGAAAGTGACAATCAATTGCAGTGCTTAATGAAATATTTCTTTTAAAAATAAAAAATATCTTGTATATATGTGATATAAAGATACATTTCAAATTAACAGCTATAAAGCAGCAATACAGAACATTATTTACTTAATTTCATCAATTCAGTTTTAAAATGTAAAAGCAGAATATTTTAATTGGAATATAAATTAAGCAGAGTTAAAAAAAATACTGTTGAGCCATTAACACAAATTGACAGAATGGAAAAAAAAAATAACTTGGAAATGCTAGTGCTGGATTGTAGGTTTGTCAATGCTTCACTATACTTTGCTATAGACTCTTTAAAATAGCTACACATAATTGCTTTATATCACTACAGCTATTTAAATTACTATAATCTGGCTGTAATTCAGTTAAATTATGATAAAGGCTTATTTACAAAATTTTTTTATTCTAATGCTATAAGATAAAACAATTGTCATTACAGAAATTAAATTTATTCTGTATTTTAAGTAGTTGTAACATTCTAAATTAATAAATGATAATTATATTGATATAAAAGTAAAATTATACTGTTCATAAGTGGTATTGGTATCCTACAAATACTATAGCTCTTCAGTCAACGAATGCAAACTACATTGGTTTATATCTACTTTTTAGAGTAAATAAAAAATTATAGACAGTAAAATTTAATTCTAAGTGCAATGTATAATAAAGATATAAATTCATTCTCTAGAAATTTTTAAAAAACTTTAACACTCCAATACTTTTATTGATATGAAGATCATATAATGGTTTGCTTATACTGGTGAGATACATGATATATAAGGCAACCATCAGTTGACATCTCATAATTAATTTTGGAGTTTGGTTTAGAGCGCTATGGTCTATTTTTTGCAACACGAGGGTAATAGTCTGGGACCTACTGCTTAAAGCCAATTCCAAACGGCTACGAACATCCATGCTGCAGTGGGATTCAAACCTGCGAACTAAAAGCCAGCACCCCCATCGTATGGCTTGGAAGTTTGGATGAATAAATATTCAAAACTCAGGAGAAAAACATTTTTGCAATTAAATTATTGGTAATGAAGCATTTATTTGATTAAAAACCAGACATATTAAAATTATGATTACACTATAAATAACTAATATGTAACTAATTTTTAATGACAATGAAATAAAAAAGTGTAGAAACTGGAATAAATCACATAAAATATGAAATAACAGTTTTATATCATTTACTCAAGGGGTAAACACTGAAATCCTGCAGTAAATAAATAAAAATAGTTAAAAAATTATGCTTAAATTTTGTTTAATTTTGGAATTAGTTCTCTTTTATCAATAGGAATAAAGTGGAATATATACAATTGAATACAAATACTTTCATGTGTTTTTTTTCTACCATTAATTAAACATGTAAAAAACAAAAAGATTAAAAGGTAACATCTATTTTTTTATTTTGATGTAAGCAAATATAGAAAAATCAATTAAGAGTTATCATTAATAATATTTTTGATTAAAAATAATTTAGTTAATAATAAAAGTGTTTAGAAAATGTTGAATTTTAAGATTTTAGCACTTTTTTCTAAAGGTGGGGCCCAGAGCACAAACCCTGGCCCCACCATATAATACTAATAATAATATGAAATAAAATTAATTTTATGCCCATTAAAATAAAAAGTCATATGTTTAAGGGAACATAGTGTCTTTAGAGACTTAATATTTTCATTGTAACAACCTTTTGTTTCTTTTATAAAAAAAAAATTATTAAAAGTTTTTTAATACCACTCTAGTTTTGAAATAATTATTTAGTAATGAAAATTTAAGTAATATATTTTTAACAATAACAAAACATATACAATAAATGAAAAAATGAAATTTACTTATGCACAAGATAACTTTTGAAATATATATATAACAATTTAAATATGTAATATGAAATTAGAGTAAAATATTAACTTTATTCTGTAAACTTAAAACTATACATGTATCACATTCTAAAATTAAAAAAGAGCATTCTATACAATGTTACTCATAATTATATAATTCAGGTTCAAAGAACATTGAAGATATGTAGCTTCTATTCGATATAAAAAGTTCCTAATTTACAAATTCTAAAAGTAATTTTAAAGTTAAAAGGATTTCTACTTTTATCACTTGGTGTAAACATTTTTTTAAAAATATATATATTTTTATGTACTAAAACTAAATAATTTTTATAATTAAATTTATCATTATTAAGAGAAAATAGTTACCTATAAAAAGTAAAATATTAAAGTCTGATCTTACTAAGTCAATTAGAAATAAACAGAGATTTGCTGACTCATAAGTGTATGCGTGCTATTGAAATAATAGTGTAAACAAAAATAATTTTTGTATTTATGCAGGTAGGGGAGACTATCTTATAAATGCAGAATTGTACCAAAAGTATCAGAAAAGGGAAAAAATCCACTCTGATCATTTTAATTCTAAAATTATAATTAGAAATATAATAAAAATTCCTTTAAATTTGTGAATTAAAAAAATTTAATTTTATTTTAGTTTAATATTTTTTTTTTATGCTTTATGCAATTTCTTTTATAGTCTTTTGGTCAAAAGTTACAGTAGTTTGTTATAGGTGTGTGAAATTTGGAAGATCATTCCTCTTAAGATTTCCTTCACAAGAATATTTAAAACTTTATAAATCTGCAATTTACTAATTGTCATATAACATCATCTGCTTAGGAGAGAATGACACATTATTATAGACAGTTTAAGCAATGCAGGGTATGCAGCTAGTCTGAATTAAATTACACTATATCCCTAGATGCTTATTACTGTGATGGCGATGAAGATTTCATTTCATAGTAGGTTTCATATTTGGATGGATAGCTAGTGAATACCTCTTTTTTATTAGTTATGAATGAATTTCATTCTACAATTAAAAAAAAAAAACTGGTAAAACAAAAGTCTGGATGAGACAGAAACCAAGCAAAATAAAAATTTTCTTATTTGGAATTATATTTCTTTGACATTTCCCAGTCATTTCATTGACATTGATCATTCTGAAACTCCTGTAACCTTATCATCCAGTAAAGAGGATGGATTTCCTAGCAGTCCCATTAGAAAGACGAAAATAGGAGAACAGAACTGGTTTGGTTTGGTGCGCTAAGGTCTACTTTTTGCAACACAAGGGTTAATGAGACCGGGACCTACTGCTTAAAGCTGATTCCGAACAGCTACGAACATCCATGCCATAGTGGGATTCGAACCCACAAACTCCGGTTCCGAAGGCCAGCACCCTAACCATTCGGCCATCGTTCGGCCGAACAGAACTGGTTAGGTTAGGTTTGGTTTGGAGGGCTATGGTCTACTTTTTGCAACACGAGGGCTAATGAGACCGGGACTTACTGCTTAAAGCCGATTCCAAACGGCTACGAACATCTATGCCCCTGTGGGATTTGAACCCACGAACTCCGGTTCTGAAGGCCAGTACCCTAACCATTCGTCCATCGTTCAGCACCTGAACAGAACTGGAAGCACAGAAAAGAAAAAAGCTTTTTTTCGTGAAGCTTTTTTTCGTCATTCCTGCATTGGGGAAGAATATAAGAATTTCCCTTTAGAAACTGATAAATCTCAATCAATGCAGCATCACAAAACAGGAAAAAACTTATCTTCATATTTTTATGTACCAGTTAGAGGCATATTTTCTATCTCGCACTATACTGATAAAAAAAATTTTTTAAATTAAAAAAAAAATAAATAAATAAATGTGACCTTTCCTTTCAATATCGTGACTTTTCATGATAGTAAACACCCTGAAAGCGCTTAAATGTTAAACAATTATGGATTACTTTAAAAATGGATCAATAGACTTCAAAATGGGGATCACAGTGCTTTGTTTTGGGATAGGGATGATAAGTAATTTTTTATCTGCAAAGGGGTTGATGGGTCAAAATGTTTTGGACACTGCTGTAGACATAAATATTGACTAAATTCTTTTCATCTATACTGGGTGAGTATCCTGTAACTAGGAAGTGGGATGAGCTTGATCTCTACATCTTATTACTTAAATAAGAAGCTGTGAGAGATATAACATAAATATTGGAGTGTTAAAATTATTAATAAAATATGTTAGAAAGCAGTAATGTAAAATATATGAAAGACTGAAGTAAAATCATAAGTATTACAAACATAAATATTTTAATGTACTTACTCTTGAGATAATAATTCTTTAACATGCTTCATTTGAGTCTCATTGAAAGTCGCACTTTTTAAATCATCTTCATATGGTAAAATCTTGCCATCATTATCAGATAATTCCTGTACTTTTTCTTTTTGATATTTAAGTTTTTTCTTAATTTGATCTAAGGTGCCCTCAAAAGTTTTTAAATTTTCTTCATACATTAACAAAGTCTGCTTCATTTCAATTTCTGGTTTTGAAAGGTATGGCATATGAAGTTGTAATTTTTGTAAAACATTTTCAATTCTGTACGAAAACAAATAGATGAAATTTATTAAGCTATAGAAAATGCATTTAAGTTAAAAAATATGCAGTGTATCATAAAAAAACTCAGACTATTATAAAAACATCATAAAAAGTAATGAACAGAGTATTAAAATTGTTAATATTATGGCAATGAAATATAATAGAAACTAGACACAATAAAAATATTTTTAATATTCAATTTTATGATACAAACTTATATTTTTTTTTGTCTGAATTTGAGATTACTTTTAATTATGGAGAACATTTTGATTATTTAATATATCTGGCCACTTGCCACAATTGGGTATCATAAGCAGGAACAGATTTTAACAGCTTAAAGCGTAATGTGTGTATATATATATATATATATATTAGATAGATAGATAAAAATTTCTAAATTGGGAAAAATGCTATATAAATAATATTTTAATCTAGTAGTAATTTATTGTTTCACATCTAAACATATTCTACTAGATATCTAACATAAATCTACAATTTACAATAAATTTAACATTTTTATTAATCTAGAATATATATACTGTATATTTCTGTGTATAAGCAGAGAATTTTTCTTGGGTTTTAAAAACCTAATGTGGAGAGTTGGCTTATATACAGGTCCATGAAACGGATGTAATGGATATGTTTTTTGATGATGTTTCTTGCTATTGAGAAAAAAAAGCCACAAATCATCAAAAATAAATGGTATGGTAAAGAAAAAAAAAGTAATGAACAAAAAAGAAAATGCATAACAACTAAAAGTAAATAAAGTTTGTAAAAATTTTGAAATGAGAAAGCATAAAAATTGAAAGACAAATTTTAAATCACTCTTATCTATGTTATAATTGCTCCAAAACAACAGTAGAATAATGGGAACAGATTGGCTTATCTTTTAAAAATCACAATTCTATGCAACCTGGAAGCAACAATAAATTGCCAAACATAGCATCTTTTTTCTCTTTTCCAAGCTTATACTGCTTAAATTTAAGAAAAAGTTATCTTTATATAGGGTTGCCAGAATTGAAACTTGTCATTAGCATCTAAGTAAAAATACCATTGGTCACATGGTTTAGCACCACAATTATCAAACTGTGCTCTGTGGCATTAATCTATATAAGTTATTGTAAACTGTAAAACTAACTAACACGAATGAAGTTAATTAAAATTTAAAATGTAAGTTGTTTTTCCTTGCCACTATTGAAATGTGTTATGTCCTTGTATTTATTTTGAGGTGCGACTGATCCTCTACCTCTATGGTATTTAAATTGGATGCTGTGGCAAAAAAGGTTTCAGAAGTGTTGATCTAGCATTTTAATCTAAAGCAACTTGCTTGGAAAATATATTCCCCATTTTACCTGTTTGGCAACATTTTTGGCTTCTTGGCGACATACTTGAACGTTCTAAAAATTGTTGTTTTCACTTCAGCTTATATACAGGTTTTGAACTTCGGGTAAATTTTTGAAGGAAAATTGTAACCTCGGCTTATATTCAGAAATATACAGTATTTTCAAACATATAAAATAGTAATCTGTAGATTAATTCAAATGGTTTTAACAATGAAGAAAACATTAACTACAGATATAGACAAAAGGAAACTAGAAGTAGTGGTACGTTAATCTGAAGAACCATTAAAAGGTTTAAAATTTATATCATCTTAAGTTCAGGTTTAATGTGGATTGTAAGATGCCACAAATTTCTGTTACTCATATTAGCAAAAGATAAAGTCTCTCTTCCTCCATTTTTCTTAAGTTTATATGTGTCAAGATTGACTATCAATGTGTCTTTGAAGTATTCACACTTTTTTGTTCAACTCCATAAAACTACTCTACTGTAAATTTTTTTTTTTTAACACGTTGACTGCCATGGGGATCACCGAAGACCAGAACTTGACATGACTACAGCATCGTGGGGGCTACCGGCGAGGCAGCAAATAATTAAAGTACATAATTACAGTAAATATAGATACTGATAAATTTTTCAATAATACCATTGTTATTATAATGGTTTGAAGAAATTAATGCAATATAGAACATACAAAAATAATTTAATAGTACATGAAAAATATACATTTTATTAGTGCATATTGCAATGGGTCAGATTGAAACATTCAAAGTAAAGAAAAGGTGACTCAATGCAATCAGAACAATATGGAACCATTTTTTTAGTCAAATTCTTTGCTCTAGTTCTTCATAGCTGTTTTGAATGCTAATGAATGAGAGTAATCACTTAGCAATCGAAGCATGATTGTTTGAAAAAAGAAAAGACAATTGTATCAATTGCCTACTGCACCATGGCAGTCATCGGTGACCCTTACCACAAAAACTATTTCTAGCATGATTTTATAATTTATTTTATCTGCTGCAAATAATATTTCAGCATATGCATCGCATAATGAAAAGTTCACATTGGTGCCTTGGCCAAACCATTAAAATGCGTCTATCAGTCAACATGTTTTTTTTTAAAAAAAAGAAAAAAGTTCTACATTGACAGCTTCAGAAGACTTTTTGCAGATTCTCTCTAAACAGCCTTTGAATACATTGTATATAGAAAGGTGCATGTTGAACAAATGTGTCTTCATAGTTTGGAATAACATTTTTAGATTAAACCATGGGTAGATATGTTCTGGAATCAGTGTTTACATTGGGAATTATATTAAACATTAGATTGTAATTGGTTTTTGAAATTTTTCTTGAATCAGTTTAGTTGTTCAATTATAGTTTAGATTAAGTAAAAGTGAAATGTAAATAATCTTGCACACAAAAATTGTGACTTTCTATGATGTCAAACTATAAACATCAAAATTAGTGACTAAATACAGTATTAAATGATACACAGGTTAAGCATACAAAATAATTGACTCATGTCCCTATTTATATTTAAATATGTAAAATATATTGAAATATATAAATTGCAAATAAAAAGAACATATAAGAATATTTATATTCATACCTTTTTTGTAAATCTTGTTGGGTAGCTTGTGCATCTTCAAACTTTTCTGCTAAATAATCTGCACGTTTTGTAAGGTTTTTTTTCTCTTCCTCACATTTTTTAAAGTCATTTAATTGATACTCTTTCTGTTGAGCTAAAATTTTTATTCTGAAGAATAAAAATAAATACCAAAGATCAAAAAGATTTAAAATCAAGAATGAAAGTTAATGTTACATCATATAAATGATTTTTACTTTTCAATAAGAATTTAAGCTGGAGTTTATGTAACATAGAAAAAAAAATTAAAGCAAAATATAACTCCACACAATATGATAAAGAAGTAATTCTTTAAAGATTTTAAAGATAAATTATCTAAGTTATTGGAAAAAAGATAACATGCCAGTTAAGCCTGTTTGTAGGGGAAGGAAAAAATTATTTTACAGCAAAATCATTAAATGTTTAAATTCAATAATTTAATTGATCAATTGTATATATTATCAAAAGACATTTAATAAGTATACAAAGTATGAATAACTTCTAATTATTAGGTAACTAGATATGTATTTTAAAAATACAAGAGTTAAATTTCAGTGATTTGGGATTTTATACAAAATAATAATAATAATAATAAAATAAATAAGACCATATACATGTTTTGACAAACACAAAAGTATTTTTTTTTATTTTACTTAATTCTGATATTAAGAAAAAATCTCAGACTGCCAATAAGACACATGAGCTTTTTCTTGCTTCAAAAGCCCTATGGTTTTTTGTTTCTTTTTATCACTGATTGTGAAATAACTTTTCTCTTTTTCTTTCTTAATATGTGTTGTAGATGAGTTTTAATGATGTTTCAGTGTTGTGTTTGTATCAAAAAGATGTATTTTCTGAATTTTGACTATTACAGAATTAATTTCTGAATTTAAATTAAACACTATGTCAAAGCACTTTTCACCTGGAAAAAAACAAAACTTTGCTGCAAATTTTTCAAATTATAATATGATTATATTCTACATTTATCAGGGGGGATTGTGCCTCCAAGTAAAAACCCTGACATTTATATCATTTGTAATCAAAAACCCTGAACTAAAAAAAGTTAATTACATAAAACAAATAATTGCACGGTACTAATATTAGAGTAAACATATTGCTAGTAAATTTCAAGAAGTGATTTTAATTGCTAGTAAATTACAGGAGTGACAGCTTTAATTTTAACAATTAAAATAAAAACTTCTTTAGGTGAATCTCAATCTTAGATGTTAAACAAATTAACCTTTTTAGAATTGGATTTTAAAATCTTGAATATTCCCCCCCCCCTTTTTTTACATGATAAATCTGTTTTCTAGTGCAAAAAGCTAGATTAAACTATTACCAGACACAAGAGTAAACCATTTGGGAAAAAGCAAGGAAGAAAAAAGGAGAAAAATAAAGAAAAGAAAGAAACAAAAAGGAAAGTAAAGGAATATTAAAAAAATATTATTTTGATTTATATAAGGCAAAACAATTACCTAAATGCAATTTTTTAAAAATATAAACAAGTACCTACATCTTGAAATCAAAAAATGTTTAAAACAGATTCAAATCAGAAATTTCTTTATTATAAAAAAAAAAAAAAAAAAAAAAAAAACCTAATAACTTAGAAATACATTTCAGATAGCAAATTTTTAACAGGGCATTTCTGAAAACAAATTTTTAATTTATGACTGCAAAATTTAATTAATAGTTAAAATAAATGTTTTAAAGATTTTGTTTCAATTAATTTTAAAAAAATTGGTATTTAAATAATATTCATTCTGCATAAGACTAATTTTTTCCAAGTGAACAATTTAAAAATATTTTTACAAAATAAAATAGCTGAGCGATGGTCAATAGGGCATGTATCGTTTCGGCATCTGAGCCAGTGGGTTTGAATCCACTTCTGACTTAGAGGGTTGTAAGTGGCTTAGTTCTAGAAAGCTAGGGTCTACTTTTATGTTACACAACAGCTAAAGACATCAGAATTTACTACTTAAAGCTGATTCTGATTGGCTACAACAACCATGTCAGTAATGGGATTCGAACCCATGGTAGCATCCTACCGATACAGCTAGCATCCTATTGTAGTTGTTAGATTTAGTTTGGAGCTTTATGGTGTACTTTTAACTATACAAGGACTATTGAGACCAGGAATTACTGTTAAAGCACATTCCAAATGTTGCGAACATCAATGTAACCAATGGATTTGAGCCCACAAACTTTGGTACCAAAGAGCAGAATCTGGAGAATGATTGCTGGTATTATTAGCCCTTGTCTGGCATTGGCAGAAGAGAAAACCATACTGTTGAACCAAAGCTGATACCGAAAATTAAAACGATCGTCATACCACAATATCCATTTTTTAAACTTTGAATTTTAAACTTACTCTCCCTTTGAACTTGCTACGTTTCTCCCCAAACAGAAACTACTCAATCCCATTCCTTTTATCCAGAAAACTTCCCTTTCTAATTGTTTATCTCCCCTTTCTTCTGATCAGTCAAATATACCTTTGATTCTCCCCACTCTCCCACTACACAAACAGACAAGAATGATGAGAATGTGTCATCACAATGTTATTCTAATGCAAACCAATCAACACCCATTCCAAGGTCAAAACTCATAATGCAGCAAATTGCTTTTTCTTTTCTATCCCCCTTGATGACTGACTATAGTAGAATGTTTGCTTTCTGCCACCAAACCACAAATCCAAGCGATAAGAAAAGTTTGATGAGAAGCATTTTTAATTAATTAAAACTTTTTTTTTTTTCTTCTTTGAATTTAAACTACCTAGGGAAAATATCAACCTGGAAGAATAATTGAAAATATCCAGAATTCTGGGATGTTCCTGGAGCACAATCACCCTTGTTTTATAACTAAAAAAGACTTAGCATAAAATCACACCTCTGTACAAAGGAGTTGACATAAGTGCAAATTATTTTTTTTAATAAATGAAAATATAATTGATAATTTTAATAACAAAATTAAAAACTGAATTGATACTTGTAAAGACATTTAAGTGTTTTTTTAAAGTACTATATAGATTAGAAAAAAAGTGAAACTCAATTACCTGCTCTTTAAAAGTGCATGGGCAGTAGTTAACCTCTGTATATAATCTTCTCTGAAACGTTGAGTAACATTGCATAGTAAGTCTAGCCACTGCTGAGGTAAAGAATTTATGTCTTTAGAAGATGGAAATGATTTAACACAAGGACTGCATAAGGAACGTTGCATAGCTTTTTCTAAATTCTGTTGAAAGGTTGTACAAAGAGGCTTATCTTCAATAACTTTTGGCTGTTCTTCAGATAACAAAGATGGAACAGAAGGAAGAAATGATGTACTAAAACAAACAAATAAAGAATATAAAAGAAAGATCTCGATACTACAAAAATATTGACAATTTATGCATTCATTTAAAATCAGATCTGTAATATAATTTTTTCTTTAATGAAAAGAAAACTCCTTGATATATTAGCAGTAAAACATTAAATGATTATCATGTTAAATTCTTGAGAAGGTGCTGATGAAAGTCTGAATGAGAAAACAACAATAAACTTTGTATGAGAAAGAAACATTTGCATGAATAAATAATATGAACTATTATATAAACAGTTGTTGCATCTGTCTCTTATAAGTTACAGTATATTAATCTATAAATATTTTAAATCAAGAGCTTGCAACAAGGGGCCAATAGCGCACATACATTCTTCAGTCATTACTAAAACATGCTGAAATAAAATTTTTTAAAGAGCTGATTTTGAGAAACTAGTTTGAAAAGCTTTAAACACAAGGCAAATCAAACTAAATACCAAAACTTGTTCTAGCTTTACTTTGCTACTTAAAATTTGTAGTTATATCTGTATGTTTATATGATTAATTATATTTATTTTAAATCTTAGATACAGTTGTAAACAATTTTTCTACCAGTGTGGAAGTACTTGTCTGTATCAGCATTCTCTTATATTAGACTGCAATATTGTTGACCATTTTCTAAAGGAGCAAAGTAAAAGCAACCACCATTGCCCTCTATATGGAGGCAACATAAATTACATAAAAGCCTTTCTTGGGAATTTAAGCTCAGTGTATAGAAGCATGCCATGCCACTACACAAATATACAGAAGATATTTCATAAAATTGTGCAATCTTACTTGACTTTAAATTTTACAATGTGCTGTTAATGAGTAAAAGGTTTCTGACTCTTATTTTATATGATCTAAAACTGACAATGCTACCTTATAACAGTAAAATATATTTAAAAATGCATATAACACCAAACTTTTGTTAAACAAAATTATATGCAAAATGAATATATAAAAATTTTCTTTATTACTTACATTATAGAAAATGATACAAATTCCCAAGTGGCTAATAAACAAATTAGAACAATTCCTCCATCTGTGACTGAACAATCAAGGCCAAGCACAGGTACAGCTTTCATCTGAGTAAATGGTTTTGTGCACAAAATATACTCCACAATACATGGTGTCTTCTCTTGATTACTAAGCACTTGTTTTAAACTATCTATTAAATAGGAAAAGAGAAACAAGTGGATAAGTAACTAATTAAGTAATTTAGTAACTTCTGTTTACTAAATTATAGATATTGTTATTATTACCATAATAGATTTTTTAACCCTTTCATGGGCCGTGGGAAGATTACTTCCCACCTACATGATCTTACAATATACACTTGTGGGAAGCGCAAAACCCATTATAATACATTCGTCTTGTTATTGAAACAACGGGAAGACTGATTCCTGCTTTGGTTTTGCACTGTCATCAATTGTTTGATCAACTGAATAAAATTAGCAGCTCTGTTTTGAAAGTTTGGAAACGTGGAGTCAGAAATAAATGGCCCACGAAAGGGTTAATAAAACTTTTATTACTTACATTTATATATAAAAACTTAGTATCAATTTAAAAAAGTGTTTAAATTTTAAGACTTCAATTGAAAAACTTACTTTCTTCAGCATGTTCTTCAAGTGCTTGAAGAAAAGGTATAGCAACAGAATGAAGTCCAGAAACATGAGTGCAGTGATATTTGTTGTGAGATATTACGTCTAAACATTTTGGAAAAAGCAGGTATAGGATTACATATATATTTATCTATAAATATATGATCACTTATTATTTATATTAGTATATACAATACAATAAAAACAAATTCTGCATTTTTAAATTTAGTAAAGAATTGCAAAATTTCTTTTATAAGAACTTTGTGAAGTGCTCTGAAAAACGTCCAATACAACATAAAATAATATATATATATTGCAGTAAGTTAATCTAGGTAGATTACCCAGCCAAAAGTAAAGATCTCTATAACAGATTGACTATTAAGAAGATTTGTGAAGGCAGAAGGAATGATTTGATTCATGGACTCCATGGGAGGCCTATAGCAATGAACACAAATGGACAAGTTGATGAGTGGCACATTAAAATGCAATGTACAGGGGTTCCATAAGGCCAAAAGGTCAGGATATATGGCCACCTGCAACTTGAAGATGTTCCCATGGGAAATTAATATAGGATCATGGGATACACCTGGAAAAGGATCCAGAATACTCATAGTAAGCAGATAGCAAAAGGGTTACACCTAATATTTATTACTATGGGCAAATCTGATTGGATCTTGCTAACAATTGGGCAAGAAATAAATGAGAAATTGTGAGGGTATCTGAGAGAAAAAGAGAGGATTAATGAGGAGATGAGACTAGAGTCCTAGCTGCCATTCCTGTCTCAAGAACATGATACCCCACCTGCCTTGCTCAAAAACCCCAAGATTGATGGCTCAATTCATGTCTCAGCTATCTCATGATTGATGCCTGAGTTGGCCCTCAATCGATGCCCACTTGTTGCCTGTTGATGTGTGTCTCATTTCCTTTTTGTAACTCATCTCTCAACTTCATCTGAGTAAATCAAAATTTACTGCTTTTATGACTGGAGTCACCACCTCCCACATTTAGATAATTTAATAGCTAAATGCTGCTGCCTTAATACTAACCTGATTGTATAAGTATGAATCGTATGAATATGATTGTATAAGTACAATAAATATAAGTATTAAAATATTAAATTTTCAGAACAAAGTGTTAATCATTATTTTTGGCCAAGCATATAATTTGGGTTAGAGCTTTAGGTCACTAAATGTTATGAGTATGTGTAATGAACTGTATGTACATTGTAATATATATATTAATACATGCATTAAGTACTTATGAAAATGGATTCTATACACCTGAGTTTTAAAATCTGAGTCCTTTTGCAAAATTATGAGTCTTCCAAAAAGAAACCCTTCTTTAAATGAGAGACAGAAGATCTCTTTGAAACATGTTATGTTATAAATATTGGGTCTTTTTTGTGTACTCTGTATTTTTTATGTATTTTAGCACATCAGTGGCACCCCTGTATGTATGTACATATACAGAGAAAGAGCTTCAGGCCTAAAATATTACTAAATTTAAAAAAAAACTTTTGCTTGTAAAAGAAACTTCTTGTATACAAAACTTTTTGAGATAATTCGAAGCTTTTAAGACAAATTCCAGGTAGATAAAGTCATGGGCAAATAGGTACAAATCTTATTAATTATGCATATCAAGACAGTATCTGTTTAATTTATTATTTTGATACAAATGGTCAATCATAGTGTAAATGAATTTTAGAGAATATTCCTTCATATGGAGAAATGAAAAAATTTACACATGACTAATATTAAAAATTCAGATTACCTCAGAATTGCTCATTGGCATAAAAAGAGTTATTTTCACCAGTTCATGTTTCTAGCCAAATCAAATAAATTTTTATACTAAATTCATGATATGGTAATGAACATTCATTGCAGCCAACTGTTGTACTGCATATTAAAAATGGTGTATTTAGAAGTTAATTTTTAAGCTATTAAAATATTTTTCTTTTCTACAAATTTAGTAGAAAGACAAGGACAGCAATAGATGATGCAATGGACAGGAGAATTATATGGTATAGAAGTATGGAGTAATAATTGTGCCATGTAGAAAGGACAGAGAAAGAGAAACAAACAAACAAAAAAAGAATTTTTGCAATCTATGTAAAATTAACTACAGACTAGCTTTAATGGCCTTTAAGAAAGTTTTATATTTTGATTGCATGTTTCAGATCTGTTAAGTTAACAGATTCGTTTCTAAATTCCTGAGAGGGATTTCTGATTTTTCTTGAAAATTTTTTTTCTAGACAAATGAAAATACACTAGAGTACTGTTTATCCAGACCTATCTGCTGCAAAACTTATCATATTATTGAAATATCTGGATGACTGGATTACTTTAAAAAATGGTTATGGTAATGATTTTAGGTAATTTTCCTCTATACTTTTTCCAGGGTTAGGACTGACAGTAATAGTTTATATTTATCATATTATAAACAACATGTTTAGAAATAAGAATATAAATTTTTCAAACTTTTTATTTTTTAAAAAATTAGTAGAAAAACAAGGTCACCAATAGTTGGTGGAATATACAGGAGAGTTATATGGTATATGACCCCGGGGTATGACAAACTAGTATGCAAGATTGGGGTGGAAACCCCTGCAAGGATTATGTAAAATGAAATATATTCACTTCTACATCTCAATAGCCTCAATGGTATATTAGAAAGTTCCCTATTCTGCTATCTATATGTCTGCATTTGTGTTGTCATAATGTAGATTATTATTAAAATAAAAGTTAGCTGTAAAAATAAATTAATCAGTTTTTATTATTATTTTTTTTTGTTTCTGAATATAACACAACTGGACCATAAACAGTTTATACAGTTCATGGTCCAGGTGAATTATATTCATAAAACAAAATACAGGGCCCTTGATTGATCTGCTGAATTGGACCATATGGTTAATCTGCATTCTACTGTATAAGAGATATTAATGTTGCCAATCAACATCAGATAAAAGTACGTCAGTGTTATTTTTTATTAAATGGTTTGCAAAATATATAAGCTCGATATTTCTTGATCTTGAAGCAAAATTTATGAGAATAATAAATTGTTGTAAACTTTTAGCTATGTTTAACAATAAAGTACGAATAAATTTATAAAAAATAACATTCACACTTAATGCATTATAGGTAAATTAATAAAAATGCAATATATCAACTACTTATATAGAAGTTTAGTGAGCATGACAAGTGTTTCGTAACAGAAATAAAATTTTCGTACTTTTAATTGAGAAATGCTTTTTATATCTTATTTAAGGTCTAATTCAAATTAATGTATCATGAGAAATGAATATAACTATATTATACATATAATAGAAACAACTATGTTTATTTGCCAGTGACTTGAACTGCACTGTGTAGAATTTACAGATTAATAATTGAAAAAAAAATATTTTTGTTGAAAGTTAATATATAAAGGTCCCCATAGCTAAGCCCAGACACACTTACTAATTTTTATATAAAATTTATTAGCATTAAAAAGATAAAGATTAATCTAGAAATTCAAACTTTTTTTAAAATATGATCTTTTTGGCTGACTTGATAATTATTGCTTTGATACTGTAATAATTTAATAAGGAACTTTTATAGACTATTGAAATTTACTATAATGAAGAATGTTTCTAAATTAGTCTAATAAACTTAAAATGAAAATTGAGGAAAATAACCTATTAAGTTTCATTTTCACTTTGAATTCCTATTTTTCAAGTCTAAATTTAAATATAAATATACAGGCAAATGTGTACCTTTATACAGCCTAATAGGATTAGTGTAAACATCATCTTGCTCTTCAGATAATGTCAAAGGAAGTTCAACACTTTCAAAGACATATAGAGCTTCAGTACATTCATCTGCAATGGTATCTGTTAAGGCAGCATGAGACTGTGGATAAAAATAATATTAATGATTATGTGAAATTCAAACAGCTAAAACATAATGCAGGAATTCATTAAAAAGAAATTAATAGAAAAAAAAAATACATTTTGGTATTAATAATTTCTTCTAATGTTAAACATAATATATATATATATATATATATATATATATATATATATATATATATATATATATATAAGATGTGGCTTTTTGCCTCATCTTGAAGGTAAGTTCTGAGTAGTTATTTCTGCTTTGCTGTCTTGCTGAGTGCAAGAGAAGGACAACCAAAATAAAGACTAATAACTGAAATACCGAAATAAAGACTAATACCAAAATAATAGAATCTCAAACTATTGCAGTTTCTTCACATTTTCTATTATGAACAAAACTGCTAACTCAACAGTCAAAACTACCAACTCAACTCTGTGTATCTCCTTTTAGAGTTGCTTGTACTGGCTAATTAGCGATCACATAGCGCTGTAAGTCACATGGATGACAGAACTTAAGCATCAGAAATCTATTATTAACTATGCAACCAGAAGGTATCTGCAAGGGAAAATTTGAGAACATTCGGAATTACCAGAAAAACAGAACCTATCTAAACTAAAATCTATTAAAATCTATCAGAACCAAAGTGATAAAAATATCATTACATATTTATATATATGAACATATTCAAAGGTTTATGGTGATAAACCAATTTAAGGATTAAAAATGACTCAGTACTGAAAATACCACTTTCAAACATATTTAATAGCTTCAGCACTTTCTTCTTGCAATTGTCAATGTGAAGTTTTGCGCTCATATTTTCAGGCTAGAGTATTCAAAAGCAATGCAGGGAAAACCAATTTATTTCTTATACTTGAAAAGCTTATTTTTTTTTTATTTAACATACTTGATGACAGTACCAGACTATTTATAATGTAACTATGATGATTTATTTAATTAGATGCTAGATTTTATAAAATTTTCTTGTATAAAAAATATAGGCAATTTTTTTGCTGCTATCTTGGAAAATAATGCAATCACATTAAGAGGTTAAATATATCATACAACATATACAAACAAAAACTGTTCCATAAATATTTTTTCATACTTAGTAAGTGTGTTACATTACATCAATATTTACCAAAATTTCTAAGAAAATATTATGATGATAACAATACATTCTTTACATCTCAGGTTTCTAACTGGCAGTACATGAGGCCAATTTTGTGGTTTGTGAAGGCTCTTTGAAAAAGAAAAGTAAAACATTTTCTAGATTCAGTGTTTTTTGTCCATTTAAACTCACTAAAAATTAGCACAGTACATGACATGCAGATTTGTCTTTGTTTTATCTTCTGTGATTAGCCTTAACAGACTCAGTGGTGGACACTTGTTCATTGGTTGATTCACTACAATGTGACCTTCAAGCCCTAACAGGTTAGAAATCCCTGAACTTTAAATGTATATGATAATTTTTCCCCCAAGAAAAGTATGAATAAGTATGCATTTTAAATTTATCTTAAAATAATTCTGGATGAATTTTTTTTTTATTCTAAAAAAAATGCTATTTATTAGATGAAAAATATTTTAACTGACAAATAATTCCTCCCCATTTTAATTTTAGAATGATAGACAAATCACATTTGAGATGAAAATGTATACTTCTCAGCGGTAAAGGATGGTAAATCTTTATATAGACGTTTCCAATATTCTTCAAGTAGACATACAAGTCACCCCAAGAACCTTAATGACTATTAGTAATAACAAAAACAGCTATAAAAAATACTATTAATAATATAATAGATAATGTTCAATGTACCCATTAATATTTCTCTTTTTATTAAGAAGGTACAATTAGTGTAAAGTTATCTCATACTTACTTTTTCTTCCATTAAAGGTGTATTTGTGTTTTCAAGTACAAGACAATGGTATATCATACCACTTGCAGATGCAATGACTACTGTGGGGGGAGTACTATGTAAACACAAAATAGAACAAGCATCATATCCATAGTTATCCTCAGCAGGAGGAAACATAGCTAAAGGTCCTTCTAATTTATGGACAGGATGAGATCTGGAACATAAATTGAATAAAATAAACAAAACTAACAGTTTATAGTAAAGGTTTACTAGAAAAGAAAAGAAAAATAATAAGTGAAAAATGATTATGAGAAATGTTCCAAAAAGTTGAAGCGAAGCTTAGTTAAGGAAGAACATGTTTGATTTTTTAAAAACTTCATATGCATTTAAATTTAAATTTACAGAAACAATTAAAAAGAAAATATTTTCTTTACTACTTAGTTTATTTAATATACAAAGAGGTAAAAAAATATTGATACATTTAACTTAAAAAGTGAACAATAAAAAAAGGTATGTACATGTTTATTTTTTCTTGGAAAGATAATTTAGAACAGTTTTACACAAAATTTGAAGTAATCGAAAACTTCCATACAATTCAGTAGATGGCACAACAAACTTAATAAAGAAAATTTACTAATAGTGCCAGTCAGCAAATGGCTTACAGGAAAAAGACCTCTAAAATGACAAATCACTAAAAGAAATAGCTGCTAATATAATGCAAAACACTTGGCACGAAATTGTATACAGGGTATCTGCCACAATAAAATTTTTCAAATCCATGATTTTCAAGACTTTCCCTGATTTAGCAGATCATTTTCAATGACTTTAAAAAGCTTTCGTTAAAAGTATATATGAATAAAACTTCTGATGTACATACAAATAAAATATATGCTTTTAGAGAAATTACAGGAATTTTATCATAAAAAAACTATAAACATACTTTATAAGTGTTAATAAACTCACATAAAAATAAATTGTTGTATCTACATACTTAAGTTTAATCATATAGCAATTTTTCAATCAAAATGTTTCCAATTTGAATTCAGGGTACTTCGGTATTATCCAGGTGACCATGAATAATAGCCAAATATAACCCTATAATGTTTATATACAATATCCCTAGAGATAAACTTATTTTGTGCAAAAAATCTTAACTAATTTTTATTAAAAAATAATTATTATTATATTAATAAAATTTTAATTTACAATTTAAGAAAAAAAACAAAAAACAAAAAAACAGAATCATATACATTTACCCACCCATAAAGCTTTCTTGCTTTGAGTTTCCTTGGCGAACAAATTTTACTTGGCAATATGGTCAATAGGATAATACATAAATACCAAACTCAGTAACTTCAGTCAAATGATAAGTAAAAATAGAATTAAACAATTCATTGCATTTTTTTAATCGGTAGTTTAGCGAATCCATGACTTTTACTCATTTTACTTGAAAAATCAAGACTTAATTATGACAAAATTAATCCATTTTCTAAATTCATGATTTTCCATGACTTTCCAGGTGTGCGGGAATCATGTGTATATCAACTGGATATTTTGCATTCTAGAAATGAAGCTCATAAGAAAGTACAAAATAATAGATATGTACATATCCCTTTTTTTCCAAACATGAAATGTGTTGAATAATTTCAATTCATCCTGTATAACAAAGTTAATTTAATGTAGGTTACATGATTTTAAATCTCTTGGGTACAACTAATCCTTTAAGATTCTGTATAATAAATAAAAAATTAGTAATTTTTCCTGAAATTCTATAATAATAAAATTTAAAAATTTACCAATAATTTTAGAAAATACAGATACAAATTAAATTACGTGATAAAGATTCTTGTCTTTTTTTTTTCTCTATATATTAGATTAAAAAATTGTTTCAGACATAAAAAAATATTTTAAATGAAGCTTTGCTACAATATTCATTTTAACCCATTTCTTCACAACAGTCTGGAAACTTTGAAGATACAGAAATAATATTTCTAGATATTGTTTTAACTCCTTCCATTATGAGCAAATTTTGCCTTTTAGAATCCTAAAATGAAAATCAACAAATGACTGTTATGCTGCTTGCCCAATGGCTGGTTTGCTTATTATTAGATTTAGACACAACAGTTACCTTGAGATCCACAACTATGTTCTTTCTATTTTTACTAAATTTTTTCTTTCAATTAGTCAAAGAATTGAAAATTAAAGAAATGATTAGATAAATAGAAAAGAACATGTATCAATAAGAAATGAACTTAAAAATTAATTACTTTTCTATCTTTAATGGGGCTCTAAGTACATAGACATCTCCATTTCCTTGTAAAATATAAATAGGCCAAACTATTTTCATTTCAGAATTATTTACATTTCGTGTAAGATTAGGTTTAGGAATGAGCATATTTTCAGGTAAGCCAAAATCAAAGCTCACTGCATTTTCTCCAAAACATGATGAAAAAGGAATCTTGGATTCTGAAGACAAAAATGAATTTCTGCAGCTAGGTCCAAGAGATATGGCTTGTTCTTGTACTTGAGGCTCATTGACATCATAAATTCTAAAATGTAATAGAATAAAAATTATTTCTAAAACATTTAAATATTCTTGAAAATAACTTATTTTATACAGTTAATGCACAATTTATAAAGAGGATTTTGAAAAAAATAATTTATTATAAAAAATAATGTACATATATTTAAAAAACCACAATAAAAATACAAAATGATACAGAAATTTATGTAAAAAAGCTGTTAGATATTGAATACCTGATGTAATTATCAGTACTTAAGAAAGTTATATGTGTTTTAGAAGAACTACCAGGATGCCAAGCAGTTTGAACAACTTGAATACGATTATTGCATATAAAGAATAATTCTGCAATATTCCATGACCTGTAATAAAAGTAAAATTAATGAATAGATAGTATAATTATAATAATTTATCCCAATTATGTTAAATGTTTATGACAAATAAACATACCGACTAATAATGCTTTCATTGTTTGCAGTAGTGCTTCCAAATTTACCATATCTCCAGGGTACTTCATATACAGTGATACCATGCCTACCAGAAAGGGAAAGCAAACTGCCGGTCTGGTTAAAAATAATTGAGTCTACTTCAAAAATAGGAGGATCAGTTAATGTCAGAGTCTGAAATGAGAATATATATTATAAAAACATTAATGTATACCTCTATATAATGGTAAATGATGAAATTATTCTTAAAATATTTTACCCTAACTAAAAATAATAAAATAAACTGTAATTCTCAAATTGCCTTCTCATTTTTTTTTTGGTTTAAAAAATATGTTGAACAGATTAATATAAACTTATTTTGACATAAGAATAAAGTATACCATAAGAAAGACAGGGTGGTTTTTTAATAACTGTGGGATCTGTGGAAAATTTATGAAATTTATATGTTTTCTGGTTTCTGAGACTTCAATGCCAGACCTTGCAGATGTGATATAACATTTCTGACATATTTTCAGAAACCTTTAATCTCCTTTTTCTCTTTCAAGCCTTTAGTGAGACACCCACATTTGATAATATATTTGTTTGCAAATTGAGATATAAGTATTGCCCTCAGAGGACCACTATTTTCATATGTATAAGGTCTAACATTCAGGACAAATTTTGCAAACAATTTCTTCAAAACCAAATAAAATTCACTGAAAAGTTTTAATGTACCCTTCAACTAATCAGCTAGAACTTTTACTTTAACTAAAAATAGATTTTAATCATTTGGGTGTTAGAACGCAAGGGTACAACTTATCTAAACTTCAGTTTGTCTAGCAAGCCTGTCTCTTCATTTTTGAAGTGATAACTAACTTCTGGTAGCGAGACAATCATCTCAAACTCTCAAGTCTAATTTTGGCTGACTACTCCTCATTGAAAGCTGTTATTCTTCAATAATAACCTTCATGCAGGTGAGTAGAAAATTTGACTTACATTTCTTACATATTTTTTATCAACACAATCATAATGCTAGCACAAGCATAGTTTTTAGACTAAAAAACAATTATTAAAATCTGATATAATATATTATTCTTATTAAGTAAATGATACATCATTGAATATTAGTGTCAATTTCTGTGTACTCACTTATGAGTTCAAATTTAATGACATAAATTATAAATTCTTAAATAAATGCTTAAAAGAGTAACTCATTAATTCTTTTCTTTATTCCATACTTTACATAACAGATTAAAATAAATAAATGACATTAAAATTATTTTGAAATTCATCATGAATTGTCTACTATATTGTTCATTATTTGTTTTAGTTATAAATAAATATAATTCTTAGAATGGAGTTTAACTTGTGAATTTCATGCATTATACTCAAGTTGTGTAAACTAGTGTGTAGAGCAGGGGTTTTTAACCCCATGCCTGTGGGCACATTGTTGCTCACGACTATCTGCCATATACTATATCAACTGTAGCCAACCTGTGGCTAACTATGATTTTTTATGCAGCCACAAGATTCATCATACTTTTAAAATTAAATATAAGCCATAAAATTATTGTACTGGAAATACTGTTTTGTTATCACCAGTGCTGGTAACACTGTTTTGTCTTATCAGTTGTTATTGTCATTGAAGATCCTCATGATGAATCTGTTACACATTAAGAATTTTCTCACAGATTTAACTGTTAAAACTCTTTAATTTTTAATTTACGTTTCTCATCCTAAAATGAATTTCCTGAAGAAAAAAGCAATGAATGCATCAATTCAACAGCATTTGGGAAGAAGACTATATATGAATGACTTTGAAAAATTAGTGGTTAATATGCAATGCCAAAAATCACATTAACTATAACTATTTTGATAATAACCTTTTTTGTTAATAACCTTTTTAGTGTAGGATATTGTTTATGATGCTTATGATTGTAATAGAATAAATATTAAGAATAGTTACACTTTTTTAAAAACTGGGCCGCCAGCAATTTCATGTTTGTCAGATGTGTCCAGAAGGGGGATAAGTTTAAGAATTCTGGATCTAGAGTATAGCTAATTGAAATGGCTGTAATTTTTATGTCAATAACAGCACTCAATAAAATCTTAAAAAATTAAAACTTCTTGACTGTACATATATAATTTCAGAACAATTCTAAGACCACTTTTTAAAGTTTAATTAGCTTTGAAAACATTTTTGATTAAAAACGTTTCAAGTCATAGATTATAGTTAGATAAAAAAGAATAAGACACATTTAAATTAAAATTATAATGGTGATCTTATCAGTTTATTTATCAGATATTTTCTATATCAGTTGAAATATATAAATTGAGCTACTCAATATTAGCTTTGTAGGTAACAAGAGTTTTACAAATAAATACATTAGGTATTTTTAATGCTTTATATGAGGATGCTTAGCTAGACTGTAATGAAGAGCTTGATTTATATTATTTCTGTTAATACTCACCTATTTATGTAATGCATATTTTATTTAATATGAAATATTTATATTTATCATATAAAAACAATAGTAAAATATTTGCTGCACAAAATTTAAAGTGCAAGCACATATATTTTGTTAACTTAGAAAATTAATTTAGATAATTGATAACAACAGCAATTTTATTTAATTTCTCTTTAACAACAGATAAATATTTGAATTTTACAAATTTCTAAAAACAAGATTAAAGATGCTGAAAATAAGGACTAAAATATTAAATCAGAGGATAAAATATTAATCCAAGGAACAATCAAGGATTTACAGCATTTACTTTAATTCAAAGCTAGAAAATTTAGTATGTAATTTCAAACTAGCAAGTTCAATTCCACAATTTCAATTTTAAAAACATGGCTAAAATGTTATTAATTTAAATTAATCTAACATGAATTTCCATGTTTTCAAGAGTAGAATTAAAACAAGACTTCTAATGCCCTGAATTTTTATTATAAACAAAAAAGTAATGTTGAAAGTACATAATAAATGCAATTTTTTCTTTCTATTACTTAGAATCGTAATGTTGCATCGCTTTTAACAGATTTCCTCTTTGAAAAAATTCTGAAAAATAGCTAATTTTCAGTTTTATGTATTATGGTGAATAACCATTTTTATGTTGTTTCTTAGCTTATCTTCTTTTATTTACACATTATTGGTACAAAATATAAAGGAACAAAAGCAGAAGTGAGAAGACGTGCTTGCGGTTGGCAAGCCCTGGTCTCCTGACACCTGTCCTAGGACATACATATACTAATAAAGTTATACAAAAAATATTGCGATGTATATGATAAAATTGCTGAAATTCGTTAAATGGTAAGTAAAAATAAAAAGTGCTTACTTTGTAGCCTGAATCTTTAGGTAAATTACAGGAATCAGCATTTGTAAATTGTAAAATCTTTTCCTTGACTTCATTACTATTTATTTCTGTAGTTAAAATACATGATCCTGCATCATGCCATACAAATATATGCTGTTCAAAAGTAGCAATTAAGTTTTTTGATTCTTTAACTGTTAGGTACTTTTTGCTGTTAAGTTTTAGCTTATCAAGCATCTGACAGTTTAAAAGCTTTTGATCAATATATGAAGCCATAATGATAAAATTTTAGAGACAAATATCTGAGTACTTTAAAAACTTCTAAAAAAGCCGTATAAATATTAAGTAAGAAAGAGAAACAATTATGACCCGAAATACATGTTACGAAAGTAAACAAACTCAAACCTTAACAGTAAGAGTTAAAGTCATATTCTTTTCTGATGTTCAATTCTTGAAAAACACCTGAAAATCATTTCTATACATATTTTCTTTTACGGCATAAAAATAGCATAAAATTGCAATTTAAAATGTTTTTTAAAAGCCAGGTTGTTGGTTATTCGCATAAAGGATGCTTGAAGTTCATTGACATTTCATTATTATTCAGCAAACACCTTAAAGGAATTAACTGTAAACCATGTTTATTTTTATTTATTTTATTATTGTGTCTGCTGATATACGTCTGAAGTGATCATGAAGGTGATGAGGTGTTAAAATAGGGAAGAAAAAATATTTACTATTTGAAAGAAGTATTCCTTGCTTGCGATAGATTCGCATTATAAGGATCAACAGATTCTTTATTTATTTTGAAGCACCAGTGTTTGAAATGATAGTGTATTCATTGGAATTAGAGGTATTATTTTTAGTGATTACTTTATAAATGTACGGATTTCACTGGTTATATTGATATAAAATACCCCCAAATATTTTGGTTCTTAATTTTTATTACTTTTACCAATATATGAGATTTAAAATGCTCTTTACTACCGCTATATTCGATGCTATTTACATATACCCTTTCTTAAATACTTTTGTAATTTTTGATTAGATGTGAATACTAGACACTTAATCTTACGTACTTTAATAGTCTTTCTAAAGATTTTGGATCTTAATTCTGTATTTTTCAGCTTGATTCTTCTGATTGTGCTCATCTTTTGACAGTAAGATTAAATTAAGAAAATTTTTAAATATTAAAATAAACACATTCTGAAGGGTTATGTAAGGTACTGCATAAAACTCTCCATATATGAGTTTTCGTTTATCTTTTTTAATTGTTATCTTAATGACGATTTAAAAGGATTGTAATAATATATTGCAGAATTTCATTGTAAATTGATATTTTGTAAATTATGTGTGGACTTGGCATTTATAAACAAAATGTAAATAGCTAAATGTTCTTATGTTTTAACTACTTGAAGCCTCACATGAACTTGAAAATATTTCAATGTAATATTTTCATGCCTTATCTTCTTATTACTTTTCTGGACTTAAAATGATTCTACATTATTGAAGGTAATCTATATTTTATTAAAAGTGTTTACTTTTAAATACTCTGTGTCTGTATTCAAAATCTGCTCCAATTAGAAGATTACAGCTAACTAAATTGACTAATCTGTAAAATATTGAATGTTTTTTGTGGTGATAAGGTTTTTACATGAAATCATGCAATTTAAAATCTCCTTTAAAAGTTTCATTTGAAGCCCTTGATAGAGGTAGAATTTCCTATTGTAATTAAATAGGTATGTCCTATAATTATTTAATAGGTTCAATATTATTTATAAGTGATTTATTAAAGGCCATTGTTAGAAATGGCTTGAAATTCTAAGTTTATTCTATTTTTAAAGCTATTAGATAATGTTAAGATAACACAAAAATTTTATTGACAGTAAAATTATTTAATAATAATAACTAAAGGCAACATTATCATTATAATTATTAGTATTGATATTATAATTTAGACTAAAAGCTAAAATGCAATATTTTAGTTCTGTAATTGTTCATTTAAATTAAAAATTATACAAGTATATTTTCCCTAGAATGTGCTATAGATCGAATAAGTTTGTTTGAAAAGTAATTTTTTTTAATTCTTTAACATATGTAAATTCATTTTTCTCTCTACTTTTAATTTATTATGTTTAAATAGCTCAACATTCTTATTTTCTCTAATGGATAGAAATAGGTATCAACAGCAAAAGTTAAAAATAGAAAGAGTGGTTGTATAAAATATAGTTATATTGGTTTAATATTTATTTAATGTGAAAGAATTTATGACTAATCTGTTAACTATGAGGCCAGTACCATTTTTTTAATAACATAAGCTACTTTTTTTTAATTAAAAAATAATAATGAAGTATAGTTAGGAAATATAAAACTTTTATATTACTCAAGGAATTACCATTACAGCAACCAAGCTATAAATGAAAATATATTAGATATATATCAGAAAAAATGTATTGATGAATCATTTCTAATTTCACATTAATCAATTGTACTTTACAACTGAATTTCTATTATTTTTTCCTTTCATGTATAATTATTTTTCTTTCATATATATTTCTTTTAATAATTCCAGTTTTACAGTTTTAAAATTTTTCTGTTTTCAAAAATTGCCTTGTAGGTGAATATTAAGTTACATTTACAATTAAAATAAAATTTATGATCATATGCTTAAAATCCATGTTTTATTTTAATAAGTGTATAATTTTTCCTGTTCACATCAGTAGAGGTTTTTTTTTTTTTTTTTTTTTTTTTTAAAACCAGTTACTTGGCACTTAGCCTCTGTATATTGGTATTCAGCTGAGGCATAAATGGCAGACAGAGTACTCAGTGCTCTGCTATTTGGCCTAAGAAATACTGTATTACACTAAAAATAAGATTCAATTTTATCTTATAATGAATACAAAGGTACCTTGCTTCCAAATAGAATCTTTTGGAGGAAGATGATAGAAAAGTGATTCTCAACCATTTGTGACATGCATTATTTGTGTTGCTAGATTTTGCAGTTGAATTTAAACATATCAAGCAAAAATGAATCTCAAAATTGTTTTAAATTTAAGTCTGAGAAACATACTGTGCCACCAGATTTTTTAAAAATCATCAATAATGTCTCACTAGAAATTGAGAATCACTGTTATTAAAATTAATAACAGTGTGTAATTGTATGATAATTGAACTTTTCTAGCAGACAAAATTTACAAATATAGAAGCTTTAGTGGAAATTAGTTATTATAAGATGTTTAAATTTTTTTTTAGCTCAGTGTTAATCAGTGTAGAAATTGTTTTTACTATTAGATGGTCAAAAATTTTTTAAACCAAATTTTACCACTTGATAGAAAATATAATTAAAAAAAATCATAGTGTGCTACTAGATTTTTGAAATTGTCTGTAGTGTTCCTTGAGGGAAAAGAGATTGCCAATCACTGTGATTGTGTAATTGTATGATAATTAAGCCTTTTCTAGTAACATGAAAATGTAAAAGTTTGAGTTCAAGTCAGTACTTTTAGGGGGTTGAATTCAGTATTACCAGAGAAAATATTTTTACCGATGGACTGCTTGCATTTAAAGTTTACTTTGATCAAACTTTCTCACATAATAAAATGGAAAATTTCTACATGTCAATTTTTCTTTTTTTGGAAAATTATGTCTGTTAAGTGCTTATATTTGAGATAAATTAAAAGAGCTTGTAAAACTATTTTACAAATAATTTAAAATTAAATATTTTTTTTCTCACTTCCTTTCTCTTCTTTTAGTTTAGTCAGACATAACCATAAAGCATTTTCTATTTTGCCACATCGTCGTTTGTTATAAAAAAAGGTTAAAATTAGAAAAGCCCATTGATAGAAATATTTCATAAGAAATTCATATTCAATAGTTGACATATTTATATATTCCCATTTAAGAGGACATATCTAATGTAAATAGGACTGCAGAAGACTTTTTACTACTGGATATGCTGATTTGTATAATTTATTTGCCTTTCATTGGCAGTAAGGCTTATTTTTCGCAAAAGATAGCGCTTTTTTGTGCATTTGTAATAGTCATTAGCACCGGGAAACATTTTTACACGAGTATAGGTAATTTTTTTGGTATCCATTGGTATCCATTGCTTTCCTCATCTCTTGAAACGTGCCCGGCAATGTTTGTTTATTAAAGAAGTTTTAATTAATTTTAAAGTACACCAATCACTTAAAATGAAATTTTTTTCTCAAAGCATCTTATTCACTGACAATTGTACCATTGCATCTTAATTAAAAAAAATTTTTTTTTACTTAGATTTAAAAAAGGAAGAAAGACAAGTTTAAATGTAGTTATCTCGTTTTTAGAATATTTTCTCAAATTATTGTTATACGGATATTTCATTTTTTTTTTTTTTTTTTTTTTTTAAATAATATTTTCTCAAATTATTGTTATACGGATATTTCATCTTTTTTTTTTCCCCTTTCCTTGGTAATTAAACGGATTGAGATAGCCTGAAAAATGATTCTTGAGAACTTTAACAGCACCAGCTTATATATATTAGTACAGTGTATCACAAATGCTCAGAAATCAGCGATTATTCAAGGCCGTTGTTTCGTAATATCTTCTTTCTCTAAATTGCTCTGAATTGCTTTTTTAGTTCTGCTATCGGATAGGTTTTCTTTCTCTCTCTTTTTTTTTTTTTTAAATGCATCCATTATAAAACTATTAAACAATATGATTAGTATTAAGGGTATGAGAAACTAATTGGGTTTTGAATTCAATCTTCTCTAATCCTAAATAAATGCCTATATTTTGAAAATATTTGTTGAAAAATAATATAGATTAAATCTTTATAAACAAGTGGAAAATAGCTATTAATGTGAATTAAGCCTAATATGGAACTATAATGGTTAGTTCTTGAGGATTTCCCCGGTCCTTTGATCGGGTTGGACCCCGAAGTTGTACACTGCTACTGTTTGTATATTGTTAAACCGTTGATAGCAAACTACCAGTAGTTCACGAAGAGATTGTCAGCAAATTGCTTCAGGCTCACGTTGTCTATTTTTTTAAATTTAAAATTATTTTTTAAAAATTTATTACATTTATAAAGAAGTATAGAGGTAGGTAATTGGAGAAAATGACACCCAACCGAAGCCCATTCTAATCATTTCTAGTAATTCAGCTGAAAGATAGCCGACAAATATATGTTCTTGGTAGCATGAAAAATAAGTAGGCATAAAACGACTAACGACTCACTGAGCGAGATCTCAAGTGCTTCTGTAATGACAAATTTAATGACGTTAACAGCTGTCTCGGTCATTTCAGTACTGCAGATTACTTTACAGATACGAACTTTAGGAGATATACAGAGTTTTCTATTGGCAGATAAACTAAAAACTTTTTTTAAATCAAAAATGGCAGATTACTAAGTTTTATAAAATATATGTTAATCCGTTAGATGTAACTACGATTTTTCTTTCGCCTAAAACTTTTTTCCTATCCAAATCATATTAACACGTTGACGGACATTTACATCTATAGCCGTCAAAGGGAAGTTCACTAGCGGCATGACGGCAATAACCATCGAAAATGTAATGGCCGTTTTTAGACACTACGGCACAAATGTGCATTTACAAGTAGAAAGTACAAGTAGTAGCGCAGTGTCATGTTTTAAAAATAATTTTTTAGGTTGAATTTCGTTTTCCACCTGTTACACGACTTGCAGCTTCAGTATGCACGTGGTTGTGAAAGGAATAGTTTTTCTTAAATTTATAGTTGCTATTGATTTCGTGTAAAACTCCCCAAAATACTTTGTTGCACACACACACAAAAAAAATTGCTTATTTGAGTCATTAAACCTGTCATTTACGTTTTTAAATTTTTGCTGTTATAACCGCCATCGTCGTATTACATAGTGTCTAGAGTCCGCTGGCGCCATGACGGTTATAGTCGCAGCCTAATTAAAGGTGCTGAATTAATCAAAATTAAGTTTATTTAAGCAGAAAGAGTAAAACTATACTTCTAATATTCTAAAAATTACAAAAACATGTAGTGTTAATTTTCGAACTTCACTTGTTCCTACTGTCCGTCAATGTGTTAACATAAATTTACTTGAAAAAATATTAATTATATATATATATATATATATATATATATATATATATATATATACATACAAGTAATGTAAAAATTTAAATACTTTAATCTTAGAATTGAAATTACTAACTCATATTAAAAAACCACTAAGTGCTCGATTTCTCCGTCTTTCTAGTAGTCTCCTGGTGTTAAATTCTTTGTAATAGATAAAATCTCCTTTCTCTTGGCGACACGATATCGCCAACCTACTTTGGCTGAAGTAAGGTTTCTAAAATTCTCACTAATTCTAAAAGTCCGCACCTAAAATTACTTCCTCACGCTAGTGGCGCTCTTAAGGTTATAAGATGCCGCATGGCTAATTTTCGTGAGAGTGACTGTTGGAAATTACCAAATAAAGATGTTGCTAATTATCCTTTGAAAAATCTTGTCATTCTCTCGACCACCACAGCATCAGTTCGGCCCCGACTACTGAGGTCCACGGCTGAGGCATAGCGTGTCCACCACCATATTTCATATATATGTGAAGGAGAGAGACTCGGGACACAAACTCTTACTATGAACATTACTTTAATTAACATTTAAGGGAATTATATACAGAGGGGTCTAGGGATAAGCTTGGTTAATTATGGCTCGATTAATCATATTATTATCTCTACTACACATGTCACTCAGAACTCGGAATTATATGCACATAAGGCAATTTGTCGCAAGGTCACGAACTGCTATAATGCCCTTCCCATTCATTTTCCTGTTTACAACAGCCAATAGACAAATAATAAACTGCCCTTCCGTTTGAAACGAAATCCAGAATTGTCATAATTTGAGAATTTGCCCTATTGCGTGAAATCGCCTTATTCTTTTCCAAAACCAACTGTTGCCAACTCAGGAAGTCGAACTGATGACTTCGCAATGAACTCTTCTACTCTGGAGCTGTAGTACTTCGTTCAGGAGTGGAAGAAATATGTTCACACACATACATACATACATACATATATTACATTCTACTTACACTACACGTTATACTTCTACTTCTTTTAATGCGTACAAGCAGTAATAAACTGTAAGCATTTAAAATTAATCTGTGCTAATAAGATTTTTTACTTTTGTCTTCTATAAGTGGACTTTAAAATAGTTGTTACATCTATTTTAAATAACATTGTTATAACTGCAAATGAATACGTCGATATATGCAAGCTGTATCGGTTGCATTTATGACCATTATAAAGAATTTCAATTATATAGTGAGCAGATTACAATCAAATATGATGATTCACAAATTATTAATATAACTAATGACTAAACATTTTACAGCTAACCATTTTTGAGTTATTTTCTCAGTATTAATGAGTTTTGTCCTAAAGAGTACAGATTACAATCAGATGGTGGCGCCCCTAAGGTTATAGGAAGCCGCATGGCTGATTTTCGTAAGAGTTGACTGTTGGAAATGACCAAATAAAGATTGGTTAATTATCATTTGAAAAATCTTGTCAGTCTCTCTACCACCACAACATTATTTCGGTCCCGACTACAGAGGTCCACGGCTGAGGCGTAGCATGTCCACCGCAATGTTTCATATATATACATACATCTGTAATAAGACGGACTTAACGATGGGTGGTTGCAGTCATGGCCCTTAAAAATGACACCATCTTATCTAAAGACCTTTATTAATATAACGTTGGAGGACAGGTTCCCACTTCATCATAGGGACAGGGCAAACTGAGGGGTCAGCTAGCATGAAGTTATATGTAGAAGACCCTTAACACCTAGGTTAACATCTCAGTCAAAATCTGTTGGAAAAATCTACCTCTGACAGCGTGCATCTCCTTTTTGTTAAGAAATTTCCTAAATTGTCCGCTAGGGCAATGTAGAGTTATAATTGGTCAGACCCATTCTCTGAGGGCCTAAACTGTAGCCCCAGTGGTCAATTTAGGTTAGGGGTTAAAAAGGGGATTGCAAAAGGACGTAGGAATTTTTAGCCCTTGACTTAAGTTTTGAAAACCCCTGAGAATTTTCCTTACACACACACACATATATATATGTGTGTGTATATATTTCTATTGACAGTTGGTATTTATGAATCAAGTGTGTCCCAGATTTCCACCCTGGGCTTCGACAACTGTTGGTCCGCCACAGCTCTTTCTGAACGATGGCCGAATACGCAGGGCGCTGATCTTCGGTACGAGAATTCTCGGGCTCGAATCCCGCTGCTGGCATTAATTCTTGTAAACGGTTTTAAGCAGTAGGCCGTCTTATTAGCCCTCGTAACAGTAGACCGTAGCTCTCCAAACCAAAACCAAAATACCTCTGCTCGTGTAGCAGTAATTTGAGTGTAGTGTTCTATACCAGTGGTTTTCAAACAAGGCCAGCCTTAGCAGTTTTGCCGCTGCAAGCAAATCCCAATGGGGCGAATTCACGCAGCAGGACACATTACAACTTATGACGATGATTGCTTTCATTTCAAACGGAAGGGCAACATATTAGTTGCTTTTTGGCTATCGTCAACATGAAAATGCATGGGAAGGGCATTAAAGTAGTTCGGGATGTTTTGTGAAATTACTCTATAAAGTCCCCCAGACTAAATTTATAATGATTACTGGTTAAGTTTCATTATCTTATTTATTTTGTTAAATATGAGTGCAATATTATTTGCGTATGAAAAATTTTTTTTTATCTCTTGCCAGCAAATTTTACAAATTGTTCAAATTCTTTGCCTTGTTTACAGACATAAAACTATTTATTTATCTAATCAATTTTTAAAATACTAGTAGCCCATTCCTTCTCGCTCCCATCAAAATTAAGGAGTAACGTTTCGCCTTGATAAAATTTTCATTGCAACAAAAATAATCAATGATTAAATTTAATATTATCACATATGTGCCTAATCTATTATTTAAGCCAAATATAAAAGAAAATTATTTACGTAATACGGCAATTTGTCGCAACGTCATAAACTACTATAATGCCCTTCCCATTCATTTTCATGTTTACAACAGCCAATAGACAAAAAATAAACTGCCCTTCCGTTTGAAACTAAAGCCAGAATTGTCATAATTTGAGAATTTGCCCTACTGCGTGAAATCGCCTTATATTTAAGTTCAGTGACAAAACGTATGCACACGATATTTAAATAATTTAAAATAAAGGATTAAATGAGATGATTAAAGGAATGACGTCATAATGCTAGAAAAAAAATGTTATTTTTACCTATTTATTATGTGATAAATTGATAAGTTTAATCGCTTACTCTTAACAGGAAAAAATAGGGCTTGAAATGATGGCATTAAATAATGGTTTAAAAGAGACAATATTTTACGCTGTGATATGAAGCATATATATGCCAATTAATTTTAGAATCGGATCGATAGTTTAACTTTAAATAAAAGGTAAACTTAAAAAAAAAACTTTACAACTTTAATAAATTTACAAACTTTAAAAAGATAAAGTTTACTCGCTTTGAATTTTGCTAACCCTAATTCATCAAGATTCTCATATGGATGCCTTTATCCATTCCAGGTCCAACCCCTTCATAAATTCAAGGACAGACGGACAGATAATGTAGGCTATTATTATATAGGGGATAAGGGCATGATTGCGAGCAACTGAAAAATATCCGGAAAAGCCAGTGAAATTTTTGAATGCGTATGCGGGGGTATAGTATATATGTAATTTCCCTGTGGATATGCAGATTTATGTAGTTTGTTGTTTTTCCCAAAAAAGTGCCCCCTGGGAAACATTTTTTTTTTTTTTTTTTTTTTTTTTTTTTTTTTTTAAATTCCTTAAGTACATTTCGTGCCCATATACAAAAGTTCATTGCATTTCCTTCATCCGTTTGTACTGTAGGATACCATTTATAGGGGAAATTTAATTATAACCACCCGGTATATATGTATGTGTGCGCATATATATATATATATATATATATATATATATATATATATATATATATATATATATATATATATGCATATATATGCTTTTCTCTGAGTGTAGCATGCAAGAGAGGTGAAATTAATTGAAATGTTCATCACCCTTCGAAATGTATTTCAGTATTATCAGTCTTGACCACATCAAATCTTACAACTTGACTTACCCAAAATGATTCCAATGTAAGCTTACAAACTTGCATTATTACAAAATGACAGAAAAAAGAAGTTTGTAGTTATGCGTAAATTAACTGTTATTAGTTAATTACTGTATTAATTCTGGTCAGTACTTAAAAAAATCTGTCTGTATTTTGGTTGTAAAATATATTATAGTTTTTCAAGAATCTAATTAGATTTCATACTTGATTCATGCAATAAAATATCCTTAAAATATTCATAAAGTGGGAAAAAAGTGTTATTGATTTAAATGAATGATTTAAAAACAAATATGTCTCGTGATTTAAATCCTGATTTATATCAAGCCCTGCTTTACGACTAATTTTCTAGTTTCAAGTAATCGAAATATATATTTGTTGGTTGTGTCAATTTTTTTTTGCGGTCCAGTTCAGGCTGTTTTGCCGCCGCAGGCAGTCACCTATCGCTTAAGGCCGACCTGGCTTCAAACGTTGTCACAAGTCACGGAATCTTTTAAACTAATTTTTTTTCTTTTTTAGGAAACACGTTACACTTTTACAAAAGTATATCTTAAAATAATATTTAAACTATATTGTTACAAACTTTAAATATGCGTGCTCTGGCTTCTTGGCAAGGTTTTTGGCAACTCTATTTTGGGCACCGAACTTGGCGATTTGGTAACAAATTTGGCGACATTTTTGCGATATAATTGGTGATTTGGCGACCGCTTAGGCGACACATTTGGCTTAACGAAACTTTCTGAAACCTTCCAACTTCGGAAAAATTTCTCGAAATTTCTGCCAGCTTTTAAAAAGACTCTCAGATTGAGACGTCAGTCTCCACCTAGATCTTGCTAAGTGCGGTTGACTCGCGGTACATTGATTTTAGCTAGCGGAGTTGCATTGTGCCTCGCCGTAATATGGGGATTTTAGTGTTAGCTGTGTAGCAGTATTTTTAATGTGCTCTGTGCACTGAATTGTTCCGGAGTGTTCTGGAATGTTCTAACTGTTCTTAAACTTTGAACTTTTTATTGTTTTGTTAATAAATTCATGTTTATGTTTTCTTGTCGTTTCAATTCCCGAACCCTGAAGTGAAGCTCGTGACAGTATCGATATGTGTTGTTGTTGTGACTTATTTCACATAATCTGAGCTTAATCAAGTCCAGGATGTTATGAACCTTCAAAACGTCGTAAAGGAGACGAAGTGAAATAGAAAGACCCTCACTCAAGAATCACACAAAATTCAAAAGGTGGACAAAAGAGGCCTGAGCCAACGCCCCCTAAAGAGAGGGCTTTTTTATGGGGCGTTGTCTGAGCTGCAGTGGATTTAGATCATAAGCGAAAAGTCTCCTGTCCATTGACTCCCGATATGTATACTGATGAGAAAAAACAAATCGCTATGTTGAAAATACTATATGAAAAATTCATTTGAAGAAAAGTATTACATTTTAATTAAAAATTGTAACATAAATTTAATATAATTTACTCATTAATAGCTTTAACTCGTGTTTCAAGTGTCATCTACGGGTGCATTAATTAAATTTGTGACTGAGATGTGCATTTCTTTCTATACAAACTTTTAAAATCTTACTCTATTTAGTCGCATCTCATTTTTTGCATTTAATTTCTATCGGTTTTTATTTGCATATACGTTGAGGAAGATTTTTCACTTAAGCACGTTGATATGAATGGCATTAAAATGTTTAAAAGGAAATTTCTGGATGTTAGAAACTTTTAGGTATTCTACATAAATTTGCATTTAAAAATTTAGGAGTTCTTTAGTCATTAATAATTTTTAGTTTATTAGTCAACAACTAGTATGAGTGGTTTATAATTTATTTTTCGCATTTTTATTTTTACTTGAGGAATCACCAGATATGTACCACGGATTCCCAGGGTTCCGGAACACAGCATAAATACTGTTGTTATAAACCAACCTCGTTGAGCTAGCTATTCAGCTTCCAGTTGGGTATAATGTCTGTTCATTCATATTTTAACAGCAACCGAATTTAGTACTGTATCCATTGGACTGGATTATCAGGTCCAGAAATAAATTCAACTTTATTCACTCCCTCATTTTGAGGTCAGAAACGTAGTTTGTCGACTGCCTTTCTTTCTTTTTTATTTTTTTTATTTTTTTTATACACGATACCGTTCTTTATCTTTTAAAACATGTCGCATATTTCTCCTACATGTCGCATATTTCTCCACAATCTGTAATGGTACTTTTGTAGATCACAAGGTCGTAAGTTATCTCTTAGAATAGAGTCGAACCTTTTACGATTGGTAAGCCAGTAAAATTAAGGTTTATTATTTTCAGGTGCATTGTGTGCCTCTTGTTGTATATCTTTTAAAAATCATTTTTAAACTCTTATAATCTACATATAAATGTTTAATTTTCAAAATTTTTCTTAGTCCTCATGTCACAAGGTGAAAATCGCTGCTCTAATATAAAATTTATAAGTGATATTTACTTAAAGATTGAATTTTTGTATGGAATAGACGTATTTTATATTGCCACTTATTTAGACTATTATATTTCAGAAATCAAATTGTATGAGTCAGTACAGGATACGATAGTATTCATCAGTGCTCTCCTTCTCCAAAAATCATTTCCCGTATCTCGGAACATCAGTTTGATTGCATGCCAAATTAATATTCAAATATAAGAAACAAAATTCCAAACTACTAAAAATTTAGTTCGAATCCTCTCTTCCAATCCATGTCTTTGACATACTGTCTTTGACATACGTGTTTCATACATGGACTTTCATGATGGATGGGGTTACTAGTCACCCTTCTGTCCTTAGCAATGTCGTAATGGTGTACTTGTTTTTAATCTACCTTTAAAATAGCTGCTCGTCTTGGAGATGGGTTTTAAATGTTGTTTTCTGTGAATGTAAGGTAATAAAAATAATTTAATATGTACTGGTCTTTTGCCATGTGTGCCTTAGGTTCATCATCGCTGTTAATTCGCCGAGATGTTGAGATGTTTCTATTTCCGATCGTCCATCACACCCTAGTCATTTTGAATATGACTTCGCATGGGTCTTGTGCAATGGAGACGAAATAACCAGAGCCGTAGATGATTAAAACTTAACAACGGTTGATTTATTTTAACACAAAGAAACGTTTAAAGAACAATAAACTCGATGATGCAACCTATCATCCAGAGAGGAGATCACTCTAGATCAACCTGCTCATCTCAAAGTTTAGCCGGGAGTCCTCCCCGCTTCCTTCTTTTCCCAACAGGAAACCTATGTTTTAGGGGAGATTTACCCCCCTCTTTGACCCTTCTCCTTGGGGCAGCTGAAACTCCCTTGGTGCATGGCTGACTCTATCAAAGTAAAATTCCTTCTCTCTGTCGGTGCGTTGACAAACGACACGCTTGACACCTCCTTACGTCAAGAAAACCATTACGGGGGCAATACTGTCATTTTCAATTGTTGAAATGCACAAAAGTTCGCTTGACCACCGACAGAGACGGACGCGACTCTTACAATCACTGTCTTAGAATATTTAGGAATCCAATCTTGTCGCAATATTTTGAGATCCGCACATTTACGCATGTGGCAAACTACCAGTTATACCCACTTCATTAGGATTAACCCATATGTAAGCCAAATTTACCTTTAAAAAAGTTTTTTATCGTTTGTAAAAATAAACAACAACCATCATCAATAATGTACATACGTGAAAAAGGGGGAAGCACCGTAGACAGTTGTTGAACGGACTTCCTTTTCAGAAAGAACTCAATGGCACACGATTGCAGAACTATGTGGTCTGTCAATGACACCTTTCTGTGGGACTTTGAAACAGCTGTTTGCTGTAATAATTTTTTTCATTCCTTTAGCATTTATGTATTATTCACGCTGGTTTATACATAATCTTTTTTCTGTTCCTGAATAATTTTTACTCATTTCTGTTTTTTTTTATGGTTCTTTCATACCATGTATTGAAATCATTTTATTTTCCTTGTATAAAATTAATCGTTATCTTCCTATTTTATAGTTCTTTGAAATTTATTTGAAGTTATGGAGTTTCCCCTGTTACCAGGCAGTTTTGTTACAGGAATGAATTATGAGAGGGAATAGCCGTACGATGGTCGAATGATAGAACGTTGCTCCGGTACCGGAGTTCATGGGTTCAAATCCCGCTGCTAGCATGGATGTTCATAGACGTCCGGAATCGGCTTTAAGCTGTAGCTCCCGGTCTCATTAGTCCTCGTATAACAAAACAAATGGTCTCTACGGTCCAAACCAAACCAAATATGAAAGGGAATAAATGTAAGCTAGAATATGACAAGGTAATTTTGGTGCGTTTAGTGATGTTAACCCTTTGTGTCACCATGTTGTATAACTACAGTATACAGAAAAGTTGTCATTTCCACAGCGAACTTTAAAAGATTTTGTGCTGTCCTGCTATACTACATGCAGTTGATACAATTTGCATTAAGAATCCCCATCACTGGCGATACTAAGTGTACTTTTCATTTAAAAATTTCATTTTATACTTGATCAAATGCACATGATTAAGTATGAAATAAACTTTAGATTTGTTAACCTGAATAACCTTTAACCTAAATTTTTGGCTTAAATGGTGTTAGAGATCAATTTTGAGAGAAGTGCGATTAATTAATATATGAATGATGTTATATTCATTATAGATTTGTATAACTATTCATGGGAACGAATAATCTACGAATAGAAAGGGAATATGTATTTGATTTGTATTATAGAATAATGCATAACGTATATTGTGCGATATAATGTTTTCAGAGTTATGGAAATAAGTTATATAGACATATAGTTAATAAAATTATATCTGGTTACTATGCTAGAATTATAATGTATTAAGTGTTTGATTACGATTTAATTATTTAGATAATTAGAAATCATGCAATTGTGAATGTGTATTTTTGTGAAATCGTGTGAAATTATTATTAACTAGCATATAGCCCATCATATGACGGGATTAGTAAAATTTTTAATATTCCAGAACTGTTAAGTACCCAATGAGGCAGGTAAAAAATGGTTTGTTTTTTGGCTGAGAATTATCCGGTTCACTCTCAATAATTTATTTATCGTCATACTCCTCTAGAGTCTCCCGATTCTGTAATGCAGTTTAGAATCACATTGAATTCATTTAGTCAAACCGTGTGGTTATGTATAATAAACAAACACACAAAAGAACAAACTTCTTAATTTCCAAATATATATAAATTAAAAGTTAGATATTTATCAGTCCGTGAAATAGACTCCTAGACTTATATGAAAAGAATTTATTGTTAATACCGGTGGTAAAAGTTTCACTGCAACAAAAAATAATCGATGATTCAATTTAAAATTACCTAATTTAATGTACCTAATCTATTATTTAAGCCATATATAAAAGAAAATCATTTACGTAATATCTAAGTTCAGTGATAAAAGATATTAAAACAGTGTAGACGATATTTAAATAGTTTAAAATATGAAATGATTAAATGAGATGTTTAAAGGAATGACGTCACAATGCTAGAAAAAATTGTTATTTTTACCTATTTATTAAGTGATAAATGGATAAATTTAATCGCCTGCTCTTAACCGGGGAAAATAGGGCTCAAAATAATGGCATTAAACTCTCGAAAAGGGGCGAAGGGGTGGATTTCGAACGTTTTAAAGACTACAGTATTTTTGGCTGTGATATGGAGCATATTTATACAAATTTATTTTAGAAATATTTTAGAATTTACTTATTTTAGAACTTTATTCGCTTTGAATGGATGCCTCTACCCATTCCAGGTCCAACCGCTTCATAAATTGGAGGACAGACGTACAGATAACTTAGGCTATTATTATATAGGAGATAAATCTTTTTTGAGTCTATTATTGAAGTACAAAGTAAAATATTGTTTGCCTATAACCTTTTGGCTTATGTAATATTATTGTTTGTAAAATTGTTTTAATGTTTGTGTTGGTTGTGGATATAAATTGCTCTTCCCACCGTGGCTTTGGCGGTTGTAAACCTTTATAGTTGAGCCGAACGATGGCCGATTGGTTAGGGTGCTGACCTTCGGTACCGGAGTTCGTGGGTTCGAATCCCACAGTGGCATAGATGTTCGTAGCCGTTCGGAATCGGCTTTAAGCTGTAGGTCCCGGTCTCATTAGCCCTCGTGTTGCAAAAAAGTAGACCGTAGCACTCGAAACCAAACCAAAACCTTTATAGTTGGCCGTGAGAGAAAGTTCTATCTGTCACCTGATAAGCTGAATAATGATTGGAGACAGAAGTCAATTTCTTACAAAGGTAGTTTCCAACTCTTTATGTAAAGTTAATTTTTGTAAAAAATAGTGCATTGATATAGTAAATTTATAAAAAACATACTTTTTTTTTAAAAAAAAAGAAAATATTCTTTTTTTTTGCCAACAAGTTTTTATCTTTTAAATGCCTTAAATTATTTTTTACATGTGATATATTTAAACTTTTTGAGAAAATATTTTTCTATTCTGAACTGTTAAGGTACAAAGGATTAAATTGTAAATATGTTAAAAGAAAAAAAATACATTTATTTGAACATGCTGAATCAGTTTCGTCGAACATGCGTGAAAATACTGAAGACATAAAGGACAAATAAAGCAGAAAAAAAATTCTTTGCGACGCATTTTTTCTAAATGGATCATAGCTCGCGATAGTTAGGCTTCTGCTTATCTTTTTTCCCCCAGTCGCAGTAGGGATAGATTTTTTTTCCTTTTTGAAAAAAAGGGTTTCCTTCCTTTTCTTTCGTTTCTCCGAACGTAAGTAAATGATATAATTTTTAGTTCCTTTTCTTTTGGCATTATTATTTTGAATTATTAATTATTTTAAAGTTGTATGTTAGATTTACAGGAGCAATATCAAACGCTTCTTAATCCGTGGACTATTTTATCTTCTACTACAAACATTTCGGGGGGCATATAATTGTGGTACAGTGGAATCCCTATCGATTGTTTATCAAGGGGAAAAAAGCAAAATTATAAATGCAGGAAGGCGATGAATGCTAGAAATGGATGAAGAAATTCGATAAAATGTGTAGCTACGAATAAATTATTTAAAAAACTAATTGAAAGTATTTAACACAAAATACAATTTTTTATAACACATAACGTATTTAGAATGATACTCCCCATTTTAAAAACATCTGTAATTGGTACTAGCTTTATATAAGTTGATCGCCTGACCAGGGCCAAATTACACCACTTTAGGGCTCTAGTTTTCTTTTTCCCTGACCCCTCCCACTCCGAAAAGAAATAGAACATGCAAAAAATATAAAACAATCAATAAAACAAGTTTAAATAATGTGAAAAACATAAACAATTCTTAAATTTTTATTAATAAAAATATTTAATATACAATAATAAATTTTAGTTTTCTTTTTTTTTGAAAAGTTTGTTTATAAATTAAAAATAAAATTGAAATTTATTAAATTTCTAACAAAAGTGAGTATATAAATATGAATAAACTTTATATAAAATACTGTTTTCTAGTCTTTAATTCTGTAAAATTATGAATTATTTGATCATAATTAATATTGTCCAAAGCATTTTGTTCGATGTATAAAGGAGCTAAAGAATTGAATTTTCATTGGCTCAGTGAGTTTCATGAATGAGTTTTTAATGTTTCAATACTGAGACCAGATGTATACCAAGATAGATGTACTTTCACCAGATGTAGTTTATATAGGCAAAGTTAAATCATCATCTTCTTCAATGGCCAGACAGTCCAGGATGGGCCCTTGCCTTCCTCAGAATCGAATTCCAGGCTCTTCCAGGGTTCCCACGGTCCTTAAAAGTCCTTAAGAACTCCTTAATTTGAGCTTTCATTTTTAAGGGACCTTAAAACGACTTAATTTTCGTGAAAGGTCTTTAAAAACTCCTTAATTTTTAAATTGGAACGCGATCAATTTCTCCATTTACGAGATCCACAGTCTCATGTGATTTCCTATCAATTTTCTTATATGACAAATAAATAATCCTTCGTATACTTAAAAGGTTTAAAGTATAAAGTCAGCTGCCCTTTCCTAATAGCTAACAGTCATGCAGATTTTAATTAAACGAAGCGTGCATGATGGGGTTTTTTAGATATTTCAGTTACTTATGGAAGTTTAATTGTCCTTGCATTGAATGTAATAGAAAAGTCTAAAATTTTCTTCTTTCCCAGGCAATGCCGAGTATAATCAGCAAATAAAATATATAATATATATAAATATTAAATAATGTAAATATGTCATTTTGTCATTTTTAAACCCTCAGAAAGTACTGTTTATAATATTCTTTTTATTCACAATTTATTTTTAATTTGATCACTCAAAAAACTTTAGATGTACATTTTTATTTTTCAAAATTAAGTTTTGTCAAATAGATTTATCTTATATTAATTTTTAGGCATTTTTAAAAACTTAATTTTGAAATATTGTAGGACATTTATTGAAAATGCCTTGTCTGATTCATAATCATTAAAATAGGTTCCTCAGATGATAGGGTTTATGCCGTTATGTCATGTATTTCAAGTAGGTCCTTATTAAAAATTACTTTGGTCCTTAGAAAGTCCTTAATTTTTGTTCTGGAAAAAGAGCGGGAACCCTGTCTTCTGTCCCTGGCCATGGACATCCAGTTTTTAAGTTTTAAAAGTGTCAAGTCCGATTCCAAGCAGTCGAGTTACCGAAGTTTAGGTCTCCCTCTTTTTCGGGTTCCAAATGGTCTAGCCGAGATCTTTTTTGTTACACAATCTTCATCCATTCTGCACAGGCGTCATGCCCATTTAATTCTCTGAATCCGTATATATTGTACTATGTCTAGATCTTTAAAAGATTTATAGAGTTCAGCGTTAGTTATTCTTCTCCAGATATTATTATGTTTTATGCCACCAAAAATACTTCTCAAAATTTTTCTTTGAAAAACAGAAATGATATTTTTTAATTTTTTCTGTCATTGTCCAGGTCTCAGCAGAATAAGTAAGAATGGGTCTGATTAAGATTTTGTAAATTTGGATCTTCGCTTTTCTGCTAGTGGAGTTAGACCAAGTACTTTTTGAGTCCGAAAAAACAACGGTTAGCATCTGTGACTTTGCTACGGATCTCAGGCATTAAATCCTTGAGAGTATTAGGCAAAGTTAAATATGTTCGTAATATTTCTATATTTGACAATGTTAATACAAATTTTGTGTTGTTTGTTGTTTCTCATTCCCCCGAATTTAAATCAAGTCCAGCAGATCCTGTCGCCCAAGGAGATTAAAAACCGTCTTCCCCTCACTCACCAACTGCCTCACAAAGGCGCCAATCACTCAATAATGTGAAGAAGAGAGGCATCAGCCGAGCAGTTGCGCCGGGCATTTTTGTGTTCTTTATAAATTGTATAATATCGGGTGGCATGCCTGTTAAATAAATTTCCTAGACCCTGTAAAAAGCATGGCTGAGGCATTTGTTTCATTTGTCAAATGCGGTGATTAAACCCTGGTCTATACGTTCTATCACCTCTACCCATGCTAATATATTATTATTGTCATTTTGACAATACGTAAAGGATTTTTATTTTGCACAAACCTTCGTGTACTTCTTGAAAATTCAGTGCTGATTCAAGTTCGATTTCTTTTTCCCCTTCCCCTTCCTTTCTCATGAGTTTACTTCCAGGGTTATAATTTTGAACTGGACACTGGATAAAAGTGGTTTGATTGTTTGGTTTGGGGCACTACGGTCTGCTGTTTTGCTCACAAGTGCTGATGAAACCAGAATCTACTGCTGAAAGCTGAACGGCTACGAACATTCATGCCAGCAGCTGAATTCGAATCCGCAAACCCCGGTATCGAAGAGCAGCGTTCTACCATTCGGCCATCGTTAAAGTGGTTTAAGCCGTCCACAACTTAAAAAAATATTACATTTAAAACCTACTAATCAACGAAACAAAAAGTTAAGTACAAAACAATTAACAGTGCAAAGAATAATGCTACATCTCTGAAAGCTGGAGACTGACAAATATTTTTGTCTATAGCCGCTCGGAAGCTATTCTTCTATTTGTTATGTAGCCTCCATACTATTGCCAATTGTTCACCACTTCAGTACTGGTCCTGATGGGGACCTTGATCGATAGTTCACAGGTTGCATATACACACTGGGCTGAGCTGAGCGCGTGTATGCAACCATAGAATCTACAGCTCACTTTGATAGCGCATGCTGGTTGTCTTTGATCTTTGGAGAAAAAACGCTTCCGAAGCCATCCTCCGCCAATGCCTTTTTATCGTCTGCCATCGCCGACCTCGACAAGCCATACCCCCTCCAGGTGGTAATGGCTTGCAGTTAACCATAGTGCGGTGAGGCCTTTACAAACTTGATAATAAAAGTAACTGCAGTTAAAGAATAATACGCTGATAGGTTTGTGAGACTCATTAGTAGATTAAGCTAATACAATACACAATAAAGGCTCCTCTGCACTATGATCCACTGCAAGCCAGTATAACAACTGCATTGTCGACTTTTCAATTCTAACACTCTTATGCCTCCTCCATACTATGGCCCATTATTGACCACTGCAGTGTTCGCTCTGATGGCGACCTTGGTACGAAGGTTCACGAGTTGCATTCACATACTGGGCCATTAGATGAGCCGAGCGCGTGGATGCGTCCTCTATCTACTGCGTACTTTATTAGCACATGCTGGCTGTCTTTGATGTTTGAAGTCAACCCGTTTCCATAGCCATCCCCTGCCAAGGCCATCTTATCGTCTGCCACCGTCGACCACACCGGTTTATGTTTAAAACCGGTATAGTTCTGTTGATTTTAATCTGTGTTGAGGAACTATTCTTCTGGCTGTTCTGTGGTATGATATAAAAGACGTGGTCGTACCTTAAGGGAAATCAAAACATTTGAAATTTGACATTTTAAAGATAGCATCATACTGAGAAAATTTACCTTACAGTCCTACTCACAATGTTGTAACTTTACTAACCCTGTGGTTGTCTAAGAAATCCTCTGATGTGCCAGAAATTACTTTTGTTGTTCACACGACTTTAATATATTCTTATAAATTTAAAAAAAAAAAAAGCTCTTCTTCAGTTCTAAATTTAGAGAAACGATACTCCCGGAAAGACAAAGCAACCAAAATTTTCGACGATTGATGCCGGGAAATGAAACTTTAGAACGATAATTGCGGGAAAATTTAACATTGGTAGCATCTTATCTTTTTAAATTCGACCAAGACTGAATGTACTTCGACATGTTTGAATCGATGAAACCGATACACAGTATACAAATACAATTAAAAAAAAACTTAACTTTCAGTTCTTTTAGTTTATTTCATTATATTTATTATTTTTGCTGCGGATTGTATTGTAAAGCCTCCGAATAAAGAACATCTCGAGATTTAGTGCCATTAATTGTGATGGGGTTTTTTATAAGGTGTATAAAACCGAAATGCGGTCACTGACCTCATACTGCTATAGATAATTAAAAATGCGGTTAATTTTTGCAGCTGTTTAAGATATCAAAAGGTATGGCACGATACAAGTGAATGTATTGAAAAAGGCGATTTGTCCTTGCTTAATTTAAATTTAAAATCATTTGCTTTATGCTCGATCGGTAGGATACGCTTTCTCTAGTTCGCTTAGAAGTGGTAGCGATGCGGATGTGGAGATTTCAATTCCTTATACCTGCCATTGTTTTAAAAATAATATACAGTATGCGTCAATATTGATTGCGAAAACGTCACTTTCGGACGCAGACATATAGGTTTGTTTCAAGGTCTTAGTGGTTGGTCGGAATGGAGGAAATAAAATTGATGTAACAGATACGGAGAGAATTGTATTTGTGTACACGACCCAATAGTGTTTACACATTCTCTTATCAGTATATCAGTAACTTTTCAGACTTGAATGGATAGGTGACTATTAGGATTTTCGACACAAAGAACTCTTTTAACTGTAAAGTCGTCTCTCATTGAGTAGTTTTTATCTCGCATCATGGAGTCATTTCATAATAAGTTAATGGGTACGTGCTTATCTCTTCTTGTTTCATCCGTTTTGCGGTTTTTTCTTCAGGTTTCTTATCAATTTTGGCTTGATATATAAAAACACATAAGCGGAAAGTGGTCGGGTAAATTGTGTATCTGCAAAATTGCATGACATAAATCTATAATAGCTAAACTAATCGTTATCTAGAACTTTTCGAGTCTGTCGTCGGACCTTCTATTAACCCCTTGGGTATAGACTTATGTGAAAAAAAATTTTTTTTGAATGGATGTAATTCGTTGATGCGCAGAACAGTATAATTAGGGTGGGTATTTTATGGTGTGCCGCAGAACCCTAAGCTTCTACAAATGACCTTCACGGGGTTCCTAGAGAAATTTTAGAACACCATCTACTCTCTCAGTGATTCTATGAAGCAATACTTCCCTAATCAGCAACCCGAAAATTTATAGAAAAAATTACGAATAAAAAATCGATTTGTCGTAAATGAAAAACCTTCTTGTGTTTCTTCAGCAGAGTATGAAAAACTTATTGAACTGATATCGGACTGTTCAATATCCTCACTGCATAAAACAGTGTCAGTGTCCGAATTCTTGCGTCGCTTAAAATATAATATCTATCATTATATGTTCTGTCCGTGCTGTTACCATTTGCAGCGATCTATATTTGTGGAACTGGCTATTCTGTTTATGTCTTATCAACAACTAAACACAGAATATGTTGGACGCAGAGCATATGAGAATAAAACTTTTTACAATACAGCCAAACTTATAGAAATTTAACAGTCAGAAATAAAGCCATTCTTCCCATGAATACTTTTCGTCATTGGATCACTTTACTTGCATCATTTTATTGCTTCCACGCCACCTTTTATAAAGTATTATCTTCATTTTTATAATGCTTTATATTGTTTAGTTTTTATGTTTATGTCTAATCAGTAATAAAAAATAGACCATTTGTTCTCCTGTGCTAATATTTATTCGGTTGGGGGGGGGTTGCTATGTATGTGGTAAGAAAGGGGTTCCGTGGGATGACGCAATTCACGCAAAACATGTATATGAAGAATGTTAATACTCAAATGAACCCAAATGGTTGAACTTCTCCCCATTTCTACCACCTATCAATGGATGGTATATTATTTCCTTATTCCCAGTAAGTGGCAGAAAATTATGGACATCCTCACTGCACTAAAGCTTTTCTATAGAGTTCATACTTTGGATTCACATAGCACCTGTTCTGAGGAGAAGAGTTAAACTCCCTTGAGATCTTGTGCGGATAATTAGCTCCAGTTTGTAACATATTAGTAAGACAGGGATGACCCAATGAATTCGACCGGGTTTATAACCTGTTATATCTTTATATTTTAATGTGTCAGGTTGATGAATTCATATTACGGCCTTTGATATTTTTTTTTGTTTATTAGTTTATGCACCTAAATTCTTTTCTAATTTGTATGCATTTACTATGTTTTTTAAGTAAATGTTTTGGAATGGTTACTTTCATTGTCCTCTCCCTCGCTTTTTTCCATGTGAAAGAAAGATAGAGTTATCAATTTTATCCTCCGATATCTGTATATTTGCATTCCAAGTGTTCTAAAATCACGTCTATATAATGTATTGTTTTGAGTTATCTGCCTCATTAGAAGTGTTAAAAAAGATTGTTGTTTAAAAGTTCAAAAGGCTTGTATAAGTTTGGTTTGTACACGCCATCGAAATGCATATTTCTTAGTCGTGACTTCTCGCTGTAGTTAATACTGTTGAAAAAGTACTTTAAAATATACAGAAGACGTTCTCGATAGTAATGTCCATGTGAGAGTCACATGAAGCATGCGACCCTCACATCTTGTTACACAGGTTTCATGTCACACATGAAGCATGCGTGACATGAAACCTGTGTAACAAGATTTCGTTAGACGCATTTTCTATATTACATCGTCTTTTAAACACAATTATATTTAAGACCTGCCTGTGGGTAACTAATTATTGAAATACGTAGTTACATGCAGGGCCCGACTAAGATACTTTTGTGCCCAGGGCACAATTCAATTTTTGTGTCCTCCACCCCCATGCAAATTTATAGCTACAAGTTATTATCATACTTACAGTCATATAAAAATCATAACATTGAATTAGCAAACGGATTTAAGAAATTAGCATTAAAGTAATATTCAAAATCAAAAACACCAAATTTTCATTTTACGTACTCATTATTATCTCTGTTTAGTCATGCTAAAAATTAAGGACTTTTAAAGACCTAGAGTGACCCACTTTATTTATTTTTACCTTGTCACACTCACAAGCTCTGTGGTGCAGAAAATAAATAATAATAGAAGTAAAAATAATTTAAATTGATGAAATGATTTAACGGTTTATAGTGGTACGTTGCTAATAATCTGTCTCATAAATATGCAATAACCCATAGGATAAAAAGAGCAACAGGTTCGTTGAGGGAATTAATTATCAGGTAAATAACAGTAAAATTAAAGTATATAGGAAACAATATAGTTCATGACAAATACAACTACCTCGTACAATAATTTATTAAAACTTAACGATGATAGCATAAGTTTGCAATTTTTCCCCACTTAATATGTGTTTCAAACACTCGACTAAATTTTCGTGCCCATGGTATATGCCCTAAACGTCCGTGCGATAATCAGGCCCTGGTTACATGGTCGGATTTGTAATTGAAGATGGGACATATCCATGTATAGAAAGTAAGTCAAACAACGTAACAGAAATTCTTTTTTAAAAAAGTATAATTCATCCTCGTTATACCCAGGTAGCACAAATATACCGGTCAATGTCGCACTAATACTGACCAATATTTTGAATGTCGCTGAATGTCGGTCATTAAATTTTGGACATCTGCCGATATTGACCGACATAATGAATTGAAGTTTGAAATTGCGTAAAGGAAAATATTTATAAGAGTTGTTTGTATTACTAAGAGAAATATTATTTTAAAAAATGAAATTTAATAAATTTACCAGCTATTACGAAACTTACTTTTTAGAATGTTTTTTCTTAATGTTGTGACAAATGTCATAAAAATAATATTTTAATAATATCCATCGATATCTCTCGCTTTTCGTTAAAATAAATATCATTTTCTGACATCCTATATTTCACGACATCTAACGTAACGCACAATACATTAGCTGAAGGTGAACGGAAGTGAATCGATTCTACCCTTTCTTCACTCCGTACCAGCCATCAGGAGTACTACGATTAATTTTAATTATTGCTATTCTTCGGAAAGCTGTGAGACAAACCAGCGTCACGTATGCGTAATCGGAGATAGGAACGTTTTATTTAATATTTTAAATGCTAGATTTAATTACTAGATGGCGTTAAACGGCAACAGTTTTCACAACGGCCGACTCGTATAGCATTTACTTGCTGGTACTCAAGGGGTTAAACAAAGTGGAGGCTCTTAGGCAGTCGAAATCTTGGGGCTCTGTCACCTAATAATTTTACCAATATGATTTTATTACACAACAGTTTTAGAAGTTAATTTTATTGCAAAAAATTCAAATTGTCAATAAATCAATATAAAAAATAAATAAACAATAATTATTAAATATTATATATTTATCCATATATATACAATAAAAACAAATTTAAAAAATCTAAATATTTTTTTTTCAATTTTTTTTTTTGGCCGTAAATTATTTTAGAGCATCTTAGAATTCTGTGTTTTGCAAGACGTCGTATTCAATGGTCATAATAACAAGTTCTTGTCATCATACTTTTTTGGCACTTCTAACTTTGAAAAGCTTCGTTCACCAGTAGCGTTTACTAACACATTTTGTGCGGGTACATTTCGCAGCGGAATTGTAACGGGAGCGGGCGTTTTGCGCGTCAATTTAGTTATTCAGTTAAATCTCAATAGATCGAAAATTATTTAATTTTTTAACCAACTTTTCGTATTTTACATTGAAATATATAAACAAATATATACATAGAAATATATAAATAATAACCATAAGATTTTTGTAAACAAAAAAAATATTTTTAGTGAATAAATTTATTATAGTATCGTAAATATGAAAAATCAAGTAGAAAAAGTAGTATATAGTTTTAATTTTTTCCCGTTCTGTGGTTCCGCATCGACTGATGTAAAAACTAGTTTTTATTTGTCCAAATTTTTCCAGAATCTATGTGCCGAACGATGGCCGAATGGTTAGGGCACTGACCTTCGGAACCGGAGTTAGTGGGTTCGAGTCCCACTGAGGAATAAATGTTCGTAGCTGTTCGGAATCGACTTTAAGCAGTAGGTCCCGGTCTCATTAGCCCTCGTGTTGCAAAAAAGCAAACCGTAGTTTTCCCAACCAACCCACCATCCAGAATCTATGTAGTAGACAAGAACATTTGGCTTTGTTTTTCTGTATATACCGTTATTTTTGTACCCCCAAACAAATCATGTTCTTACACTAACCCGTACTAGTACGGGACCCTCGCTCAAGTATCAATCGTCAGAAAACGTATTAGTACGTGTCCCACATTCAATGTGTCAACATGAGACATCTATATATTTTTATACATCTATATAGTACTGCTGCTACTTTTGTCATTCCGATTAAAATTTCCATCTTGAAAAAAGAATCGCTACAACTCATAATATTTTATAACTTGATCATTCCAGTAGATACAAAAGGTCTGGCCATTATCATGTGTAACATGTTCTGTCTTCCAAAGTTTGGTAAGCATGATTTACAACCCTTTCTACCTTATCCTTGATAACTGTTAAAACCAATAAATCTCAACTTCTTTATAGCTATTTTTATAATACGTTGTTCCTGTTATACGTTTTAGTTATTGTGTACTTTTTTTGAACGGAACGGTTAGATTCTTTTGGGGCTTACCCACCAGCTTCTTTAGTGTAGTTTAACAGTGTTCCCACGGACCCTTAAAAGTACTTATATTTCATTTTTTAAAAGGGCCTTTAAAAGTCCTTATTTTTCATCACGAGTCCTTATAAACTACGATGAGTCCTTATTTTCTATTAGCAAGTGGAGCAAGCTTGTTTCTGATGGTGCTCGATTTTCGTCTGTTGTTCTCGTTTCTCATTCCCCTGACGAAGGAAAGCCTATCACGAGATCAATAGACCCACCCCATCGCAATATGCGACTGGTCCATGGCTAATGGTAATATGTAGCTTCACTTGAGCGAGGGACCAGGAAGGCTGAAGACAGACGAAATCTCAAGTGGGTAATTTAGGAAGAAGGACCAAGCAAAACCTCCAAACCTCCAGGTTTAGTTGTGCTACCTTCAGAGGTATTGTTTGGGAACTTCGAGAACATTACGACCACGAACCTATTTTACTTGTCCCAGTAGCCATTTATAAGCGCCACTATCATTGCGGATCTTTGTGTTCTCAAATAATACCAAATGGTTATAGAACTACTAATCAAGCGGCAATTTAGTGCTAGTTTATGAATATATAGCAACATTTAAATGTTGAAGCAAATTGGTAAGGGGTCAAGGGGTGGGATCATCACACACACACACACACACTAGTGATTTATATATTGTTAAACGTGCATTGATTTTTTTTATTCACTTTTTAACCTCCAGGAAGTTACTGTTTAGTATTTAAAAGAGGTTAGTTTGTCACATTTTCAGTATGGGTTGTTGAATTTATTTTAGCTACATTTGAATCAAGATATAATTTGGAATTTTGAGGAAAATCCATTCTAATTTACTGCTCAGAATTGCAATAAATGCAATAAATAAATAAATAAAAACAAATAAAAAAAATGATGTAAATTAAAATAATTTACTAAATGTACAATGAAGCTTTTGTTTATTCTCATAGTCATAGGTATTAGTTTGAAAGTTATTTTTTTAAACAGCTACATATTTGCTGTTATTGTGTCCTTTATTGATAATTTTCTGGCCCTATTCATAGCATTTCAGATTAAAATATTTTCATCTTTATTATGGAACGACATTTTACAAAGCACAGTTATGTAATCCATTATTTAAAATAGCCAGTATCTCTTCTTTTATTTAAGATCACTTCATTTCTCAAGTTTTTTCCCCCTGAAAGGCTGGAAAATGTATGATAATCCAGTGCTTATGGTGTCACGATATTTTACTCTGTAATAACAGTGTTGTGACTAATTTACGTACTGGAAAATTTAGTCATTCTTTCGGTTCAACGACTTATTTAGAGGAAAATAACCGTAGGAACTCTTTCCTTCGGTATTTCCGGCGATGTTACTCGTTTCTGTTGAGTGAAGACATGGAATCAAAGACAGTTGGATCTGTCGCAAATTTACGCACGCAAACACAAGGCTAGCCAAGAAATCGCAACCGAAACGAAACAGTTTTTTAAAGGGGCGGGGGCGTTATCTTGCACGTCCTTGAGCCACTGCCTCTAATACTTAATTTTTTAATTCTCCCTGACGTCTGCTTTTATTCCCCATCTTCTTCCACCTGGGTTAAATGTCGCATTTTCTTACGGCTCAGCCCACTGTGATTACTTACCGGGTAGATTTAGATTGGGATAAATAAATAAAATATTCATTTTCATCTAGCATTTGAAGGTGTAAAGCTAAAGAAAAGAGAGAATTCGGCGCCCAAAATATACTGCGAGTTTATTTTTGGGGATTTTCTCGCGGCCTACACGAAAGCTTGGCGGAGTTTTTTTATGGCTAGTTTGGCGACATTAGTTATTTGAACTTCAATTGCGTTCGTGACAAGTGACATTTTTGTGAGGGAGAGTATTACTCTTTCGGCTGAAATTAGTTTAAATGGGAACAAATCAAGACTTTGACAGCGTTAAATTGTACGTGTCTTTCTCGTCGTATTTTATTCATGAGGTGAAGAGTGACAATCTTTTGTTAACTCTGCGGAAAACTGAAAGTATCCGGTGGGCTTGTTACGTTTCAATGCGTTTGCAAACCCGTACAGTTTTACGCCCTTTTAACTTCTATTTTATAGATTTCTGGTTAGGTCGAAATTTTTGTAGCAGTCACTGTTTCTATTTTATACAAACCTTTCAGCTTGTAACGGTTAGTCATTGTTATGGGTGTTTTAAAATAATACATTACAAACTAAGAAATTTTTATGTTTAAGCTTTATCAATTATATGCTTGAATTTTGCTAGGAAAAGTCTTCTGACCTAATCCCATTGATTGTGGAATAGAACTATGATTTCTGTTTTTAACTGTACATATCTTTTAGAGCCAGGGTTGGCGTGATTTGCCCAACCCGAAAAAACCCAGGCTGGTTTTTTTTAAAAAAAAACCCAGGCTGGTTTAAAAAAAAAACCACTTGAAAAGTGGATTTTTTCAAAATTATTGAAAAAAGATTGACTATTCATTATATATATGTTTATTTACTCACATTTAAAAATCAAGATGTAAAAAAAAATAATAGTAATTGAAAATTTCATTTAAATTTTAAGATATTTTATTTTTGGCATTAAAAAAAAGCCTCTATTTAGACTAAATTGAAGCACATATACACTTTTAAATGCAATATATATATATATATATATATATATATATATATATATATATATATATATATATATATTGCTTTATTTTTCATTTATATTTATTATATTTTTTTCACAGAATGTCATAAAATATTTGGTTAATATATATATATATATATATATATATATATATATATATATATATATATATAATATATATATATTTACATATCAAACTGTTTTGGATGACATTTATAAAACATAGAATAAAATCTAATTAAATTAAACAAAGAGATAATAAGAATGTATGATGAAAAAAATAAGAATATTGAAGTATTACATGTGATAAAATTAATCTAAAAATGGACAAGAAAAATTAAAAAATATTTATAACAACTGCAAATAAGTAAACATGGAGATAATATACATAATTAATTCTGCTACTTATCATATATAAATTACAAATTAAATAAAAAAATATCTTTTGAATACTTTAATAACACATTACTGCTATTTAATATAGAGCAATAATTTTATACATTTTATTGAAAAGAAAAAACTTTAAATGCAACTATTTCAAAGCCAACTTTTAGTATAAAATAATCGCCATTCAAAACTAGTTTTTTGATGTTAGAAAAATTTTAGAATATGTGAAAAATAATTTATTTTAAGATTTCAAAATTTCCTTTAATTTAGACAAAATTTCTTCTGCATAGTTTAAAATTGATTTTTAAAATATTTAACTTTAAAAAGTGATTAACATTTTAAATTTATTTTAATCATACAATTAATTATATATCCTGTCCTCTTACATAACAAAAAACCTGAATAGTTTTCAAATCCCCAAAAAAGCATCTAAAACCCTTTAAAGTATAGAAAAAACCCTGATAAAACCCGAAAAAACCCACTAGGTTGGGCTTTTCTGAAAAAACCCGGGTTTTTGCCAACCGTTTACAGCAACATTTCCCAACCTTTTTGGACTCACGTACCACTTGGTTGTACATCATACTAAATTGCACCACTTGTAAAAATGATTGTGTTTCGTGAAATTTGTTATAGGGAGTGTTTATTTATTTGCATAATGTATTTTATAGGGTGGCCATGTATTTCCATCACACAATAAGCTAAACTACACTGAAACACGCACAAAGCCATGCCGGATTTTAAACTCACTGTAACATATAAATACATGTATTTGTTTGTTCAAAGTTCCTTTTTTTTTTTTTTTTTTTTTTTTTTTTTTAAATATTGGAAGAAAAAGCTCTTTGTACTAATTCCGTGCCAGTAAATGGTAATAATAACTTAAGAGCTTTCTCAGAAAGTTGTTCGTATTCTTTATCAAAACTTAATAAAAATTATTAGATTGTGTCGTTTGAATTCTACTTGTAAATTTCTGACCGTTTTATATATTTAATTTAATTTTATAAAATTTTTTTATGTCCGACATTATTGAATATTTTTACCACTAACCAGCAATTCACGAACCACCAATGGTACATGTACCACATGTTGGTAAACGCAGTTTTGGAGTTTTAATCTCGCCTTAATATTTGCATGCAAATATCCAGTGATGTTTAGAATATTTTTGCAGTTTTCCGAGAAATTTTTACTTTTATATTTAATTAATTTACAGCATACGATTAAATCTGATATTTTACATTTAACGTTTGCGTTTGCTATTAAAATGAATAAAAAATTTATCAGAATTAAGATTTCCTGGGTAATAACCCCTGGGAAATTTTTCAGATCATTTAGAAATTGAATTATGTTTTAAATACTCTGCTCATTAATTTTTATGTCGTTTGTTTCTTTTTTATGGTTGGAATTTTCTCTTATCTCGGCATAATTAAAACATTATCTGTATGAAGTATCACTCGTGCATAGGTACAATTTGATTACATTATTGTTTTTTGATATGATGTTAAAATGGCGAAATCCGTAATCCAATTTAGATTGCCATTGAGTAGATAATTTTCTTTAAAAATTAGAACAATATAATCATTGATGGTATTGATATCATTTAAGAATCAGTGTACTTAATTCTTTTCGAGATAATTTTAAAAACATATTTTATGAAGTATAAAAAATTATTTAAGTATTGAATTAATTATTAAAAAATTTTTTATATAGTATTTCCAAAATAGTTTTTTGATTTTTACTGTTTTCTTCCTTTTTTTTTTTACTGGGGGATAATCTGCAGTGCAGTTGTTATTTTTATAAAAATAATTTTGTAATTATTACTATTTGGAGCTCAATATTTTATAGGTGATATTCCAATCAAATTGGTAATTTAATCATAAAAATAATTGATAAAAATTCAATCGTTACATTTAAAATTTTTGATTTTGTCAGGGTTAGTAAATATGATATTTTCAAAAATATTCAATATTTTGATATATATATCATACTTGGCAAGTTTGCATATCATCCATATAATTTACGGTTTTTGATTTAAATTTGCGGACTTCCAAATAGACCGGGAATATTTACGATTTTTGGTAACTTAAAAAAGGAATTTGAAAATTTCCAAAAAAAGGATAATGGAGTTTTAACTTTAGTAATTTTTAAAAATTGTAAATTATTTTTAATGTCAGTAGAAATTTACATAACTGATAAAAAAGATGTGTGAATAACTTCTGTGGCAGGATCACACATTTAGCATGGCTCTAACAACTACGAATACGGTATTGCCTACGTATTGTATTTTGGTTGCATATTTATGCCAGTAGTTAATTGTGAATAATTTTAAAAATTAAAGGATCGCAAAAATGAAAATAGATTCTCCTTTATTAAAATTCCAATAAATGTTATCAAAATCGGTATTAATAATCAGTATAATAATCTTCAGTGCTTTTATCTAATACATATTCAGTTTAAAATTAATTTTGTATTTTTCTGGAATCAAATTTTTTCAAAAAATTAACTGTTTTATTATATAGAATCAATACATAAAGAATTTACCAATTACAGTTTTTAATGGATAATAAAAAATACGATTAACTTTTATTAATTACAACTACTTGGTCCTCTAAACGTCAACCAATTAACCAACCTATGTTTCAACCAAAAAGTCTCACTGATGTCAATTTTTAAAAAAGTTAGCAGACATGATATATTCTATATTTTAATATATATATATCTGATATTTTGATAGTGTCAATAGTTAAGCTATTATTGTTTAAGATAGTAATATCTCTATGCATGATAGAAACTTAATTTGCTTAAGATAAGATGTCCATTGTTTTCTTATTCAAACACTGCATGATATAGACGGTTTCATGGAAATACGACAAGAAACACCATAAGATTTCTTTTATTAATTTAATATATGTGCTTTTCCGTTCTTACAATAATCTAATCTCACCAGAAAAACTTATTATTCCTTCTTTTTAAAAGTTGCCGTACCACAAAAGAAAAATTAAAATAAAGCTAATGACAAACGATAATATTTTTAAAACAAATATTAAAACCATTGATGTACGCAAAAAATATTTTATATTTGTATTAATTACCTAATATTTTAATACTTTTTTTCATTTGACAACAACATTTTAATTTAAGAATAATGAAGATTGCCTTACAAAATAGGCACAATTTTCTTAAAAAAAAGTAAATAATTTGTTTTTGTCTTCATTCAAAGCACAAATTCGGCTATAAATTTACTTCGGCATGTTAGAACTCACGGATTAAGGGAAGTTCGTGACAGTATATTACTTAAGAACCCGTCTTCGGGTTTTTATACAAAATCCCTACATTACTGATTTAGTTTACTTCCCTTACACACACACACACCTGTATATATAAAATCGAACTCTGATTTTTGCCCATTTCTACTTCTTGCAGTATTTAGTTTTTAAGTAATTTGTATATATTTACATACAAGTAAGCGGATTTTAAGAACCAGTGAACCTGTAGCGGCTGATAAAAGGTGAATTTCATTACTAAATACACGAAAGCCTGTTTTAACTACGTTATTTTTATTGAGCAAATTTCTTTCTGTTAAATAGATAGAAGCAAATGATAATCAGTGATTAAAATCTGATAAAAATTTCATAGATTATCTTTTGATTATGTTGTTTAACATTACAAATATATTAAAAATAATTTTATTTTCTTTGCTTAATCCAAAAGCGGTGGTCCAGGAATCTGTGTGTGTGGGGGGAGAGGGGGAGGGGGATCTGAAAGAAGGTGAAATAAAGAAGGAAAATTCAAATACTCTTTGCAAATTTGATGAAATAGAATTAATTTTAAAATTAAGAATCTAAATAGTTTGAAAACAGCTTCACGTAAATAAATTTTGAAAGTCCTTACAATGCCTTAACACATTTAAACTTGTTAAATTATAAAAGTTTCTACGATTGGTTTTCTCCTTTTTATTTGTATACTGTTGTATAATTGATTATAATAATTTATATTTAGTTATTAATTATAATTAATTAAAAAATTATAATAATTGCTATTTAATTTATTATAATTAATTATGATAACTAATTATAATAAATAATTATAATAAATTTACTTGTATCAATTATGATTAATACAAGTACGTTTTTAATATAAAATGAAGCAATATATCCTTCAAATGATCTATGCGGTAAAAACTACCTTCGTAGGAAAAAATAAATTTCGATTTCAAAAATACGTTTTGTAAATTTAGCTAGAATTAAAATTTATATAAGATGTATAAGATAAAGGCAGGTCATTATCACAATTTTAGAACCAGAGTTTAAGAATGAACACACAATTGATTGTGTTTGAGAAACTAAGACTGTATTTTATAAATCATTTTTTTTTTCAAATACAGTTATTAAGTTACTTTTCCTATAAATTGAGATACGAAAGAAGTCGCACAACAAATATTTGATTGCATACAAAAGTTTGTAAGCCTTTTTTGATTAAAACTTGCAAGTGCTTAACCAACGAGACTAAAGATGAGATCTACACAAGTTCCAATTAAATGTCCAGTTTAAGACATAGTTCTACTTGTTTAATAAACAAATATCAAAATATACATTTTTTCCCTGATGATACATTTTTCACTTCGGCTTAGTAATTTAACAATACACGTATTTGAAACACTACAAAATTCTTTTACTACCACAGTTAAAACATAAGTCACTTTTCTTCCCTCTTCTTTATTTTTTATTCCCCAGATAAACGAAATTTGGCATTTACATATCCGATTAACAAGTAAATGATTAAGTTCCTTTGAACAGCTGGAGATAATTTGCTAATTTTCTTTTCTTGAGGTTTTGTTATGTCTGCTCACTCTTTATCTCTCTTCCTATTCATTAATTAATCACCATCAGCCGTTTTCCTCCTGACATGTTTTTGTTTTCTTTATGCAGTGAGACTGGATTTTGTTTTCCTTCCTTCCCAACTTCCTAAGCAAGATAAAATAACTCATGATACATTTCAAAAGCTTTCAGAAAGAGGGGGCGTAGATCGACAAGATATTCGGGAGCGGGGAAAAGAAAGTCATCTGTGCTCAAACTGAAAGAGAATAGTTTTCGAATAAATATATATGAGTTGTTCCCGATGAGCTTTTAACTACAACTGCATTTTCACAAAATACGAAAGAAATTGTAATCACTTTGGACTCCGCTTAATGTGATCGCGGTTAATAATAGCTTATTGTTATCGAAATCACTTAATCCCGATTCTCTCTATTCATTTGTATGTTAAAATTATCTCTTTATGTGATCCTTACATCGGTTAATGTTATCAGTTTGCGAACCTCATTTTAACTGACAAAGGAATATTAATGTATTCAGGTACCCATTTTTTTCTTTCCCTTCGCTGTTGATTGAATTTCCGAGAATTCTCCCTCTTCCACCTAGAGAAATGAGGAATAAACAAAGGAGTGGGATTTGCACGTTCCTGAAATTTTTCAGAAATACGCACACCCTGCTGGTGGTCAATGGTTGTCAGATAAGCAGAAGGCAACACATTTTTATCGGAACTGAGAAGGAGCGTATTCACATTTATGGCTTGCTCGCTTACATACAGCTTGTCGATATGGAAGCCAGAAAGTGAAATGATTTAACATTAAAACAAAAGATCGAAATTTTAAATCGCTCCGACAAGTTATCAAAAACAGGTCAGCGCAATGCTACAGTGCACAATTGAGCAATTTTTTTAAAAGTATGTATACAGCTCTTATATTTTAAAGGATAATATACATTACATAAATATAAGGCGAGTTTTTTCAATTTATTTTGAAATTTAGTACGTGTGAATTAAAGGGGGGGAGGTAAATTTATCTAATTTTGAGTATCGTTTATTGTTCTCAAGCGGTTATTGTTATCAAAACCACGGTGTCCCAAATTGATCACATTAAGCGGAATCCAGTGTACTTTAAATTGTCAATTATCCGTAACCTTCGAGGACGTGCGCCGGGCCTCTGAGTCGTGATAAAAACATGATACACGAAACCACCCAATACAAATGAACTTCCCAAATTTTCAGTTGCTGTATTATAGGTCTTCTAGAAGCCAATTACATGCATTTCCACAATTTTCTATGAATATTTTTCTCAGAAAGAGATACTTTTAATTTATCCAAAAATGCATTGTTATTTGATTAAAATGATGAAATATAAAGATGTGATTTAAGTCTTTAACTTATGTGTGTGTGTTATGTTTGTGCTTTCGGAATGCTAAAATAAAAAAAAAAGGAACTACAGTTCAAAATACTTTTAAAAATTGACATTTCGAATAATCTGAAATATATTTAAGCTTCTAAAATATTTTTAGTAATACAAATTTTATGTTCACAATCAAAAACAATTTTGTTGGTATTTAGCTGAAAATAGTTGCACCGGGGTTTCGAAGCCCGGAGTGCGTTCTCGTGTAACTATGGGTAGCACACGTTCTCGCGGGTTAACTTTGAGATGCAAGTGGCTAAAGGCACAATTTTCTTAAAGGTTTTTTTTTTTTCGTTTTCATCTTTATATCAAGCTTAAATCGGGTATCCTAACCGAAGTTAACCGGACGATTGACGAGTGGGTAAGGCTTTGCTTTTCGGTTACTTGTGGTTTTGAATCCCATAACTTATGGGTGTTTGTAGCCGTTCGAAATCGACTTTAAGAAGTAGGTCACGGTATCATCCTAAAAAACCTAACCTAACCTAAGTTACAGGGTTTAGTTTAGAACTCTACTGTCTACTGTTTGGCTTACTCGGTCAAACGAAACCAGAACCTACTAACCTTAAAGCCATTTCCGGACGGCTACGAACAACCATGCCAACATCGGGACTGGAACTCGCGAACATCAGTATTGTAGAGCAGAGCTCTACCATTCGGCCATCTTTCAGCTCTAAGTTACATCGTACCTGTTGTATTGAATTCCATTAGCTCAGCTGTTCTCAACCTTTGGGCCCCTTTGCTCCTGCTGACTGTTTTATATGTGCCTACTGTCGTTCGAATCATGATAAAAATATTTAAGTTTCCATTAATGTAATTTTTTATATTTATTATTTCAAAAAATATAGACTTATTTGTTTGAAGGAAATTGTTTGTTTAAATATTTATTCTTTTAACTAGGGTTATCAGGCGTCCCACTTCTATTATGCGTTTTTATAGTAATGAATTTTAAAGCAAAGAACTCGTACATTTTTGTCTTTATTGCTTGCTAATTATTTCTTGTACCGTGTGACCTAGGCCAGGTTGGTATGTCAATACACTTACTAATTATTTATTTTGCATAAAATACAATGAATAATATTTATACCTTGAAATTCGGTTTCTTAAATATTCGTCTTATATATCATGTGTATTATTGCATATTATACCCCCAAAAGTGACCGTGAAAACATAAATATGCTTGCTAGAATGTGCACTAAAGGACTCTACTCTTAATTATCTTAAAATGCGGGTAATCCCTGCTTTAACTCAGTTTTAAGCTATGGGGGAAATAGATCTACATACCGACTGCTAGCACTTGGAGATTACTTTAGAAATTTACTTCGTAAGAGAGCGAGAAATTCTCAACTTCAATGTCTTTTCTCTTTTGAAAATTATGACAGTTAAATGCATATATTTAGTTAAATGCATACGAAACAAATTATACGAATTTCATTGACATAACTTTCACTCAAGTAACTTAAAATTAAATATATTTTTCTCGCTTTTTTTTTTTTAAATTTCGGTCAAACATAATTTTTTTTTTGACACGTGATCAAGATTGTTTATTGAAATCTTTAGATAATTCCTAGGTAAAAATCATTTCTTCACAGCTTAACATTGAGCCGAAGGAATCGAATATTCTTGTACACAGCCACATTAAAATAGACAAAAATTATATAAATGAAACTGCTGTTGAGTTAAAATTCATTTTTGTCTTAAACCCATGCTTAGTTCCCAATTTTCGATTCCTTATTAAATTAGACCCTCTTGAAAATTAAAAGAAATGATAATGAATAAATATATAAAATTACTATAGATTTTATTTGGTAATTACCATTTCTATCACGAGAGTTAATTAACCCCTTGAGGACCAACGCGTAAATGCTATACGAGTCGACCATTGTGAAAGCCGTTGCCGTTTACGTCATCTAGTAATTAAATCTAGCATTTAAAAATTAAAATAAAACGTTCAGATCTCCTATTACGCAATCGCGACGCTGGTCTCTCAATATGAACCGGAGATCATCGCTTGGGGGCGACGCGAAATCGCTGCGTCGCTATACGAGACGTTGGTCACGAAGGATTTAAACTACTGCTAAAAGCCGATCTGAACGGCTACGGACTTCTTGTCGACTGGGATCGCACGCGCAGGTTACCGCTCCTAGTACTAAAAGACAACACCATACCGATTTGGCTGTTGTCCGGCAAATCACGACCGAAATCATACCTATTATTTTGTTGTCTAACGGTATTGACATTTGCACTCAAAATACTAAATGGATATCATATAAAAGTTAGACCTGTGAAGAAAGAATAATCGCCAACAGACTCGGACAGTTTTACTTCTTGTTGTTACACATCCCCCTGGTGTAGGAAAGTCAATAGGCTCCGTCGCAATATGCGGCTGATCCATGGCTAAGGGCAATATGCAGCTTTTAATTTGAGTAAGGAACGACGAAGGGTGAAGACTGACTAAATGTCAAGTATGGGTCATCGTAATTTAATAACGTGGACCAAGGAGAGGCCCCCCAGAGCTAGTATTTGAGAACTAGGTGGTCATTGCGATTACGAACATATTTTACGTGCCCCAGTTGTCGTTGTTGAACGCGGTGAATCTTTGGTCGACTTGACTTCTAAATATTAACAATCAAACCATTTACAATATATTTCCCTATGTAAATCCTAGTACGTTATATACTGTACATTATCATATTGTAATTTATATAGTCAGTACATTATTTTGAGTCAACAATTGAATATCATTATAAAATACAGTTTGCCTATAGCCTTTGGGCTTATGTAATATCATTCTTTGTAAAATATTTTAATGTTTTTGTTGATTGTGGATATGAATCTCTCCTCCCACCGTAGCTTCGGCGGTTGCAAACCTTTTTGGTTGGCCGTGGGAGTGAGTCTTATGTATTATATCTGTACATTATTCAGTTTTTATTTATTAAAAACCACAATATGGAAAATTTAAATTCTGATTATTCCAAATTACACTTATATAACGTTTATAACGATCTGAAAAACGTCTTTATTAGTTATATTTTTTATACAGTTTGAGTTAATATGAAAGAAAAAATTATTAGAAAGTATTTAATTTCATTATGAGTTACAAAGAATCAAACATTTTGTGATTTTTGCTAAAACCGATGACTAAGAACAAAAAGAAGACAAGCCGACAAAATTTTTGGGCAAATTCTTATAAAACTCACTTTTTCTTGTTTCATTCATCTAAAAAAATAAGAAAAAAAAAAGAGAGAGACAGTAGAGACATTCAAGTGTCACGGAAATAACAAAAGCTGAGAAAAAGAATGGATGGGATATTGTTCTTGGATTCTTTTCGCTTGCGCGACAACGTTCACAACGAAACAGAAACGGTTTCTCCGAATGATGCATTAACGGAAATTTATGTGTTTGTTTGTGACATTGTAAGTTTCGAATAATGTATTTTAAACGATACACGAGTTAATTTTACAAAAGCAGGTCATCGTAGTGATAAAAATATAAAATGATACTTGTTAAGTAAATTAACTCACAGATAAAAAACAGAACATAAAACAAAAGAATACATCCGTTCCTGACTTCCTTGGGCGTCGAAACATTTAATTGAACGTAATGAATCTTTAAGGTGAAAGAAAGCCATATTCTCAATAATAATTACCATTCGATTAATGGATCAGGAATAGTTGCATCCCGAATATACTTGTTCAATTCTTCCACACCTAAGATATTTGGATTTTTTTTAAATGTCATCTAGATTTATAGGTTTTTTTTTCTATAGAGCAATTTCACGCAACGTCACAAACTACTTTAATGCTCTTCCCGTTCATTTTCATGTTTACGACAGCCAGTAGGCAAACAATAAGCTGTCCTTCCTTTTGAAACGAAAGCCAGAATCGTTATAAGTTGAGATGTGCCCTTCTGCGTGAAATCACCCTATTTAAATGAGTTTTTTTGATAATTTTCAGTTTGAAGTCAATATTCATACTTGTTACTTCCAAACTACATTAAAATTTAACTGCCGAAAATTAACGGTAAATACAATAATTCAATTATTAATAATTATATATTATGGAAAATATCACACGACGTTACTAATATCAACGAATTAAATACACAATGTAATTCTAAATGTAGGCTTTCATAATTCTAAATATGAGATTTTATCTGACTTTAAGATAATCTATTTTATTTCACTCTTCTGTTTTTCTTTCTTCCTGGGTTTATTTAAAGTTGCGATCTAGGTTTATTTAAAATTTGTGAGTGGAAGCATTGTATTCAATGACTTTAGTTCAGAGATTTACGGCTAGTATCTGCGTGAATCATAATCTATTTATTTTTTACGTTGCCTTGATGTTTAAGAAGTTCTCTGCTCCCAACAATGGTTTTCTCTGAATTAAAAAGGAAGTCATCAACAACCTGATACTCTTCAAGTGATGTTAAAAGAAACACTGCATACGTAAGAGGAATATGAATAAACCGTATAGAATAACCAGAAATTTTAAAAGAATGGGCGATAAAATATCTTTAGATATACATTCGACAGATAAAAAATAAACTGAATTACGGGAGAACTGTAAATAAATATTTTAACATGAAACTTATCTTCTCGTACATGGATATAAATATATAAATTATTTTAAACAATAATAATAAATGATCTAAACATTAATAATAAATGATATAAATGATAAAAATCTAGTCCAAAATGAAGAAAAGATCTGAAGAGATCGTCTTTTCTGAAAAGAATAAAAATACACTAATGTCCAAGCTTAAGAAAGTATAAAAATGGATTATACATAGGGAAAAACGCTGAAACAACAGGGTTCCCACGGTCCTTAAAAGTCCTTAAGAAATCCTTAATTTTAGCTTTCATTTTTAAGGGCCCTTAAAACTCCTTAATTTTTGTCAAAGGGCCTTAAAACTCCTTAATTTTTGTCAAAGCTCCTTAAAAACTCCTTAATTTTTAAATTGGAATGTGATCAATTTCTCCGTCAACGCGATCCACCGTCGTCTCGTGATTTCCTATCAGTTTTCTTATGAGATAGTTTTTTTTAGTTACTTATTATTTGACCAATAAATAATCTCTCGCACACTGAAAAGGTTTAAAGTCAGCTGCCCTTTCCTAATAGCTAACAGTCATGCAGATTTTAATGAAACAAAGCATGGAGGGTGGGGTGGTGTTGTAGATATTTCAGTTAGTTATGGAAGTTTAATTTTTCTTGCATTGAATGTAATAGAAAAGTCTAAAACTTTCTTCTTTCCCAGGGAACGTCGGGTATAATAAGCTAGTATATATATATATATATATATATATATATATATATATATATATATATATATATATATATATATATGAGTCATTTTTAAACCCTCAGAAAGTACTGTTTATAATGTTGTTTTTATTCACAATTTATTTCTAGTTTGATCACTCAAAAAGCTTTAGATGTACATTTTTCAAAATTAGTTTTTGTCAAATAGATTTATCTTATATTAAATTTTAGGCATTTTTAAAAACTTAATTCTGAAATATTGTAGGGCATTTATTGAACTTTCCTTGTCTGGATCATAATCATTAAAATAGGTTCCTCAGGAAATAATTATGTCGTTATGCCGTGTATTTCATGTAGGTCCTTATAAAATGTTACTTTGGTCCTTAGAAAGTCCTTAATTTTTGTTCTAGAAAAAGAGTGGGAACCCTGAACAATGTAAAATGTAATGACTACTCGATGCAAACTTTATATCAGTGACACAATGGGTACGCTGTGATGCTTATAAGGATACGATGATAAAAAAAATTGTCTCAATTTCCGAGTTATTAAGCCATTGTAACATTAATCGAAGCAGTATTTCTGTTCTGAAAATAGTGTTGATATCGATCGAAAAGCGTTAAAGCGTTTCTAAAAGGGAGAAACCTTATAATATTGAAAGCGGGTTCTCTATTTCTAGAGAAATTCTTGTAACACCCATGTACTGACCAGCGAGAAAATCGAACTAGAATTCGAATAAGGAGGAATGTTCTTGATAGGTTACAGTTTGAAAGGCTAAAACAGCAGTAAACTATGGTTAGCTCAAATTTATCTGGATATACAAATGCAATTTAACGAGGTCAATGGAACATCATTGTTGCTACTGTATTGCAGCAATGGGTGATCACACTCTTATCAAATACGTAATAGTTGGTTTTCTTTTCCCTTTGCAACAAAAGCCACTTCCTTTTTTTACTCCCCCTGTTTTCCGTCTGTTCCACAAGCCATGCAATAATTTATGTATCTATGATTTCAACTGTCGCTTTTGTTTGTAATAGTTTTTTTAAACTACCATATGTCTAGTAATTCTCTTTTTCACCGTATGCGAAGAAGCAGTTGTTATTTTTAACTTTGGGGAATAAGATATGTAAATTGTATCGTATAAAAAAATCACAAAAAGAGATGAAATATTTCCTTTTCGGCGGTTAAAATGTGTGTGTGCCTGTGTATGTGTGTGAAGATAATAACTAAAAAGTTCTCTTTTAAGGCGCCTCCACACTATGGTCCACCGCAAGCCATCACCACCGTCTGGAGGGGGTTTGGCATATAGGGGTCGATGGCGGCAGACGATAAAATAGCCTTGGCGGACGATGGCTTCCGAGGCGGTTTTTCTACAAAGATCAAAGGCAGCCAGATGCGCAACTAAAGTGCGCAGTAGACCCAATGGACGAATTAATGCGCTCAGCTCATTTAGTGGCCCAGCGTGTGGATGCGACCCGTGAACCATCGTTCGAGGTCATCATCAGGAAGTGGTGAACAACTGGCCATAGTGTGAAGGCTACATTAGAATTAATATTTAGTTTGCAAAAACGGTTTTTTGAAAAACAAACTTTATTACATCTTGCCGTCTATGCCCTTATAAAAGGATTGCCTTTCTACTCATCCTATTACTCCCAACTTGGGATATTGTTGTGTCGTTATTGTGCTCACCTCAGACATCTGCTTCTCCTTGAAAAATGTAAAAGTAAAAATTTGAAAGAGAAAAGTAAGAGTAATTGCATTCTTGTTTTGCTGTGTATATTTACTACAGGACGTGATTACGTATCCAATTCCTACCGTGTAAAGATAATTATATCTCTTAAGTATAACTTTATACAAACTTTAAATTACAGAATATTGGGATATTGTTGTACTCAGTATTTACTCAATTTTGGGACATTGTTGTGTCATTATTGTGCTGACCTTAGCCATCTGCTTCTCCTTAAAAGATGAATAAGTAAAAATTTAAAAGAGTTAAAAGTAATTTCGTTTTTGTTCTACTGTGTATATTTACTACCGGATGGAATTATCCAGCTCCTACTGTGTAAAGATAATTCTAAAATCTCTTAAGTATAATTTTATACAAACTTTAAATTACTCAATAAATTTTCATTATATTTTAAAAATTCAACAATTAAGTTATCGAAATCTGTAATAACACTGTATATATGTAATATAAAAAAGATTCATTTTAGGGGGTGAGTGGGGGAGGGTACCAGCAGGAAACTCGGTACTGGGCCCTGTTTTTGCTAGTGGCTGTCCTGCTTGACAGTTCATTTTATGGTTACTACTCTTGAAATTATCTAAAAGGTTTACATTTCCACTTTTACACATATTTTACTTCTGCAAGTAAAGATTAAAAAATAAAGGTCAACCTCAGAAATTCATGTCAGTTGGGTAATACGCTGCGATTACCTTACATTTTTTACACACACACACATATATGTGTGTGTGTGTATGTATGTAATAAATCAAAATTATTACATCCAAAATATTTATCTAAAATTCTCCCTTTTCCCTTTCTCATTCTTTAATATTTAATTTCCCAGCCGTAAAATGTCAGATTTAAAGGAGTATTCGCTGACTTTAATTCTTTTTACCCGTCTCCCAAAACTAACGCTAGGATAAAGGCTAATTTTCTGTCCACTGGCCACATTTTTTAGTTGTCCCAAGAAAATAGTTTTACTTCTCCAATAACTAAATTGCTGCCTGTGTGATTTTTGAGCTTACTTAAAATATCAAGGTTCATTCTTGACTCCCGAAAGACGCTGAATAGTTAAAGTCTCATGATCTCTTGCTATGGGGTGTGAAAAATCATTGAAAAATGTATTTTTCTTGAGCATTCGATGCTGAACTCTTGCCTTGTAAATACGGTTTTTTTGACCCGTTCAATTTTAACTCCAATAAATTTAAAGTTCCACAGCTTTCTTTAATGGTCCCACGACTGCACTGCAATTAGGTCTTCTTATTGCTCAATAAACCCGGGTAATTCAAATAATCAGAGAGAAATATTTTCGCTAGTTACATGCACATGCGCACATACAATGTTTGACGTTATTTTTCGAATATATGTTATCAGATTTGTGATATAAAAATTAAGTTTCTAAGAATTAACGCTTGGTTCATCTAAATAGCCATGTGGGTAAGTGGCTGACCTGTGAATCGCAGATTCTTTGTTTCTTTGTCCATCTTTGTTTCTTTTATCATACCAGAAATGTACGTATAATTAAACTTTTAGGTGCATTCATAATAGGTATGTAAATAGTGCTCCAGAAATGTAACAAATATTGAAGTCCAAGTTCACCCTTTTTGCCAGTCGGTACTCTTAGTGCAAAACATAGTTATCTACAGTTTCTTGCTCTATGTTATTATGCATTTTTAATTATAATACTACTGTAAATATTAAAAAGATCTAATCAGGTATTGAAACATTGTATTTTATAAAATTCTTTGGAAAAAATACTTTTTTGAAGAAATAACTTTTCTTTCTCTTCGTACTGGAGAAGAGGGAGCTAAATTTTCCGAATCTGATAAAAAATCTTTTTGTAATATCTATTGCTGAAAGTGTATGATTCCTCTTTCGATTTTGGGTACTTCAAGGGCAACAATCACTTCATTCGTAAGATTAAATACGTACAGCATCTACTGAAAGATAACATTTACTCTTTAAATCTTTTAAGAACGCTTTATTTCATTTTCCTTTTATAAGAGTCCATACAATTTTTTTTATTAAAAATACCTATATTGCTACCAGAATCCCCCCATTTTTCTCATACACTTTTGGCAACTTGGTAGTTAAGGAAGGCTGTGTTCAACTTTTTGTACACAAGGGTCTCAGGTTCGGAAGGAACTTTTATTTTGTTGTTGTTGGAAGTTAATTTCTGTGTAAGTGAATTTTTAGGTGAGTTATGATTAGGTTTTTTATTTAATGTATCTCCTGATATGGACAGATAATACATTTTCTTGGAAAGAAATACCGAATCATTAATACATAAAACTATTTTAGAAATTTATTTGAAATCGATCAAAATTTCAGTTGCTATTTACCGTAGTCGATTCTTGTAATCTATTCTGATTACTATATTACAGTGATGTGCTGCATATTGACTGAAAAATATTATGACAATTATTATCCCTTGTTATGTTTACTTTTCTCAGCAAAATTAATAGGATATTGTTTAAATTTACTTCTTGTTTTAGATTTGTGTTATAAAATTAAATTACTCATTCTCTGACTAATAGTAGGATTTTCGGGGATCTCTGTTTAATCTTTCTTATTTTGGAATGCATAAATTCTGAAATGGTCTGATTGTTAATTTGTTTTAGCTTCAAAAAGAGTCTCAGAACATTTTTCTCTAGAGAAGTTCAAGGCAACCAAAAAATAGTAGACTCGAACAGTATCTTAATCCTCTAGTACAGGCATGCCCAACCCGCGTCCCATGGGCCGCATGCAGCCCATTTAAAACTTTTTGCGGCCCAGTTGAAGTTTTCAACTGTCTATATAGTTTTAGTCATTTTGACTATATACAGTTGAAACATAGAATTTTAGTTGTTAATGTTTGCAATAATAAATATATGATAGTAACCAATGTAAACCTGGTGTTTGAGTAGGGTTGGACAGGTTACGTTGAAATGTGAGTGTTTTAGAATATTCTGTCAATCGACCATTACTTATACAACCAGCTGATAAAAACATGTTCAATCAACTATAATGTTCCTCGATTACGTTATCCATTGATATTAACAAAATTTCTAGTAAAATACAAAAACAAATCTCACATTAATTTTAAAATAATACATGTGGTAGTGCTTGTGAATAAACTACAATATATATTTATAGTATAAATATAACAATAATAATATTTTAACCCTCGTGATTAGGAAGGAAGGTAAGGTGTTTGGGGGGGGGAATTATTATATATACAGTATAGTTAATGTTTATTGTCGTTGTAGTTATTCTATATGTAGAACACAACTTTTATGTACAGTCGCAGCTGGCACTGTAAAAATGCATATTTTAAATATTGCACGATAATAAAATATTTTCAATAATTTGTTTTATTTTTATATGTGCGGCCCACCTCAGTTCAGTCAATTGTTTTTTGGCCCAACAACCGATTTGGGTTGGGAACCCCTGCTCTAGCAAAATGAAGATGAATTGTGTGACAGACAATTATATTCTCAGTTTGTATCCGTAAAATTTAATCGTATTTACCTCAATACATTAAATTTCTGAGAGTTTAAAGATTTTGCAATCAGTTCCTTGGCAAAATTTCCAATTTCTTGCTTTCGAAGAAGTTCATGTCACAGCTGAAATGCTTACTCAGCATTCGTCATGTTCCCGCTCACCGAAACTTGGAAGTTATTTTGATACAATGTCTGAAGCCTGTCAGATGTGGCATTAAGAAAATTTGAGAGGTTAACAGCAATGCCGAGGGTCAGGTATTAATCACATGAACTTTAAATGTCGCGTTCTTAAAAGATGCTGATTATTTGCGCAATAATTTTTTTTTTTTTTTGCAGTGTCCTGCGATTGTGTGTTGGCACGCAATAAAATGTTTAGCTGTAATCGGGGGCGTACGCAAGGGGGGGGGGTAGGGGTTTAACTCCCCCTTGAGTTCAGACAAAATGGCAAAAATAAAAATTGTAGTAGGAATTATATTTTAGAATTATGAACCCCCCTATCCTTGAAAAAATTCTGCTTACGTCACTGGTTGTAGTGTATTAAACTAGCATCTTCGTGCCCAGCATTCGGTCTGAGTAATAAGGATTCTCAAACTTTAAGAACTATTACAATAGATAAACGTTGTAATGAAAGTGTTAAATAAATATATTGCAGATTGTCTAGATAGTTTAATACAAATAGTAATAAAAATATGTACAGTGTTGGCTATGAACCGCTGCGGTATGATGTCAAATACCACGATTTTCTCTACGACAGGATGCAATCATGTATCAAATTTTGTAGGATACTAGTTTCGTGGGATGCTAGTTTATATCAGTTCTCTGAACAGTTTTTTACACTTACCAAGCTGATTTTTTTTACCCTCCTATCTATTTTTTATGATTAAATCAGTGGCGTACGGTCCATATGTGCAGGGTGTGCTCTGCACACTCTGGCAAAATTATGAGGGACAATAATTTTCTGCACCTATGTCTATCTATCTTTATATGGTATATAATAAATATTATTTATAATATATTCAAATATTATGTTGATTTGCTTGCTTGTATTCCCGTAGTGCGTGCGGTACTAGGTGCTGCACCACGTAGCGCGCAAACGAACATGGAAGTTCTGATGTGTACGCACTGCGCACTAAATTGAAAATCACGCTTTATATGTATGGGCTACTGGAAAAGAACAGCGTACTATGGCATTGAGGCAAGTACAGCTATTTTTCATGCCCTTGGCATTCAGAATCATCCGAAGGTACGGCTTATTAAGTGTTGTATTAGAGCGGGGACTTAAGTTTTTTAACTGATTAACTGGCCATACGATTTTGCAGACGGTTAATGTTTAAATTTATATATTGTAAGATTTTGTTTTCATGGAAATATAAAAGAAGTATTTCATCAATATAAAGTGAAATGTTTTAGTGTGGTAAATTAATTTCGGTGATGCATTATATTTATTGAAATAATTAGCTGAAAAACAATGTTGTTTTGTTTTAAAGAAACGAATTTTAACAGAATTGACCATTCATTGTGTCTTACAGATAGTATATAAGTTATATTATGTAACACCATATCCCTGGTTTTGTTTTTAAAAATTATGAAGATGTTTTCGCAGAATATATGATTTCCAAATGTTAAAAACAATTAATAAATATAATTCAATCCACTGACCTAACAAGAAGCAGTTCGCTTCATTTTGCCAGCGTGCAGTGAAATCTTCTGCACGTGGAATAGACGTTCGGTTTCTCGGCACCAATGAGCATCCGGATGAGGCACCGCAGCGGCAGGCGCCATGTGTTGCTACGTTTGCTGAACATTTAAGTTTTTCGTAGAAGCCCGAAGCGTCGCTTTTTCGACGATGATATGACACCATACAACAAAAGACATGATTTTTGCTTCAGTGCTAGTAGAATTCTCATAAGTTTAGCTGTTTTTATAGTTATAACTCGACTACTCTTAGGTAAATATTTTATTTATTGTAATCTTTAAATTTATATTCATAATAAATAACCCGTTTCAGAATGGAGAACTCAGATGTCTCAATAATTAAAGATTTATTGAAAAATCCATGTTCTCTGCACACCCTGCATGAAAACCTACCGCACGCCATTGGATTAAATATTGTATTGTCGCCGGAATTGAAGCTATGTGCAAAATTTCAGATCTCTAGCTAGTCAGTAGTTAAATATTGAATACAAAATTTTAACTGACACACAAGTGAATTGAAATAAAAGCGATTAATTATAGTTTCCAAATTAAGATTATATTTATTTCAAACTTTAATTTAAGTTTTAAATTGTATTACATACCAGTAATATAATTTTTTCTTAAATTATAAGATGAATAACACATTTTATTTAAAAAATTATCTTCATAAACTTAAGAAATGTAAACGAAAAATATAAAAGGGCTGTATTTGGCGATTAATCTTTGCTTACCACTATGACAAAACTAACTACTTTTTTAGCGAGATTATCTAAAGAGAACCAAGGTACCTATCGAAAAATAAAAATATTTATCACGATATGAATACTCTTAGTTTTGCAAAGGTATGCACTTTTACTCATGACTACATAATATAGATCGTTATGTGACAAAATGACGAAATAAAATTAAAAAGGATGCAATATGTCAAATAAAAATAGAAATATATTGAAGCACTAAACTAATTCTATTATAAAAGCATCAAAATTTATTTAATTTTGGAGCAAATTTTAAACACTATCACATGAATTAAGTAACTTAAACAATTTTAATTATCTTAGCACGTAATTAAAAGAAAAATATATCCAATTTGCCAAAATATAGTTGAGGATCACAATTTAGATTTAAAAAAGCATTCTATCTTTACATGCTCTTGACTCTGAATAATTGGACCTGTATAAAACCTTTCGAGGGTTGACTTGAATCACCTGCAAAATTTTGTGAAGATTCATGCAGCCTTTTAGGAATGCATAACGAACGTACACGCGCATTTACACACTTGCAAACAAATAATTAAATAATTATATATATATTATATATATATATATATATATATATATATATATAATATATATATATATATATATATATATATATATATATATATATATATATATATATATATATATATATATATATATATGAGATTCTTTTCGGAAGGAGTTGCTTTATTACCTAAGTAGGGAGTTTTCGTTAATTTTTAAATTTGTTTATGCAGGATTTTCGTATTTACCTTTTATAAATCTGTAAAGTACGAATTTTTATTTCTTAATTTAGGTTTTGAACCGTTCTTCATGCAGTAAAAATGATTACCTTTCTATCATCCCGAAACTTTTTTTATAGAATAGAGTTTATTGGTTCTGAATCTACGAGGGCTATGTTGTGCCGAAACTTATTAAATACAAAACTATCATTAAATTTTAAGAAAAATTCTTTTGCAGGGAATACAACCTCCATAAAGTTATGTTTCCTGCTAGAGGCCCATAGTCATTAAATTTCATGTGTTTGTTTTGTCTTCAACCTGTTGCCAATGATGATGAATTTAAAATTTCATTATTAGCCTTATTCTGTCCTTAGAAACAAAAACTCGTAATAATTTCAAACATTAAATTTTTAATTCACTCGAGTATTTTCGTATCTCAATAAAAAAATCTCTATAAATCTCTATAAAATTTTAAGGGATTCCCCTTCCCTTCCTGAATGTAGAGCTGCGAGCGAAATACGGATTGGTAGAATTAAACATACCTAATGTTCCCTATGAATTATTGCCTACCATTTGCTTGACGATAGCTGAATGGCAGGGCGCTGCTCTTCGGTACCGGAGTTCGCGGGCCCGAATCCCTGTGCTGGCATGGATGTTCATAGCCGTTCGGAATAGCCTTTAAGAAGTAGGTGCCAGTATCATTAGCCCTCGTGTAGCAAAAAATAGACCAAAAATAGACCTCCAAGCCAAAGCCTACCATTTAATTCTTTGAAATTTTTTATTGCTCATCCTATTTATAATCTCAGTTAATGATTGAAAAACTTCTATGTACACTGCTTGGTAATTAGTAAGAAACAGAATCATTCTTGCCGATTAAATCAGGCTGGTTTTTGTATATGCACGTAAGCCTGTTCGGTGCATCCCACGTAAACCAAGTCTTTGACGAGAAAAATTGCATTGGTGTAAGGCTGCAGTTCCCAAATTTTGTTCTCCACGTCACCTCCCGCATACTCTCGAGGCATCCCATATTGCTACGGCACCCAGTAAATAAGAAAAACAACTTTAACTTTTGGGCATTTTCATGCGTACATTAATAATTACACAGTTTCAATGATTATTACGGCTCACAATGATTATTTGCCTCAGCAAGCCTGGCATACGCTCGCCATACATATTGACAAACATACAAGAAACATATTGAGGTTAGGAGTAGTGGTCGAGAATGATGCCTAGAGGAAGAACTTTTTTTTTGACTCCGAAATTTGTTAAAGTATAAATTTATTATATTTTTATTATCCTGCTTTCCCATTTGGTGGAATATGTACGATTTTGTATTATTGATAAGCATAACTCTCTATCACATATGCATTTAATTTCATTTCTTCAATCATTTTCTGTGATTATTTAAAAAAAGTTATTTATTCCTCAGCAATTATCAAGCAGTGCTTTTAATTTAAAACTAATAGCCATCGTATTTCTGCGGTCATAGACAATATTTGCATAGATGAACCTATCTTTATATATCTTTATCTTTATAATATAAAAATATATTTAAATTAATTTTTTTAATTATTATTAACTTTTTAACTATTTTTATCTTTATAATATATAATATATTTTATCTTTATATATATCTCTTTATAATATATCTTTATCAAAATTTTTCCAGAAATTTTCACATTTTAAGTACTATTTACATTTAGGTCTTTTTTCTAATTTTAATTTCGAAGATCCAACTATGTTTACTGATAATTTCAAGTAATTTTAAGTGTGTACCAATCCTTTGCAGATTGTTTGATAGTTTTTTCAGTTACTTACCTCAGTGTCATTTCGTAGAATTTTTGTTTCATCATCTGTTTTATTTAAGAATAGTCAAATTTTACAAAATTCACTATTAGAAAAGATCAATAATTTTTTACTATTAAAACTGCATATTTTAAAATATCTTTTTCAAATTTATTGTCAGAACTAAATGCCACAGACAGTTAATATTTTTCAAAGCCTTCAAAACTTATTTAATAAGAATTTTTTTAAATATATTGAGAACTCTAAAATTGTAAGGTCTAGAACAATTTCATATTCTCTGTGATGTTATCCTCATAAAAATACCAACATTGCAAAGATTTATAATTGTGGGTTGAATGAATTTTAATATTAAATCAAGATTTTTATGTATTAAATTCATTTAATGTATTTAATTAGAGCTTAATTCTTATAGGCTGTTAATTTTCTATTTTTCAGGTGTTGTAAAATTAAAGTCTGCTACTATGTTTGAGGTTACTATGAATGACAATGGCAAGTAGGGATATTGCCAACATGCATGTGTTTTTGGACTTGAAGAAAAAGTTCCCAGACTTGCCTGATGAAACCCTTAGGAACTATGTCTCTCTGGTAAATTTCAATATTTTCATTTCTTATTTTGTAATAAATTGTTCCAAAAATTTATAACATTTAAATATATGTGAACATTTGTAATATACTTTAATATTTGTGTTTTGGAGCAGGAATGTATTCATGTAACTTTAATGCTAAAAATATTAATATAATTTAGTTCTATACATAAATTTTTAATACCAAATTCAAATTTATAAATATTTTTCTATTTATTCAGTTGAACTTTTAAGTTTATTTGAAAGAACTAAAATCTTTACATGGAATAATAACTTGTATGATTACTTTTATTTACTTTATTTATTTATTCATGAAACAGTTTAGTCTTAACCAAAGGAAGTTAAAATGATTACTGTTAATGTAGATGTTACCTTTTTATGTATATTGTTTTATTTGTAAGACTCTTGCAATTTATATTTCTTTAGTACCAATTTCTAGACTTTTTAAAGCTTATTTTCTTATTTTTTAAAAATAATCTTTTTAATAACCTAGGATTAATTTTATTTCGTTAATTAATTTTTTTATCTTAATTGAACTGTGCCAACAAGTTTGTTGTTTATGCTAAATTTGATTCATTAATGATAGTTAAAAATTTTTGTAATTCATTTAAACAGCAATCTTAAAAAATATTTTTTTATGGCAGAATTTCTTCGGTATCATGTGAGCTCCCCATTTCATGCCATGAGATTAGACTTTTGTATGCAGTGAAACTATTTAAATTGTTGGGATACAATAGTTTAAAAGTTTTCTGTGAAAGTAAGGAGAAAAAAGCTTAGATCACTGTGTCTAGGGAATGCAGAAAAACTTATTTCACTTAACATTATATTTTTGTCATGCTTCTTTGTTGATAATTTTTGTATCACAATTTTACTATAAATTTATTGTATTTTAATAATTTTGTATTTTTCAAGTTTGCAGAGGACCAAGAAAAATGCATAAGTCTTCTCCAGAAAGAGAGTGATAGTCATTACCATCCAAGTCAGCCATTTTTAGATTTCCGTTTGCCAGAGAGTAAAATAAATTCCAAACGAAATGATGGTGTGAAACATTTTGTTGGTAGTCCAAATGAAAATTCAAATCCTGCTTATCCATTTCATATAGACATGCCTACTTCTAAAACAAAAATAATGCCACCACTTCCAGGCAGAAGCAGTCATGCTGGATTTGTCCAATTACCTGGGACATCTTTAAATAAAAATATGTTTTTAAAACCTGAATCATTCTCTGCACCAGTCATTACTAGCAGTGAAAAGCCTTTTACTGATATGTATAAACAAAATTCTGTTTCTAGTCATGCTACTTTGTGCCATCTACCAAATGATGGAAATAATTCTAATAAAATGATGTTTTCAACAACAAAAGAGCACAAAATAGAGCCTCCTGAGTCTCATGAGTCAACAGCATATTTAATTGCTGCCCAGCCAGAACAGTCTAAAAGACATGCTGTTAAATTAAGCATAACTCCATCTTTTCCTTTCCAGCAACAGCATGTTAATGTCTTTAATAATTCTGTGTGTGCCACAGCATCACATTCATCAAGACCTGGGCGTCACACAACATCATTGAACTTTCAACTCCAGCCTCATTCTTCAGATCAATATCCTTTGGAAATATCAACCATTCCCACCAATATTGGAGATCTGTGCAATTCCAGAGATTTTGGTTCACATGTTCAAATATCTGTTGACTCTCAAGGAGCAACATTTACAGCTCTTAGGCTTCAACGTCCTAACTATTCACAGACTCAAAATACTTCTCATCTTTTAAGTACTGAAGTGCCTCCCAGTGATTATGCTGTGCCATCTAGTCAAGTACCAAATTCCAATTTATATTTGTATCCCAGTAGAAGAGTCCAGGATATTTCAAAATTGGGAACAAACAAGTCTTTCAATTATTTACCAGTACAAAGGTTGAACAATGCTAGTAAAATGAAAAATCCACTAGAAAATTTAAATTCCCAGTTTGGCTCTCTCACATCTCCTGGTCATATTCTTGGTGAGTACATTAAATTTGAAGGTATATTTATTATCATTACAATGTTGTCACTTCAAATTATTTTGTATCAGTTTTTTGAAATGCCAAAACCAAAAGTTATTCAAACCAAAAATTTAGAACTATATGTTAAAAAAATATATTTTTAAAGAAAATTCAGATGTTCTTACTTGTCTGATTATCATAACTTTCTCGAGGAAAAGTATCTTTTTAAAAAGCATTATTTCACACATTTTACTACAGTATGTATTTGAAATATTTTTATGAATTTCTTCAGTTTTACTTAGTTGCATTATCTACTTCATTTGTGATTTAGATTATATATTCTATGTGTATGTGTGTATGTACTCTTAGATAATCATGATAAGCAGTTTAAATAGGTTTTTAAAAATTATGATTTGTAATTTTTTAGCTTGTTTTTCAAATTCTGTCTTTTTTTTTTTGTACTTTACAGAATCAGGTCAGGTACTTTATCTCCCTTGAAAATTTTTTTTGAAATTATGATAGTGTATTTAGTAGCAAAGGATTAAAATAAATAATTTACAGGAGGGAAGGATAGGTAACTATATTTGGAAGGAGTACATGTTAAGAGATAAAAATTATCACGCTTAAAAAGATTAGAGCAGTAAAATTGTGAAACTATTTAAAATTGTACTAACTATTGAATCCAAAACTTTTAACTTTGCTAATCATCAACACCCAAATTCAAAAAGTAAGACAATTTTATTTAACCTTGCAGGAGAATATTTAGGTGCTAGAAATTGCAAATATTAATTTTATTTTCATCTAAGTAAAAATAATGTAAATTCTGAGAAAGGCTTTAGGGTGATTTGTTACATTTATATTTTAAGTAAAAAATATGAATTTTGAAATGATTTAAGGCATATTTTCTGAACATATTTATTTATTGCAGGGTATCCTATCAGATTATAGTAGCTATAGAATTTGTTTTTGTGTTAATTTTTAAATAAAGCTTATATATAAGAAAGCAGTAAATCGTAGTTAATAGATAAATAAACTTTTTAAGAATGCTTATATTTAGGATATATAATGCATTTTCTTAAAGTTGTAGGAATAGTATTATCTAACCAATATTTTTCTTCAAACACTGAGGTTAACAAAAAGAACTTTTGCCCTTTCCCTCAATAGAAAATCTATACAAATATTTAACTGCTTTTAACTTAATTTCATGAATTGTTTTTTAAACTTAAATGTGCAAAGTTGATTAGTTGATTGTAATATTTTAACAAATTCATCATTACTATAGTTTGCATATTAAATTTTTAATGATTTATTTTGATCTCAATAAAAGTTATTACTACTTTCAGCAGCAATAATACAGATTCATAATTTTCAGCTGTTAAAAATCTCCAGATTGCTCGGTTAGATTCAATTCTTTATGAACTGGAGAAAGAAAAAGAGATCTGTTCTCAGCTGAGAGCAGAAGTTAGTAGAATGGAAAAAGAAGTAATAAATAGAAGTTCTATCAATTCTTCATTTCCATTTGTAAGTATAGACTACTATTTCTTTGATATTTTAGTTTTAAATACTACAGTTGTACATAATGCTATGTGTCTTTGCTGATGGAAGATTATTTTCTTAAAATATACCACCCTGGAATTTTTTTAAATATCCTCCAGCTAATTTTGTTTTTAATTTTAAAAATTCAAAAACTGATAATTTATTAAATTTTTAAAATTTAGTTTTTCATTGAGAGCAAAAATTTTCACATCTGGATATCTGGTTCTTAAACTAGGATATCTGATAAAGTTCTGGGTAGCTTAAATTCAGCAGGGTAGGTAGATACCAAGTAACTACTAAATATATATTTCATTTTTACCTTTTAATTGTTATTGTTATTATTATTGTTTTTATGTTGAATAATTGATAGAACTATTATTTTATTTTATTAAAAAATTATTTCTGTATTTTATGTTTAATTATATGCATGTTCATAATCCTTTTTATTGATATTTAGGGATTTAGTAAGTCAATGGAATATAATTTATATTTCTATAAAAAGCTATTGTCTAGCTATAACTTTGTCTCATTTCATTAATGATTTCAAAATTTATATAAAGATATTCATATTTTAAATTAAATTTTTAATTTCCTTTTAATAACATAATAATAAATTTAAGATATGTTATGAATAGAAATTATTAAAAATTTATTTATGAAGATAAGGGAAGGAAATGTGTTTTTATTCTCTTTAATTATGTGTTCTGCTTTGTGTAAAAATGCATACTTTTCTTTTTTATGCTATGTTAATGTGCTTACAGTGACAATTATGCTTTCTAAAGTTGCAAAATTTTGTATATTTACAGGCAGAAGAACTAACTAAATTAAGGGAAGAAAATAAAAGACTTATGACTGAATGCAATTGTTTATATATTGAAACTGAAGAATATTCAAGTGATAGTAAGTGTGAAAGTATGTTCTCTGTGTTGATTATATATGCCTGCCAAATTCTATATTTTGGCCATTCATTAATTAAAATTAAATTGCATTGTAATATTGTTTGTTTGCTAGGAATGTATATTTTTGAACTACTATTTTAAATTAACTGTTTGATTTTAAAATATGGAAAATAAATCTATCTCAAAACTAGAAAAAGAGAAGGTATAAATGTGAATCTGCTGTGAAGATATTTTATAGTATTTTCTACACAAAAGAGCTCTTTGAGTTTCCTGTTTATGTACTTCTGTTTAAAGTTAATATATTTTTTGCTTTATGCAATGTGTATATTTATACTACTTGAGCATGGAGGTAAAAAGCACAACTGAAACCATTAGGATTTTTGTATCTATACTTGCATTTCATGCCAGACTGCAAATATACTTCTAATCTAAATATATGTATTTCTCCCATTCAATTCATGAAATTGTAAGATTTTTAAAAATGAAACATTACCTGTTATAGAATATACAAATTTTGTTTTAGAATAAAGCATATAAGGGAACTACTTATTCTAGATGGACGTACTGTTGAAAACATAAATTTGTATATATCTCAAGGTAACTCAACTGGGGTTCACAGTCAAGCAATTTTTTCAGGGCTCTTTCTTTTCACTTAAATTAAATTAGAGACTGAAAAGAAAAAAATATAAGTATTCTGAACTTATCTCTCTGGCTGGTTAAATTTGATGTTTTTTTTTTCTGTTATGTTCCTTACATTGAATAATTCAAGTTCTATATGAGAAAAAAAGTACAATGCTGGATGTTATGTTTTTGTCAGAGTCAATACAGTTGTAAGATTAGGCCAAGATATTTCTCTCATGTTAATAGTTGTTACAGAGATCAAGGGAATTTTTTTCTTAAATGGGAGACACATACCCATTTCTTTTTCTTTATCCCTTTAAATTTCTGGCCAGATCATCCAAATCCCCATTTTTGGACAAGGTGGAATTATTTGCTATATTATGAGCATCCAGTATACATGGCTGTACTATGGGAATGCGTTGGATTTGTTTGACCAGCTATATCAGCTTTTTTGCCCTCTCTCCTACCTTTATTTACACATGCTTCTTTGGTGGTGCTAAATGGGTAACAGTTTTGCAGCCTTGTATTGGCATGAAGTCATATGTGCCTGTGCAATACAAGCACATGACTTTGCTGCTTTATGAAAAAACAAAAATCTCCTACCTTCCCAAAAACTTGTTGTTGATAGGCTTAGTTTCAGATCGCATTCCAAAGTTTAATGCATTTACTGTGAATACAGCTTGTGTAAATAATTTACATACCCAGAAAATATACACATATTGTAGATAGAGTAGTTCTAGTCTTTAAATTTCCTGAATTGTCGTGAGCAACATTACTAGAAATTAAAGGTGGAATAATACTTATAGTTGAATAACATAAACTATGAATATTATATATAAAAATTAACATAAAAATTTAATTACTGTACATAAAAATTTAGACTACAGATTCTTTTAATTAGGAATTATTGATTAAACTTTTAAAATTTACTAGCATATTTTATAATTTGCCAGTTACTAGTTTACCATTATTACAATCATCAATATACATGCATATATATATATATATATATATATATATATATATATATATATATATAATGTATAGATATGTATTAAATTTGGTTTGCAGTGACAAGACTCAGCAAAGATGAGGCAGTTGACAATTTTGCATATTTGTATTTTGATACATCATCTTGTTATGCTAAAACTTTGAAAATAGAGCAGTTCTGTGGCATACATGTTCTGTGACTAAGTTGTTAACTATAAAACTGATAAAAATTGACTTACTAGACACACATATCCCTCGATAGAGTCAAAATTCAGCATTTTTGTGGTTTATTAGTGGTCCAGTCGGCCACTCAAAATTGCACAATCAACACTCATATAATCACACTCAGAAGAATTGTACTGCCAGCATGTAGCACTTAACTGAATTCTGTTAGATTTGAAATAAACAAAGGAGTAAAAATTACAAGTTAAGATTTTACTGATGGGCAAATGGAAGAGACTGCATCCTTAAATTGAAGTTCTTTTCTTCATAACAAAATGGAATTAAGATCTCAAAAAATAATATAGATGCATTTAGGTTAAATTTTTAATATCGCTATAGAATTTTCTTGTTTTGGATCTCATATTTGTAGTATACATTATCCTTTAAAAAATGGAAAGGATATTCACTTAAATTATGTTTTCTATTTCACTTAATGTTTAATTTTATTTTAGCATGGCATTTTTATTAAAAAGAGTTAATTGTTTGTTTGTATCTATTTAATACACACAACAACATGCTGTATGCATTAAATATACAAAAAAAGATAGATTTAGTCTATATAAATGTATTTTATACAGACAAAAACTCATTTTGCTGTTAGGCAGAAAGGACACTTGTTCATATATACAAAATATTCATTTATACCTTCATATAAATGAATATTTTGTATATATGAACAAGTGTCATTCCCCTTGTCTTCTTATAAGTAAGATTCCACTACATGTGTATATGTATGTTATATGCTTTTAAGTATGCAACTGAGGTCATGGATTATATGATGTTTGTAAAATGGTTTATTTTGGGTTTAAAAACAATTCATAATTTAAGTTTGCTTCATTTTTTTCCTTTTAAAAATCTACAAACTGACCATCATCTTGTGTCCAAGCTCTCTTGATGCTGCTCAGTCTAGCCTTCATGAAATTTCTCTTGATTTTGTTTCTCTTCCATGTGGTGGAAACAAGGGTTGACAATAGAATGTCGATCATTTTACCTAGAGTTTTTGTTTGAGATTATAATCAGTCTTTTTCAGAATTTTATCTCCCATAGAAAGCGTGTTCCTTTTTCCTCTTATTTATTTTCTGTTTACTTTATTTGTACTTAATGAAAGTGTCCATTAATTTTCTGATTTAAGTCTGAATTGTATTGTGTGCAAAATTACATAGTTTTTTTTTGTACTTCATAAAATGCACCAATTTTCCTAGTTTCTGCCATTTTTGTTGGTTTTAGCAGGTTTTTTTTAGTTTTTGCCACTATCCTGGTAAAAATACCATTTTCTAGTAAAATGACCAACCCTAAAATATGCACACACACACACATGTATATAATGTTTATGTTATTATAAGTGACAAATGTGATCTAACTTTAATTCTAGTTCCTGTCGTTGAAAAAGATGGCTGTCATACTCAATTTTCTGTGGGACCAAATGGAACTATTATATCTGATGCCAAAGGTTTATTAACTTTATTTTGTGTTTTATACTTAAGTTATTGAAATTTATAGAATAAAAATTTGATTAGAGTAAAATTCATAAAAAAAAAATTTATTTGAATATCATTTATTTAAAAAAATGAATGCATCGTAGTGTACTATAAACATTTCTATTTTTTACAGCTTACATAGTTCATGTAGAATTGTTTATTTGTTCTATTTTTATTGTATATTTATTATTATTAAGTCATAAAGTATTAACTCTTAGTTATCTTTATTTTTCTTTATGATAGCAGTATTATAGCTTATTTTATTTTTCAGGTACTTCTAAAAAAGATGCAGATGTAGGACAGAAACCTAAGTCACCTTTTCAAGCTGATGAGGATGATGAACATAACCGATGGATTTGTGAAAAGTGTACTTTTGCTAACCACCCTGCCTTAGAAAAGTGTGAAATGTGTGAATTGCCTAAAGATACAAGTAAGCATTTGAAAATTTTTTTTAGCTTTTGAGTGTAGCATTTTTTTTTCATTGCTTTCATCCCAGTATCCCTTTTGTGTGGAAAAGATGTGTTTTTTCCTATAAATTTATAATTTAATATTTATTGATAAATGTTCTACTCATGTTTGCAGTGGAGTGTTTTAATATAGAATTTATAATAGTTGAGATTGCTGTGGAAATAGTTTTTAAGAGATGAGATAGTAAAATTATTCTTTGAATTTTTTGGTATAATACTATAGCTACAAGAACGTTTATAAATAAAAATGCTATTTTCTATAATTTTGTCATTAGTAGTTATTTTATTTGGTATGAATTGATTTCTTATGATCCATATCAAAACTACATATACTAAGATTATGTGTATATAGAGTTTGTATTTGACAATGATTTTGGTCTCACTTCAGACTATATATTAGAAATAATTTCAACTTGGTGATTTATACTTTTGTTTATATGACTGATTTTTTTAAGTTATTTTAAAGTTTATTTGTGTATAAGGCATTTCTGTAGGATGTATTTTTGCAGAATTTTTTGCTGAGGTTTCTTAGACATACTGCTTATAAAAGGAGTAAGGACTTTTCATCAAATATCACATTATGTATGGCAGTTTGAAATACATATTTATTATGTCATAAAAAAGAGGGACATAACAATAAAATTACAGGTTTTTAAATAAGCTTGTCTTTAATATAGATTTTGTGATTATTTTCTAATTTTATAGTTTTCCAATTCATAAAATAAATCTTTTACATAAATTTTAATAAATATTTCTTATCCATAGATTTTGTATTAGCTTTAAAATATGTACAGACAGTTACATTTTTTGTAACAGAAGAAACAGTAATGCTCAAAGATTTCATCAACAATATTTATTTTATAATAGAATAATACAGTTGACTCCCAAAGTCTTGACTTTATTTATCTTGATTTTCTGGTTGTCTTGAAGTTCTTCAAGCTCTGAATTCAATGTAATTCAATAGAAATTTTTTCTCAGTATCTTGAAGCTCACTTTGCTTTTTCTCAATGCTTCTGAAAGCCTTTGTGTATAGTAAGTTTCATTAAAAATTTTATATATTTTTAAATTCATTGAATGGAACCATAATTTAAGAGAGATCTGAGCATATGATTTCCATTTGTGGTTTGGGAAAATATACGAGTGGTTTATAGTGTTATTGAAATGTCATTTTCTTGGGAACTATTTCTGATTATTTTTTAAAATGCCTATTTTTTACATCTTGTGTTAAACTCTTTAAAATAGGTAGCAGAATTTTCAAATCAATTTCAAATTTGAAATAGAAAAATCAAATGTGTTCATATTTTTAATGAATTCTGTAATGTAATAAAATCATTTGAGTAACAAACTGTAGAATTTTAATTTTCTGATTTGATAGATATAATGGATTAGCATATCGCATTTTAAACCTTTTGTAGAGTTCCATCTTCTGTAAAGTTCCACCTTACTTATAAATTATCTAGATAATCTAAATGATTTATAGACAATTTTATTTGTAGACTCATGGCGCCCGTATGTGTATCTTAGTAGATGTTCTTATTGGGTTAGATTACTAGTAAGGCTTGAATGTAATTGTATTATCCCTACATAGGAAGCAAAGTTGACCACCAATATAAGGATCCCTTAATAAAGTGTCAACAAGTCTCCAGAGCTGTATCAATGATTGTAAAAAAACAATGTATCTCCACATTGGGAAAATGATAAAAAGTATAGGCATTAAATTTGTAGGTACTAAGAACTATATATAAAGATATCTCAAAATAGCAAGCAACCCAAGAAGATACCCATGAGGAAGAGGACTTTCTATTGCTATAGATAATTTATGCTGACATAAGTTATATAAATCAGTATTTAATTTTTAACTGAAAGCTAAGAGAACCTATGCAAATATATAATTCTTTGTATAAAAGTTACTGATTTTATAACTTAAAATGAATTTTAAAAAATAGTTGGAAAATTATTTAATACTTCATTCTTAATTCAACTCTAGCTAAAAAATTATTTTTATTCTTATTGTTTTTTATTGTACACTTTTAATGTTATTTTTAATGATCAATTTATGAGCTTATCAGAATGAGTGGAAACATATTTTGGTTTATTGTATGTTTTATAGCCTATTTTTGCCATGATGGACAAATGTGCCAGAATAAAATATGTGCACTTTTTTGATATTTCAAATATTTTCTTCATCCTCATGACTTCAAGATATTGAGAGTCAACTGTATATTACGAGTTTTATGTTTTCTAAATATATTGTTTTAGATTTTTAATGGATTTTTTAGAGATAAGGAGCAGAAAAGGAGTTATAGCCTAATTTTTTTACTGTTTAAATTTTGTTTTCCCTTGGCATAGCATTATCTTCTCAATTATTTTTGTTTCAGTTTTTTCTTTATTTAGCTTGTCTTTCTTTGTTTTTCTCTTTTCTTTCATCAGAATATGTAGAATGTAATTCAGGTTATTCCCCAAGTACCCGTTTGCGATTTGTGTCTTCCTCTAATGATCGACCACAAAGAGCAGTTGGAAGTGTTCAGATTTCTGTTACTCGCAGAGTTCCATCTTCTTCTAAAAGTGTAAAGTTCCACCTTACTCATAGGTTACCTAGATAACATATATGATTTATAGACATTTATATATTAATGAACTCAAACAGTGCCTGTATGTAACCTTTGTAGATGTTCTCATTATAATTATGTATGTACAATGACTATCTCACAATTTTATAAAATATGAATGTTATAAATACTTTACCTACCTGCTATTTAACTAGTTTTTCATTTACTGAAACAAATTTGACAGGTTAAACAAGATGTAAATATAAATGCTTGTTGAATGATGTTTTCATACTTTATCAGCTGTCAGTAAGTTAAAAGCATTAAAATTTAAATTCATATAAACTACCCTTTTTTATAATAAGAAAATGAAAATATTTAAAAAAAAGTAAAGCAAATATTGTCTTTGCTTAAAATATAAGCCATGTTTTTTTAATGTATTAAGGATTTAATTTGATCGTTGTTCGGCTTTAGGCAATTTAATTGTAATATGTAGTGTATATATATATATATATATATATATATATATATATATATATATATATAAAATGAAAGTTTCCTAAATGTAAAATAAAGTTTGTGCTATGAATTATTTTTTAACTTATATAAACAATTTGCCAAATTTTGTTTACCGATACTTTTTATGTTTTCTCCTCTCCTGACCACTAGTTGCTTTGCATATTATCTTTATATTAATTTCTACAAGTCTTAATAATAATAGTTGCTTTTATGTTCTTTTTTATTAAGATAATATATTGTGCTTTATACTTATATTTTTACATATTTTTCCTTATAAGCATTTAAGTTATTGTTTTTCTTACAACAACAATAACAAAATGCCTTTAAAATAATTTTCAATTTATTTGAGACTAACTTGGAATTTCTTAACTTCTTTTGAATACGGGATCTATTGAAATTTGAAAGCCACTGTTTTAAGATGATTTTGAGTATCTACCACAAAATCTTTATCATAACACTTAAAAAATAATTTCTTTTAATTATGAATTGCTAGGTCTGGAAAAGCGAAATGGTTCCGTTCATTTAAAATCTTATTCTTTTGCTTAGTAGAAATAATAATTAAAGCAACTTGGGATGGATATTATTGAGATCGCTCATGGATAATTTGCATGTATGTTTGTAAATCCCTGATCATATAGCTGTGTCTACTGAACTTAATATTTGTCTAAACACTTTATCACTACCTACCAGTATATCAGTAATCTTAATCTGCTGAATGTTTGCACTATTTGAATCAGTTACCTTTTACCAGTTTTATTCATTTTTTAGAGTATTATAGAAGTTTCAGATGTTTCAGTCCATATCTTTTTTTTCTGAAGTCTGTTTGCTTGCATATGCTGATCTTTTTAATCTTTGAGTTGTTTACCTAGAGTCATAAGAAAGATATTGTAAATAGAGGAAATTTTTTTCTAGCATATATTCTTTATTCAGGGAGAGGTGCATATTATTAATAGACATTAGGCATTCTTCAGATTTCATCTTATATTGCTAGCCACTTTGTTATATGATGGGAAAATGTAAGTGTGCCACTACTATATTCTTGGAAGTTTTTCGCAATTTTGTTCCATTTTGAAAAGAAAACAAAGTTTTTAAATTAAATACTTTTTTCTCACCTCTAATCATTTAACATGACATTTCAGTTAAGTGTGTTTTATGATGCACGAATGTTGGAACATATCAGGTCTTTCCATTGAAATAAATAGGTCTTTTGATAAAAGGTCTTTTGTTTGCATTTGATGCATCAGATTACTAAGCTACTTGTAGATCTTCAAGGGTTTAAAAAAGTATTTAAATACAATTTTAAGCACGATCATGTATACTTTAAAAAAATGTTAATACACACACACACATATATAACAAAACATTTATCCATATCAAAAATGCATTTAAAAAATTTTATTTTCCATGATATAATTTATAATCATTTTGAAGAAATCTTTTATATGCTGATTCTCTGCATTGACTATAATTCATCTGGGCCATCTCTTTAAGTAGTTTGTCATCCTTTTGTTGTTGGTATTAAGATGATTATGATACTGTACGTTTTATTAATTACCCATGTTCATTCTTATTCTTTTTTAGAGATGATTTATTCTAACAACTGTTTAAACATACTAGGTTTTCAATGTTGTACTATCCATTATTTCTATATTTTTGTCTGTATGTGCATGGGTGTTTTTGTTACATGCTTTTAAGTTATTTATTTTAAATTTAAACAACGAATCTCTGTGCTTTATCACTTTTTATTGGGTTTATAATTTAGATAATAAGGTCATGTTGCTATTAAAGTCTTAATATCATAGACTTGTTTAAATATTCTCATTTTTCATTCCTTTTAGCAGTTATAAAAGTAACATTATGAAAATGTTTTCTGGTAGAAGTTTTGATTACCGCAATTGTGTTTAAATGATTTTAATTTTTACATACCCAGTTTATAATTTGATTTCATTTAATATAAGTAATAAAATAATTAACTGTGTATGAATTTAATCTTATGGTGATTCTCTTTATGTGTGTGTATATAATACATACATATAGGTATATATATATATATATATATATATATATATATATATATATATATATATATATATATATATGCATATGTGTGTATGTATGTATTTGTATATATATATATATATATATATATATATATATATATATAAAGACATGGAATTGAGCTATCTTCCTAGCTAATCAATCAGTAGGCAGATATTATTGATTGGTCAAATAGAAACCATTTGTTAAATAATTTAGGTAAGGCTGTTAAAGTTTAAACTGAAAGAGTATACTGAATTTATATTACACGTGTTACTCGCCAAATTTTGTTAAAATTAGTCACATGTTTCAGATGTAATGTATAATTATGCATTTTTCAAAGCCAGTTTTATAAGCCAAATTAATGTATCCCCATGTGAACAAAGTTTGCTGAAATAGCTTAGTGGTGAAAGAAGCATTCCAATTTTTTGTTCTAAATATATGTTTTGTGATAATACCCTGGAGTACGATTTTGCTTTTCAAGTTCTAGTTGGGGAACTTTTGGAATGTTTATTGTTTTACATATCAACATTGGAATCACGAGAATTTTAAAGTTATTGAAGTAACTTTAAACTATTCAGTAGAATGCTTACTTAGTTATTGTAAACATTTGCCATCATAAATATATTCTGAAATTTCTCCTAAAAGAATACCAAGTAAATATAATTGAGATTTCAATATTTAATTTGAAACATGTATTATAAAAATTAATTTGTGTGTAGATTTGGATTAGAAGTTTCAAATAATTCTTTAAACAAATGAATTTTGATTATTTTTTAAATGTTATTATCTGAAGATTTATAGCTGTGATATGAAATATTAGAAAGATAAATTTACTGTTTTTTGATACAATTGTAAGTATTTATATGTTTATTTTCTCTTGGTACAACATCTGAGATTAAATGAAAAACTGAATGTGATACACATTTTAATTTAAGTATATCATCAATAAGGGTTGATTCTCCTCCAATTTTGTATCATATTACATACCTGTCATTAGAATTGAGTTTATTCGCTTTTAATTTCAAAGATGTAAAAAAAATTATTTTATTCTGAAATTTCCATACAAATTTCTTAAAAGTGCAAGTTAAGAAAACCTTAAATCACACTTTGATGTGTATGTATGCTTGTTTTTTCTTCAGTCCTGTGTTTTTATATTTTATATGATTTGCACATATTTATAAATTGTACATATGAGAATACATGAACTTTACCAGAATGTCTGTACTTCACATTTTGAAGGTTCTTAAGATTAGTTACAAAATATGCATAGTGCAGTTATCATGACATAGGCAGCTTACTATATTTTGCAGTTTGTTTTTTAATTCTTTGTTCCTTCATTAGTGAGATATATTATGTTCCTTTACAGTGCTCAATAAATATTAATTTAATTTTGTATATACTTTGCAGTTGTGATTAGATTAATTTTTATTTTTAACAACTTTACAAATATGTACCTCAAATGCTTAATTTTGTTGTTGTTTATGTGTTATTTAATTTACTTGTCAATAAGCTTAAGCAAATCACAAATATATTTTAAACTGTACATACCATTATTGCTCTTCATTTTAATTCAGTTATATTTAACTTATAATTTTCTTAATGAGTTATGCAGTTACTGTTAAAAATTCTTTTTTAAATCATTTTATTATTAGCTAATTAAATCATGCTGTCTAATTGAAGCATGTGATAGAACATGAAAGGGTTTATATTACAGTATCACAACTTTTTATGTACCCCTGCCTCCTTTTCGGATAAAAATCTTGAAATCGATCAACTAAGCAACCTGTAGAAACCCATTTATATATATATTTTTAATTTTAGGTTCATATTCCACTTTTTCAAACTGTGGTCTGAATATTTTTTTCTATTAGTTTGAAATATACTAAATTATGTATTCAAAAACATGAACAGAATTTATAAGTAACTTTATTGAAAGTTATGAAAATATTGGGATATTGTTCAAAATTCGACAAGCAGATGAATATATTGTTAGTAGGAGGGCTTTACTTGGTGTAATGCTAGCAATTTTTCAATATTTGTTCTTATATTAGTCACAAGCAATCATAAAACACTGCATTATTGACAAAAACATTGGGATTTATTTGTTGAAAAATACTTACGAAAGTTTTTTGTACAAAAGGTGAAAATTGGTTTTCAACCTTTCCAAATTTTCCTTGGACTGAAAAAGTCACCTTAGATTTCTTCAACAGCCACTAGTGGCTAGTATTGACTTTGTTGTAAACCACTGATTTATTTAAAATTCAGTGACTTAAGGTTATCTGACTGCTTATATAAAACCTCCACTCAATAAAAAGTGAAAGTTTAGTATAATTATTCATAATAAAATGTGGATTTGAATAAACACACATTAAGTATATAAAGTCTCAGGATGTACTTTTGTTATGAATTGAAATTCATCAATTTCTTACTGTAGTTCATAATACTTATAGACAGGTGCCATGGTTCTCAAACTGGCTGTTGCATGAGTATGTCAGAGGTACCACAGCATTCATAAATAATTAAAATTTCACCCAGTCAGTTTAATTCATTGTATTTAGGCCAGTGAGCATTGAATTTGCATTGTTTCTACTTTTCCTTCATATTCAAACTGCTTTAACAGTAGCTGTGCCATGAAATTTTTTAATTTAACAAAGATGCCATGGCTAAAAAGTTGGAGAACTGCTGGCTTAGTGTTGTGTTTATCTACAATTATGCTGCTTAACTGGAGTCTATGTTTGAACATAAAATATTTATAAAGTACTTAGTAATAGTTTTTATACCTTCCATATGAGTTCAACTGCAATGTAAGCAACTGACACATTTGAAAGCCATTTTTTTTTTTATCAATATATATTAATTCTAGCTATCCAAGAGAATCACTCACATCAGAGGTAAACTATGAGAATTGTGACACGAAAAAAAAAAATAGTTAATTGGTTGTAAAAGTAATAGACTTTACAATTATTAACTTTCTAACTTGAGCCTGTCAGATAAGATGTGTCCCAATGAAGGGATGAAAATATGTGTTAAAATCGTTTAAATTGATGACTTTACTAATAATTAATTTAAATTTTTAGCCTCTGTACTGCATGGAAAGTTCAAAGTTCTTACTTTTATTAAATGAAGTAACAAACTTAGTAAGATGTTTCACAAATTATTGTTACATAGTTTGGGTCATAAAAAGGGCTAAATATATTTATGATACTATTTCTAAGGAAAAAAAATCTAGTTTTGACTGTAACCCCCCATTCTGATTGATTATTTTGTTTCCTTTATTTGCAGATTATTGTATTTTAGAAAGCATTCCATACTGTATATACTATTGTAATATAGATTGCTGTGTATTAAAGATTTTATGGATTGCATTTAGCACTTTTAATAGCCTTAATAATTCATGTTTTTCTTAGAAATTGATAGGTTTCTATAACTTCAGAAAGAAAATGCTTTATTATCCTCTAAAAACAAATCTTTTAAGTTGAAATCTTATGTATATCTGTTTGCATTTATGCATAAAATGTGTTTATGAAATAAAAAAAAAATTTGGAATATCTTTTCAAGCATACTTTACTTTAATTTAAAGTTTGATTTAGCAGACAAAACTGAGGGCATTTAACTCAACTTTAATTAATACACACTGAAGGAAATAAACATGAAATTTTTTGCTGCAAGCGTGGATTTTTAGTATATTTTTAAGGAAACGTGGTACCCTTTAAATTTTTTTTCTCTTTTAAGTATTACAGTAAACATTGATTGTTTCCTATGTTAAAAACTATTTTAAAGTACATTAGGAAATTAATGTCTTTTTGAGCATTCTATTTAATTAAAATGTAATGTTTTTCAATTTTTTTAAAGTTTTCTAAATTTTGTGTAACTTTATAAATATTAACATTTTTACTACAGTTTTTTTTTAAAGATTTATTAAATCTTTTTACTCAAGATTGTGCATGGATTTTAAGATATCTCTGAAATTAAGTTTATAAAAATATTTTACTAAAAGTACAGTGAAAAACAATAAAATTTGGCATTTCTATATATTTCTATACATACATAAAATAAGTGAAATATTACTAATTACATGCACAGTTTTAGTGTATATAATGATGAAAATTTATATAAAATTATATACACTTAAATTTTATAGACTTCCCAGCCCCTCTATCCCCACCCTCCAAAAAACAGTAATAATAACAATTATATATATATGTCTATTTTAAATTTTTTTCAAGTTTTAACTTTTTCAAATAATAGCATCTTTGCTATATTTAAAAATTAAACTTATGAATTCACTGGTTTTATACAAGACTGTGTATGGATTTTGAGATATTTCTAAAACTGTATTTTGTAAGAATGTTTTGCACAGTGAAAAACAATGAAAATTGGCATTTTCTTCTGCATATTAAAAGAACAAAAGTGGAAAAAAAAGGAAATTCATGCACACACACACATATATATATTCATATACATATATGTATCAAGTCAATATAATGTATTATAAAACTAAATATAGACTAAAAAATAAGATACTTTGATGATTTTAGTAATATCAATGTGAGGAATGAAACCGTGACTACTTTTCTAAATGTTTGTCAGAATCTGGTTTGAACCAGGATATACAAATTTTGAGAAGTGGAGTTAAAGGCATAATTCTCAGTCTGTTTCTGTTATAACTCTTTAGGAGTTTGATTCTAGAAAACACTTGTTCACAGATAAAGGATGAATCTTTATACTACTAACTTTCTGGGCATTAGATATCAAATTTAGGAAATATGACTTTGACACAGAGTTGTAGATCTCAAATTGAGACAATGATTATGGAAAAAATGGATACACATTTTAATGATTTATTTTTAAAAATTATAATTAAGAATTTTTATACTAAAGTTTTAAAATCTGTAGTGTGTCAGATAGAACATCAAAGTAGACTATAGTTTTACCATTACTGTGTTATTGCAACTTGAAAAAGAAAATGTTTATTTTTCTGTGAAAACAAATTAGTATAGTTTACCTGACACATATCAGTCTGCAGTTTATGCTTAAAATTTGCTACTGAATTTGTTTTAGTCCTTTCTCTAAAATATGTAAATAATGGTTTAATTATTATTATTTTGTGGTGATCATTGAATAAAATTCAGTTTAATTGTATATTATCTTTCACCTATTTTTTTTTCTTTCATATGTGCCAGATGGTGATTTATCTGCTGAAAGGTTATAAGATTTTAACAATATTAAATTGTTTAACCCTTTGTATCACCATGGACATACAGAAAAGTTAATGTCATTGAATACTGAACAAAATAACTTTAAATGGCAGTTTCATTGAAAGTTGCTATCCTGCAGCCCTGTACTTAACACAGTTTAATTATTGAATCTATATGAAATGTTGATATAAAATTTAACTTTTGAATAAAAGTTTCATTTATCATTATATTAGATGCATATGATTATGCTCAAGTAAACTTTGGATTTATTAAATTGTAATAAATAAATAACTTAAAATGTGATGATGCCACAAGTAGATTTTTCATAAAGGTAGTTTAAAATTATTTGTGTAAAGGTAATTTTTTATATGAAGTAATTTACAACATTTATAAAAAATAGGTTGTTAAATTTTTGGGTTGTAGGAAACACATTTTTTTTGGCAATAAATTTTCAATTTCACATTTTAATTAAATTTTTTTTTGCATGCTTGAAATAATGTATTGGAAGATTCTAATAAATATTTTTAAACTTAGGGTTATCGACATACAAAGGGTTAATGAGGTTTATTAGTTTAAACTTTTGCATTCCTGAAGAATTATAAGGTGTTTCAAATTTAAATAGTGTGTGTATCATTTTCATAAAATGTATGTGACATTTAGATGAAACATATTACTGTATTACCTTGACTTAGGATTACTTTATATTCACTCCTAATTGATTAATAAGTGTTACCAATCAACTGTTGGATACTTCCAGGTATTGTGAATTTGAATTTTAAGAATGTTGTTTGTTAACTTACAAACTAATTTTCCTGTGATACTAAAATAAGCAGTCTTTCTTTGCCTCAATTTTGTCAATCATGTTTCAAGAATCATATTATTATATAAATGGAATTATATTCAAATCAAGTTTTAGTTATGTAACTAAAGCTTTCAGAATAATCTGGTTAATAATTGAAGCATGCATTTGTAGTAGTAGGATTTATATTCTTACTAGATTAGCATGTTAGAATTTTCTGTTTTAACCATAATTATCTGATATTAAACATTTGGTCTAAATCTTTCTAGCATTCTTTTCTTCTATAATAACAGAAAAAATTATGGACTTGTATGAGAATAGCAGGGTGACCAGCATCCAGTAAAACTGGGAACTATTAGGAAAATTGGCAATTCTGTAAATATTAGGAAATTACCAGAGAAATTGAGATTTTTAAAAATCTGGAAAATTTCTGGGAAGAAAAAAGAACATTAAAAAAACTAGGAAGTTTTTTGCAAAGCTTTAAAAATGATGACTTTTGTCAGTTAAAAATTAAAAAAGAATAAAATACTCTTATTCATTCTTCTAAAAATGCTTATTTGTTATTAAAGGAGAATATGGAGAAAAGAAAATCGGAATCTCCAGAAAATTAAAGAACTGAATGAGAAAAGAAAAAAAATCAAAATTGATTAATAAGGAATTGGAACAAAATAAACAAATAAACAAAACTTAATAATCAGAGAAGAAGCTAAAATGGACATTAACCTTTTGTGGATGGGTGGTTGATATTTTGACCAAGAAATGGATTTGGTTTGGTTTGGTTTGGAGGGCTACGGTCTACTGTTTTGCACACAAGGGCTAATGAGATCGGGACCTACAGCTTAAAGCCGATTCCGAACGGCTACAAACATCCATGCCCGTAGCAGGATTCGAATCCACGAACTCCGGTCCCGAAGAGTAGCGCTCTACCATTCGGCCATCGTTTGGCACCAAGAAATGGAAGCCTCAAAACTACGAGCATAGTTGAAATATGCACTAAGGGACTATTTCCCTTACTGTTCACAATTTAGCTACTATACAGGGCAGGGCAGGGATCAATAACTCATAATATCAATCTTGTTATTGTAGCGTTAATTTAGACCCCACCAAAAATATACTGTATTTCTTCTGTGCTACTTGTTGTTTTGCAAAGTAGCAGTATCAGGAATGCTGTTCACAGTGTGTAAAGTCTGCATCTAACAAACCTATCTTTATCATCTATGGTAATAAAAAGAAACATCCCATTGCGTAAAGGTTAATGCTATCATGTAAAATTGAATCTCTAAAATAATAATGTACAATTTTTTATTATTATATTAGGCTGCATTATTTAAATATGAATTAAATATGAAAAATACAGTTGTCATAGTTAGAATTAGAATTAGAATTAAGGTGGGGCGGCCTACAAGGGCACCAGCACTGCAGCCGAAGGCCTATTGTACTGAAAACCTCCCCATTCACTGGAGCAAGGAGCTCCAGCACAAGGTTAAGAAACAATAACCATTAGACCTCAGAGAGACCAATAGCTGAGATAAATTTCAGCAGCAATTTAACTGGGAAGTTAATCAACTCTCATGGCTTGATGAAGTGATACCCAAGATTTCAAATCGAAGATGGAATTCAAACTTCTTGGCGCAGTAGTAGTCACATTCACATGAAACATGTGATGAACTCTCCTTTGCCATATGGCACCCCCTACATACCGGGTTGTCTATAATGCCAATAATGTTGATTGTCATAGTTTATAATTTAATGAAATTGTTTAATCCTTTGTCATGCAGGTCATGAAGACCGCAAAGAGAGAAATGGATATTTCTAAGTTCTAAATGCATTCGTATCTTATTTGTCTGTAATAAATTTTATAACTTTATTTAAACATATATCAAAACTAGTTTTATAAAAGAGTTGAAAGAAATTGTCCATTAAGTAACATGAATTTATCAGGGAAGAAAATGCAATTTACAGGGAAACATCAAGGAATATCTAAATGGTTTTTCCTTGTATGCCCTGAATACCTCTATCATGTGTGAATATTGGTACTGCTTTAAAATTTATAGGGGGCTAGGAATCTCAAAATTGGTTATTAGAATATTTTTAAAATTATTTTTTAAATGTATTGATTTGATGTAATTTCAATAAAGTAAATTTAGATTGCTATAACTTTGATTTGGAAAACTTAACCTTCTTGTGGGCCATTTATTTCTCACACAATGTTTTCAAAATTTTGAAACAGAAGTGCTAATTATATTCAATTGATCAAACAGTAAATGACAGCACAAAACTGAAGCAGAAATTAGTCTTTCCATTGTTATAATAGCAAGGCCAATATATTATAATGGATTTTGCATTTACCACAGGTGTATTTTGTAAGATCATGTAGGAAGTAATATCCCCATGGCCTTCGAAAGGGTTAAAAGTGAAGTTTATCTTCTGGCACCATAGTAATTAAAAAATAGATCAAAATCACTTAACCGTTTATTAGTGACTAGGTATTACCATTATATATATATATATATATATATATATATATATGTGTGTGTATATATATGCATATATATATATATATGTGTATATATATATATATGTGTATATATATGTATATATGTGTATATATGTGTATATATATGTATATATATGTATATATATGTGTATATATATGTATATATATGTATATATATGTATATATGTGTATATATATGTATATATATATGTATATATATATATATGTATATATATGTATATACACACACACACATATATATATATATATATATATATATATATATATATATATATATATATATATATATATATATATATATATATATATAAAATGAAAAGACCAACACTTACAAATAAAAATAGGGAATAATGTTTTATTTTTGTATTTTAAATCTTGTTTTTTTTATTTTGATAGTATTTAAGAGATAACATTTCTTGCATATTGCATTTGTACATCATTATTTGAGAAAAGTTTTAATATGTAATATAATTGGTATATTGTAGCTTATCCATATAAATAAATTATACAAAAACATGAACAGTTAAAAAAAATCTCCTCATATACATATTGTTAATAGTTTAATAAATTCTCAAATTGCTTTTGTATGTTTACTTTAGAATTTTTTATTTACTCTTCATTAACAGTATTGCGTGTTAACGTTTAGCATTGATGAAGAACTTGGATGCATGAAACTTGAATGTATTAATAGATGCATGTAAAATTTCAATTTATAATCATTGTGTATTTTAAATATTGTTCTTTTTATTTTGATTGTAACAGCAGAAAACTTGAATTTATAGTATTAATGTGTATTGCACAGATTTTTAATTGTTTACTTCTTTTTTTCTTAGGTTCCTTGTTTGATGATTGAAGTGAAAGTGCAGTAGTCATTTCTGTGTGTAAAGTGATATTGTTTTAAAGCTATTATATTGTTGATTATAAAAATATTTATGTTGAGTCTGTATTATAGAAATATATATAAAAGTATTTTGGATATTTTATTTGTGTCTTCTTTTAGCATTTTTATTTTCTGCTATTATTAAAAATAATGAATAATTTTTATTCTACTGTATATTTATATTGTACATTACCTAGCATTTCCATATACATAAACACACACACATATATATGTACATATATATATATATATTCAAAAATACATGTTTTCATATATATATATATGTAATCTTACAGAGGACTAACCACCCCAAACTTCACACTTGAAAACTTCTTTTGAAATTGCTCCTATTATTTTCCTCAGCCCGGGCATACTGAGCTGCCAAGTGTCCCGCTAATCGTCTGTTCGAAATAAACACATAATTCGTCGTGGCCGAACGTAACTTTTATTTCATCCGATCAAAATAGCACAGAATCCAAAGACGTCTGAACCGGACGGTGTCAGAACGCTCTCTCTCTGTAATGCCAACCTTCTGCGAGAGACGACCAAAACACGTGTATGGTTTTAGCGTCGTGGGAAAAATGCTGAGGTAAATATTTTAATTGCTTATAGAGAGTAACCTTTGATTAGAGCCATCTGCTAAAGTGTGGCGTTCCAGATGACTATTATAGCTGATCATTACAGATTTTTCTTGGGAGAGTTATAACTTCCTAATTAAAAATGCCAGCTATATCATTTTCTGTTTTGGGAATCATAGAAAGAATTTCGGGGTTCGGCTGAAGGAATGAAAACATCCTCGTTTAAATTGGATGGCTGGGAAATATGGTTATTATAAAGAGAAGAAATTAAGATCTAGAATAATGAATGGGGAAAAGGGATAATTTTGGAATAGGCTTTAGGGCTTAGATATTGATATTATTACATATATATATATATATATATATATATATATATATATATATATATATATATATATATATAAACAGGTATAGAAATAATAGGAACACCCATTTAAAAGCCATTCGTCCTTTGACCGTCCAATAAACGCCTAGTATCGCAACAGTGTGCCACCTAGTGGTGGTAAAAGGGAAAGTATCAGTCAAGTATTTCACAGTGTAAGAGCTGCATGAGAAAATTCTGTTTCCAGCAAAGGGTGATTATGTCCGATACTCTCCGACGTGAAAAGAGGTATGATAATTGGAGATCGCCTCGCCGAAGCACCCGTGTCCAGAACAACTGTGGGTGTTTCAAGGACCACTATGTCAAGGGTTATGATAGCCTACACAAACCTGGGTAAGGTGTTTTCTGCAATGTGCAACAGTGGGCGAAAATCGAAGTTGAAGGACCGTGATAGATGGGTGTCAACCATTCTTTGTGATGTTGAGGCAGTCATAAATTCCCGGCCTCTGACCCATCTGTCAGAGATACCACTGATCTTGATCCTTTAACTCTCTCGTTGTTTATCTAAGACGTTAAAACTGTTTATGATAATTGCCTAATTGTTTTTATTTTTATTTTTAAAAGATAAAAATCAAAAGGTGGGAGAATGTCGCGAGCTCGGCTGTTTTTGTTTTTCCGCCGGTGGCAACGCGAAAAGAGATGAAAAGAAAATAAAGTTGTTGTTGCTGATGTCGAATGTTTCATTTTTGAATACTAATTTGCTCTCCCAAAGATTATTTTTAGAGAATAGAACAATGGGTGTTGAAGAGGATAGTCTCCCGAAATCGCAAGACTATACTGCCGCAGGTAACGTCCGAGATGAATACCCACCTTTTGAACCCCGTGTCTATAAAAACTCTTCAACGAGAGTTGAATGCGGCGAACATTCATGGCAGAATAGCTATTCCAAAGCCGTTAGTTTCGGCGCGGAATGCTATGAAGAGACAGTGGTGCCGATATCACCTAAATGACACAACTGCAATGGGAACAAGTCATCTGGTCTGATGAATCATTTTTATATTATTCCAGACCACTGGATGTTTGTTCGTCTGGCGACCACTGGCAGAAACATTTTATGTTAAAGAGCTTTTGATTGTTTTCAGAAGACCTAATTATTTTCAGAATACTTATTCGGAAAAATCGAGCACGGTACAGTTTAACCACAAGATCGCCAAACTTTGAGGAAACTAGTCTTGACTATGATGTCATTGTAATCTTTCCTGTGATTGGCCCGTTCCTTTTTGTAAGTTGTCCTGCGATTGGTTAGGTCCGCAGATCAACCGGGATTTCTAAGGTCTAGTACTGCTTGGTTCCAACTGTGAAACATGGAGTGGGTTCTGTGATGGTGTGGGCTGCAATATCTTCCCGTCCATTGAGGCCTCTTGTTGTCTTGAGGGGTATGATCACAAGCGACCATTATCTAAGCATTCTCGCAGATCAACTTCACCCTATGCTTCAGACTATCTTTCTGGGAGAACGTCCTGTGTTACTAGATGACAACGTCCCTGTTCACACGTTTCGCTGTCTTCGAACATGGTTACATGAGCACGATGATGAAATGGAACATTTAACCTATTGTTCTCAGTTTCTAGATAAAAATGTCATTCAGCCTTTTTGGGGTTATTTAGAGAACAAAGTCCGTGTTCGGTTTCCTCCTAGACGCACACTATCTGAACTCCAGGCGACTCTGCACGAGGAAAGAATGCGAATTCCGATGAACTTTATTCAAGACCTGTATTTTTCAATCCCACATCGAACACAAGCTGCCATTCAGACAAAAGTGGTTGTAATTTAGATGTGTTAATTTCTTAATGCGTTACACACATATTTTTAATTGCTTACTATTTTATTTTTTGGATTTATTGAATCTTTTGGGGATCTACATGTTATGGGTAAAATATTTTAAATCTATCTCCATATTTTTATATATTCTTTTCATTCGCATGTTATTTCTTGGGAAAATTCATTATCTGAACCAGGCATGCCCAACCCGCGGTCCATTTAAAAACTTTTTGCGGCCCAATTGAAGTTTTCAACTGTCTGTATAGTTTTAGTCATTTTGACTATATACAGTTGAAACAGAATTTTAGTTGTTAATGTTTGCAATAATAAATATCGCATGTTATGTACGTTAAGACTTGCTATTAACCAACGTAAACCTGGTCTTTGAGTAGGGTTGGGCAGGTTGCGTTGAAATTTGAGTGTTCTAGAATATTCTGTCAATCGGCCATTACTTATACAACCAGCTAACTCGCTTTACGTGCACGTGCCCTGTCCGACCAGTCAGTGGAAGTTGTATGGAAAAAGTTATAAATTATATTTATGGCTATTGTGAAGTTATCATTAATTATAAAGGAATAATTAAGTTATTGTTTATTTAGAAAATAGTGTCATTTAGTCCTCGTTTATATTTGAGTATCAACCTGTGATCAAATGTATAGTGGTGATTTATTTTTAATTGCGTTGTGTTAAGTATTTTTTTACTAAATTTAACTACAGGTTCTGAGAAACTACAGACATAAATATGAAAATAAACTAACAGCTAAATTGACAGCAACCGAGACTAGCTTAATATTAAAAAAAAAGTAAATTTATTATAATATATATATACATCTATTTACATACAAAACTGATGCTAATTTTCATAAAATAAGCTTTGGCAACATCTTCTAAATTAGTTCTGACAATTTTTTATATACTTAAGTAATTTTGTAAATAGATAGAGGACCTAATCTCAATTTAAAAAATGTATGTAAATTTGGGGTACCTTTGTGGGTCTAAAATGTTGGGCCCGGGACACTTCTGGTTGAAGGGTATCTATGGCTGATCAGGAGAGGGAATCTATATATCATCCGTTGGTCTCGTCAGGGGTTTCCTCCTGAGTCTTTGAGGTGCGGCCGTACTATTTGGTGCAAGAACACTTCCTGTCGGACTTGGCTGGACTCTCCTAGTCTGGACTATCGAGCACCTTCTCCTCTGGACTCACGAACAACTTCCGTCGGACCCGACTGGACTCCCGACTTTCGAACACCTTCTTTTGGGACCTCCGAACCATCGTCTCATCTTTTAGATTTTTCATATTTAATTATTTCAACCTTGTCCCCTCTTCCTTCTTGTCGTCCAATCGGGATAGTTGTAAGAATTTCATTGGTCTGCTTCAACCCCGCCTTGAGACCGCCAACGTGCCAAACCTTATCCCTTCTAATTGGGCACTGTCCCTTAGGGACTCATAAATACTCCACAAAGGTACATTCTTATTTAATGTCAAGTACGGAGACGGGATTCTAATCTGGGACTGGGATCAGAACTCCGCCCAAGACCACCGTACAAGACAACAATACCCGTTGAATAGAAATTTATGGTCCTCCATCTCTTTACAAAGATGTGATGAGGTCAGATTTAGATCCCGAACATTTTAATTCTTGTATGAATGAATCAATTATATAACAGATCTAAATCGCCTCATCACAAAGTTGCAGCTGGCACTGTAAGAAGCATATTTTGAATATTGCAAAATAATAAAATATTTTGAATAATTTGTTGTTTATTTTTAGTTGTGCGGCCCTCCTCAGTTCAGTAAATTGTTTTTTCGCCCACCAACCGATTTGGGTTGGGCACCCCTGATCTAAACACTATGTTCCAATTTTGAAATATTGGTCGGGTAATAAATTAATTCGATGATGATTCGCACGATTTTTTATCTCCTACAAACAAACAATATTAAAACTGCCAGAACTGACAAAAGGATTCATCTCAGTTTTTGCACTTTAATGAAAATAAAGTACTGAGAAAAAGTCTATTTCGATCAAAATATACTTCCTTTTCGAAATATTGCCAGGGGCTGTGTATGAACTTCGATGTGTGCAGATGGCTGTATATATATATATATATATATATATATATATATATATATATATATATATATATAATACATTTTCAAACTATCACTCTTAAAAATGAAATGACCAGAGGATACATTTCTGTTATTAACGAAAAATCATTTTTTTTTCGTATCTGTCCCTTCAGGGTGTTTTGTATGTGCCAGAGAGACTCGTCTAAGAAATTCCGAGGACGGATTTTTTGACATGTAGACATAGGTACTTTTTGTTTTCTTCGAAAGATCTTGCGTTATTTCTAAAAACTTTCCCGCTTAAATGCAGAACCTTATCATCGTGTTGTCAAATTGGGACTTTGTTCATGACACTAGATCACAGTGAAATTTTAAACTTAATTTCACCTTTTCCCTTAAATAGATATTTTACAAAATTTTATAACCATCAAAGCTTTATTCTAATCTATATACCACATTGATTCTCAGATAATATATAAAATTGCTGCTGTATAACTGAATATATATATATATATATATATATGTAATATGGGCGAGACTCATTCAAAATCACAACACAGTTTATTTCTGGTAAGAAACATAAAATCCGTACAACAGGCAAACACCTTTACAATGCACACAGACAATGTGATCCGGCACATACACTTTTCAAGTAGGGATTCCTCAGGTAAAAATACTACGAATATTCCCTAAGCACAATTGATCACGTGATAAAAATACCCATGTTTAAAGAGAACGCGTCAACTATTGGCTAAAGTAGTACAGACAGAGGCTGAATTAAGTCTATAGCGTGTCTGGAGGGAAAAATGAGAATTACCGCGCAAACCCCGAACTCACTTTACGAACAAAAGTTATTAAATTAATATTAAAATACGTAAATAAGGGATTTTAATATTACACACACACACACACACACACACACACACACACACACATATATATATATATATATATATATATATATATATACATGTCGTATCCATTATTTATTTAAAGTATACTTTCCTTTTTAAGGCTTCACTTGCGTCATTTTCATTTATTCGCGGCAGAGCTAAGCGTGGAGCATGTTGACAGCTCGATGTCTACGCGCCAACTGTCAACTATCGGTTTGCATACTCATCAAATTCTTCCAATATGCTTCCGCTTACACGGATTATCCTAAAAGCTTACGCGACCGTGGGTTTTCTCATTTATTTTGTTATTACGAAAGAGTTCCCTCTTAATTTTCCATCCCCCTTTTTAGACCTGACATTATAAATATATGTATAAATATGTATATATATATATATATATATATATATATATATATATATATTCCATTTTCATAAAAAAAGAGAAAAGGTAATAATCTGGCAAACAACATGATACAAGTTGTCCTGCATATGTTGTGACAAACTTTAAGGGGTTGTAGGCTTCCTCCTCAAAAGGATGAAGAATTCCATAGGCACCCATGGGCGGAAGCGTCAGAGGTGAGTAGTAGCAGAGGTCGAAGATTGAAAATGAAACAAGAATAATTAATTTGAAACATTTGTTGGATCTAATGAATATAAATGGTGTACAACATGAATACATCTAATGAATACAAATGGTGTACAACATGAATACATCTAATGAATACAAATGGTGTACAACATGAATACATCTCAAAAGTTACAACAGATGCGCGAAGTTAGCACCATCAAACTCCAAGCATGCCTGACACTGACGGATCATTGATTACCGGTTGAGCTTCATGTTGCATGGATTGCTGTGTATTCTTGATTACCATACCTATTGGTCATAGTCAAGGTTCCAGTCTAATTATTCCTTAATTAGACAACGCGTTGGTTACTCATAATTTTTTATGAGAACATTCTCACCTCCTCGCTTCCTTGGGAGCTGGAATGTATTAAATTTTTGTTTGGAATACTTTTTGCCTTGAAGCCTAAATTGATGTTTTGATCTATTTCACTTTCGGAGGTTAAAGTGAAGACTCGCTAGGTACTCCATAGAACCCAATTATCTTGACCTTAACCTTGATTACCGGACACAGTCGAACACACCTGGAGTTTTTTTGATTGTAGCCGCTGCGCAGCCGAGTCTTGCCAAAGTAAAACTCATTTATTTCTATGTTGCTGTACAACTCTAAATTGAAAAATGTATATTATAACAGATGGTTTTCATAAAAACCTGACGTTGTAAATAAAACCAAAATTTTATGCTTAATATATTCATGGATATGTAAAGGATGTATGTACAGAATCCAAGATTTTACGCTTCGAAACATACTAGTTCTAAAGTTTGCTGTATAAGCTAAAAGAAAAATAATTGTTAAATTTTAAAGAAATATGTCTATTAGAAACATATTTCTAGAATATACAAAATTTTGCTTAAATTTTTAAATTGTTATTCTTAACAATAATTGAATTCTACGATCTGATAACAATTGTATTCAATATAAAGTGATAGATATTAAAAAACGTTTCATGAATTAAAGAGATAGAAATACTACATTTCGTTCTGCGGAAATTTCACTTTGCCTTAAGTTAAAGGCATAACGATATTTTCTAATTTTTTTAAATACTTTTAAATTTAATCTACATTTTATATAATGCTATAACCTGAAGGGTTAACTTAAATAAATTTTGACAATAAATACTTGGGAGAATTATAACAGGGGTTCTCCTCATTTTACGACCAGTGCGGTTTCAATCTGGAATTCGAGAAGTCCTCGAAGTGAAACATAATTGGTCAGTAGGGAATGGTAGCATGTGCACTTCACGTGCTATAGTAGCTTTTCTATAAACTTTACATATGTTTTCTAGTGTGTTCTCCAAAATTAAAACGCTTGTGATATAACTTGAGGTCCAGATCTGGAGGTTTTAATAAAATTAAATGTGAATAAACTAACTTTTAAAAGCGTTATAGAGAAATTTATCACGCTAAGAAGATTACAAAGCAAACCACTTTAGTTTCTTTTTTACTGTTACATCAAGGACTGACTAATATCGGTCCTTGAAGGCACAACTTGCTTCAGGGGCGTACCTAGAAATTGATGATCTCAAACAAATCAGACCATATTATTGCAATTAACTCTAGAAATGGCTTGAATGGTATTTCATCTCATCTTCACTAATTCTTTGTCTTACGACGATTAACTTGAAGAAGTTGGTTGTGTTTTTTTCATAATACCACAATAGTGTACCTGCTAGTCCAACTGAACTAGCCTTTTATGTAGCTCAGTGTCTTCGCGGGATTATAGAGTTTTAATATTAGTTGAGTAATAAGGCACTGTTTTAGATTGTCAAAAGCAGTCTGCTAAACTTTGGTTCACTCAAATAATTTGTTCTTTTTTTCAGTATATCCTTTAAAAAAAATGCCGTAAAAATAAATTTTAGAATAAATTAAAAATAAGACCTAAGAGTCATTCCAACTTTTTCACATTTTTAAGAACTGATAAATACTTAATTGAAGCCAATTTTGGGGGTGGCGGTTGTATTTCATTGCCAGGTACAAGGAAATGCAAATATTCTATTTGTTCATTTGCAAATTCACATTTGGAAAGCTTAAAAATTATTTCTACTTTATGAAGTTTAATAAAATTGCTACGTAAACGAATCAGCATATTATGGAAATCTGCCGCGTCTATGAGCATATAATCTACAAAACAAATAACGGTATTCCACGTAAGATTCCCTGGCGCCATAGTCATATTTCTTTAGAAAATTGCTGGTTCATTCGTCAAGCCGAAAAATAGCCTCTATCAAAAGAACGGTAAATCTGAAACAATTAAAAAACCTTCACATAAGTAATTCAAAGGATTTGTGCATTTAATAAAACATACCAAGTTTTAAGACAAGCCACTGATCAGAGCTTTGAAAAAAAAAATGAAATACAACACCTCCAACGTTTTGTAGGTACCCATAAGGTGAAAAATACCAGACTGAATTTAAACTTTAATACGTAAAGTGTATAACAAACTAATGGTTTTTAGTGAAGTAAAGTGCAAGAAAAAAGACATTTTGCGACGAAATTACGTCTAATGTTATTTATTTAGTCTGATTACGTTAGTTTGGAGCCATTTGTCCCTTTCAGTGAAGATAGGCTTATAAGCTAGTTTACTTATAACATCATTCTAGTATCGGGGTGAAAGTTCGGGTAAAAAGAAACTCATTTCTCCTCATTAAAACTGTTCAAGGATTAATATAATTTTTATCAATCTGAAAAAATATGGGATAAAGTCATTGAGTCAAGTCTGAGTTACATAACAACATCTAAAGTATAAAACTAAAATAGACGAAATTTCCTTTGAACTTGGACAAAAGTACAAATAATTCTCAAGAGAATTTACTAGTCATATTAGTATGGAGAATCAGGAGGGCACATACATTTCATCAAAACTAATGTCGACAATATATAAAATAACATCTGCTTACAGTAAAAATGGTTAAAGCAATTGTCAAAATCTAAACATTTTAGTTAATTCATCATTCTTAATACATCTCTCACATCCTTCTATCTTCTTATTCTACATCTCCTCGTTGCCATTCAAGCAACCCAAACAACTGAAGCGGATGGAAAAACCATGGAACATATATAAATATGAGCTCTTCTATCTCCACATTAGTAAACAAAAGAAATTGAATTTCTTTGAAATACTTTATTTGCAGAATTTTTTTTAGAGAACCTGCAGTAATTTAAGAGAACTTGCTTTCATTTAATATTTTTTAGAATAAAATTTAATCCTTTTAAATGTGTTTAGCACACTTTCATAATTTTACAAGATTTTTATTATTTTTTTTTAATACAAGTGATTTAAACATCTTTTGCTAATACTTGTTTTTACAGCCTTCAATGTATAAGTTCGTAATATTTTCCGAGGATTTTTTTTTCTACCTCACAAACACTCTTGTATATAAGGGTATTTTTAGACAAAGTATTAAATATCCAAAGTACTACATACTTAAGGATTGTGTAATGCCTAAGCATTGCATGTAATGTCTAGGCATTATATAAAATGGACAAATACCTCTTTGGTAAAGTATGGAAAAGATAAGGCTTTTATTGAATAAGATATACATAGCGACAACTATTGGATAGCAAAGTAATAAAAGAAAGGGAAAATATTCTTATGACTATATTCTAAAATAACTTCATAGAAAAATGCTTTAGGCGCATTCCTTTTACCCGCAATATGAATGTTTTTTTTATTTATAAGATACCTTTTAGATTTTTGACTAAAACTTCATGCACGAAAAGTTTGAAAGGAAAATAGTAATAGTAAAAATATGCATTTTTTCCAAATAAAATATTTGACAGTCCTTTAAACTACAAAACTGGCAGATTAAGTATATCAAAGCATATTAACTTTAAATAAATTTTATTCTATAAGTTAAATAGATTTAAAATGTCACATGGCAGTTAAAAATATATGCGTACTTCAAACACTTATGAAGCCCATTGGTGTTGGGGTAGAGTTTAAAACTCCCACGACACAGCTCTGAGGTTCGATCCCCGGAATGAGCAAGGTTGACTCAGCCTTTCATCCCGTCAGTGGATAGACAATCTGAGGATCAAGCATGCTTGAGAACTAAACACTGCAGGTTCCGCGTAATGTTAACCACCTAACCGGAGCATATTCTTTGCACCCCAGGGCCCTTGATCTCGGAAACGGCGTTTGGCACCGTAGGTCCTGGCCCAATAGGGGTTGTTGCCCCGAGAAGTTTCAAATACTTATAAAAAATGAAAAAAAATGATTTAAAAAGAATGAAGTTAGTAACAATGTTTTACTATATCGAGTTAATGATTATATTTATAATATAATTGTAATATTAAAACTACGATGGTCGAATGGGTAAGGCCGAACGATGGCCGAATGGTTAGGGTGCTGGCCTTCGAAACCGGAGTTTGTGGGTTCGAATCCCACTATGGCATGGATGTTCGTATCCGTTCGGAATCGGCTTTAAGCAGTAGGTCCCGGTCTCAGTAGCCCTCGTGTTGCAAAAAGTAGACCGTAGTGCTCCAAACTAAACCAAACCGAATGGGTAAGGCTCTGCTCGTCTATACCGAAGATCACATGTTTGAACCCCGCTTCTGGCATTGATGTTCGTAGCTGTCCAGAATTGGCTTTAATCAGTAGGTCCCTGTCTCATTAATCCTTTTGTAGCAAAACAATAGACCATAATGCACTAAATCAAATAGTACCTCTCTTTGGTATTAATTATTATTAACTATTCAATGTTATTCAATGTTCAATGTATAATTAACCATTCAACTTCATTATTATTCATAATTCACTATTCAACGAGCCAGAAATATCAAATTATCTTTAAGGCAACTTTTCTACAATTTTAATCATATAATAGCAACAATGAATAATCCAGCTTTATAATAAAAAATCATATTTTTAAGCACTCTCTGTATTTATACATCTTTTTTATATATATATATATATATATATATATATATATATATATATATATATATATATATATATATATATATGTATATGAGATAAGATTTTTGTCTCATCAAAAAAGGAAGTTCGTAGTTCTGGACTCAGCATGCAGTTCTGGAATCGTAGACGTGTGAAAACATCACGGAAAAGAAAAAAGATTTTTTTTAGATCAAAAAGATATAGTTTATTAAAACCCGTCTGTCCGCAAGATCTCTATTCGTGGCTAAATAGTTGCCAATTAATCAGAGTTTATTTACAAGTCGCGTGGGTGACGCCGATGACATAGTTTAATCCTTAGGATTTATTTTGTTACTTGTAAAACTGGAAGAAATCAACAGGGAAAACAAAGACATTCACCAAGGTTGCTAGTAAAAGATGACAGAAAAGGATAGAACCGACCGAAAATTACTTCAAGATAGACATTATTGCATTAATTAACTTTTACGATAAAAATATCATTCATATACATACATGCATATATATATTATATATATGTTTATATATTTACATACATACATACATAAACATATATATGTTATATATACATACACAGACACACACGCACACACACACACACACACACACATATATATATATATATATATATATATATATTTATTGTGTATGTTGTACACTCACATATATGTAAACCATTAATTATAAAATTCCTTGACAAGGAGAAAACTCAACAGCTAGCAGTAATAAAAATTCAATCTGGCCGACATTGAAGAGAACGGCACAAGTCTAATTGAAACTTTGTTCCAGAGCTGCTACAACGGACATCTTTTCTACTTAACTATAGACAAAGGACAAACCACAAAAATCACTGCTTTTTCTCTGCTAAGAGTGCTACCAAATTGCAGTCGAGGTACGCTACAGTTGACTTCCACTTCATACTGACGTCTGAAATCGTGATTTCGACTTTCTTAAAAGAAAAAAAAAATAAACCATACTTGATGAAGTATTTGGAAACTTAACCAGGAGTGGTGAATGTATTTCCTGACACATTAGTATAGCAATGAGCCATCAGTGCATTTAGGAAAACTAACAAAAGGGTAAAGAAAAACAGCAGAAATTGGTTCACTCTGTACCAGGAAATATTGCTAATGATCAAATATATAACATTCGTATACGCCATTGCTTACAAAAAAAGAAACACAAACACACACATATATGCATATGTATATACGTATGTGTGTGTATGTGTATATATATATATATATATATATATATATATATATACACATCCATATATATACACATACACATCTCTCTCTCTCTCTATATATATATATATATCGTGATCCAGTGTTAGGGCAAATGGAAAACAGTCTTCCTTGATAATAATAAGTTTATTAAATCATAGTTCCATTCAAAAGCAACTTGCGCCATTTTCATTTTTCGTGGCGGAGCTAAGCGTGGAAAAGGTGTTGACAGCTGCATGTCCACGCGCTGACTCTTATCTGTTTGCAAACTTATCAAAATCTTCCAAAATGCTTCCGCCTGACCGGATTATCCCAAAAGTTTAAGCGAGTGTCGGTGTTTTTAGTTTATTTTATTATTATAAAAGAGTTTCCTTTTTAAAATCGTTTATAACTAACGTAATTTCTAACTACCCCTTTTTTAGACCTGACACACACACACACACACACACATATATATATAAAAGGGAGAGAGAGGGTGAAAGGAAGACATATTTTATGCGTAATAGAATTATGTCAGACAAATCTGTGTCCGGTCGAATTCTGGATATTGAATATCGATTTTACCTTCATTGTCATAAATAAAAATAGAAAAAGAGAGAATGTGAAATCTTTGTTAAACCATGGAGGTGCATTAGAAATTGTATACGAAGCCGGTGAACTGACTCGGAAGAAGAAAAAAAGATTTTCAATTCAAGGCGAAAAAGATGCTTTAGAAATAGGTAAATAAATAAATAATAAAAATTGAAGGTCTTAAGCTCCCGGAAGAAGATATTGATATTTTGGGGATTAAAAAAAAGAGACTATTTTGATTAAACCTTTTGAAGTAAAAATTGTCTCGGAAGACGAATGAAAGACGAGTATAGAAGGCACAATTTTTGCTGAGATTGAAAAACGATTTTCAATGAAATCTTCAGTAAAAAATAAAAAAAAAATAACATTTCTTATTTTCTTCCTTTAAAAGAAGATGTAAAGGAGAAAAATTCTGAGTATGTAATAGCATTTAGAAAATTTATTTCCTTGAGAATGTACTCAATGTTGCGAATAGAATGCAGATGATTTAAATAAACTACGTTTTCAATTTAATGAAAAGGGAAAAAAAATTACTCCCTGCAGCTATGCAGTCGTTGGAATTACTCCAAGAATTGAATGGAATTGGTGAGCTTTTTGTAATATTATCTTTTCGTCTACAGTGTTTGTTTGGAAACATTCCGATTTTGTTATTGGTATCAGTTTTAAATGTAGATGTTTCATGCAATTTGCTTCGTTAAAAATCTAGATAAATAGATCTTTAACAAACATCAAGAGAGATTAATGGACGTGTATTGATTTTTATATTTGTTGTTTCTTTGATGGAACAAAGTAATTACTGGTTTCTAATCCATGCCGTTTTAGAGTTGTATAATTTCGATTAAAATACATATTTTATTTCTTTTTTTTTTATAGGCGAGTTAATGCTATTGCGACTTTCACATACTCCCCCATGCTATTCTTTTTGTTACCTTGTCATTTTACGCCTACTATTTTATGTCATGGTTATGAAAAAGAAATGATAAGTTTTCTCTATTTCTTTCATGATTGTCAGGCCTGTATTTTAACAATACAAAAGGTTGTCTATACAGGGCAGTAGCCAAAAATTATTTTCGGAGGGGGACTAAGGGAGAAAGACATCTTTTGTCTGTGAATGATACTTCAATTAATGAAAGGGAAATCACTGTATTTCCAGAATACAGTGCCGGAAATACAGTGCTGTATTTCCGGCACAGCAAGACTTTTATGGTATCAGCGGTTTTTTCTAAGAAAATAACTGTCCATGTTCATAAACAACTAGGCAGATAGCACATACACACACAGTCATGGGACATTGTCCTCTACAAAATAGTCTTTCAAAATTTCGGGGGGGGACCAGTCCCCCAAATCCCTCCCCCTGCTTACGGCCTTGTGTCTATGTAAGGTGTGGATACTACAAATAAATCTAACGAAGACTTCTTTTATCTAACGAAGCAAAATTCATAATATTATTTTATGTTGCAGGAAAGGTTAATAAAAGAATAAAAAAGCAATTACATTGTTATAACGTCGAGTGGCAGCGCTGTCTCTATGTCTGGTCGTCAGTCACACCCTAGTCATTTGGGTATGACTTCGCATGGGTCCCGTGCAATGAAGCAGGCATGGAGACGAAATAACCAGAGCCGTAGATGATTAAAACTTAACAACGGTTGATTTATTTAACAAAAAGGAAACGTTTAAATAAAACAAATAAACTCAATGCAGATGTAACCTATCATCCAGAGAGGAGATCACTCTAGATCAACCTGCTCTTTTAGAAGTTCAGCCTAGCGTCCTTCTCGCTTCTTTCTTTCCCAAACCGGAAGCCTCGGTTTTAGGGAGAACGACACTCTCCCCCCTCTTTAACTCTTGTCCTTGGGGTAGCTGAAGCGCCTTTGGCGCCTGGCAGACTCGATCAAAGCAAAATTCCTTTTCTCTGTCGGTGCGTTGATAACTGACACACTTGTCACCTCCCTGCATCAAGAAAACCATTACGGGGACAATACTGTCATTTTCTATTGATAAATTGAATAAAAGTTCGCTTAACCACCGACAGAGACGGACGGGACTCTTACATACATATCATAGTACATGCCACGCCATGAACCAGGTCTGTTGAGAAACTGAAGTAAAGTAGTCACAAGATATAACTGTGAACGACAATTTATTTTAAAACTCAACTTAAGAACTAAATATAACAAATCTGTTTGCAATATATTGCAAATTTGGACAATACAAGTAAGGTTATTTATTGAATATATGGTGAACTGCTAGTGTTTTAGGGTCCGAGAAGATGGCAATTAGGAACCTCTAAAAAATTGTGCAAGTAGCTTCCACTAACGCTGATTCCTATTTAAAAAAAAAAATCTTTTCTCTATTATGATCTCCTTTCGAATTGCTGAAAAACAAATTGAAAGGATGATTTTCCTTCTCTCTCATGGGGGCGAGGGTGATAAACCCGACCTGTCCAGCAAGAGTCAGAGCAATAATCACTTCCAATCTTCCCTCTGGTTAGTCCTCTCCGTAGGTAGCCGGAACTGCAGCGAATGCGTTTATTGTGGAATTCTTTGTTAGCCGTTAGTGCATTACTTGGGGTATCATGTTATGTATTTATCAGGTAAAAAGCGAGAAATTTTTCAAGACTTAGTGTGTGTGTGGGGGCGTTCTTTCTCTTTAACCCATATCCCAAAATTATTACAGAAATATGAACATATACGGTAAAATGTATCATTTCAAAATTGAATCATTCCTGTAAACCGATAGTAATTCACGTGGTTTAACATTTATGAAAACATTAGGTACAGATATAGACTAATGGAAAGTAGAAATAACATCATTATATTAATTTTTCCTAATATTTTTTATTCCTAAGAATTCATGCTTGATATTTGTTACTAGACTTAAGACTTCTGTCGTCCGGGGATGCACATATGTATTGCTGACATCAATTTTTCGAGCAGTGCACTATAAACGGTTTCGAGGTGTTTTGTTACTGCGGTAAAGTGCTGTCGAAAAGAAATGCCCTGCCTCAGGAGAGGAAAGTTCATTCCACCCTCTCGCCAGTTACAGAGGAGAGAGGAGACATTCTAGCTGCCCGACACCGAAGAAGTAGTTTTTAGTTTGAGCTGACTAACTAACAGCTCGGCACGATTTTTCACTTGATAGTTCAGCTGTGATCTGATATTATTATATTTTATTATCATTTATATGTTTGTAATTTGTCCTAAAATATACGTGTTTCAGTGTTAATCGCTGCAGTGGGATTTCTTGTCGGTGAGACTTTTCTAAAATGAACTCATCCTTTATAAGTACTCATATTTTAAAGTATCTGCTCCTGTAAAAGTAATCGAGCAGGCACGGAAGACGGCGCAGGCGTCAATTACAATTTATACAGTTTTACTGTTAAAATACATAACCTTCATCCTTGTTTGGTGAAATAGTCCTGAATGACTTCGCTTATAAAAAGTCGTAGTTATCATGCCTTATAAGCAGAGTATCAAACTCTGTGTATTCCATCATAATTGTTGGAACTGTTAAGAAATGCTGTTTATTGTTATTCTCTGTTATCATTCAGTTTTTCTACAAATATATAGCCTCACTATGAAATTAATTCAGCTTCATTTAGAAAGGGAAGTTTGGAGAAAATAAAACTTTTTAAACGAAAAAAAAGCTTAATTGTAAAATTTCTTAAATGATTTAAATGATAGTTTCTACTTTACTATTACAGATATAGGAATAAAATTGGGACCAGAGGAATAGAACGTCTTAAACGGGAACTTTTTAAGTGGATCCCGCTGTATGCAATGCAGTTCTTGCAGGGGCGAGCGCTTGCATACAGGTTTTCCTGGTCACCCTTATATAGTTTTCTTTTTGCACCCCTATATATATATATATATATATATATATATATATATATATATATATATGTGTGTGTGTGTGTGTGTGTGTGTAAAACCACCCGGAACCGCATTTCGTAATGAGGCAAAAAGCCTTAATGCACACACACATAAATAAATAAATAAATAAATAAATAAATAATATATATATATATATACATATATATATATATATATATATATATATATATATATATATATATATATATATATTGTGCGCCACGGAATTTTTTGTGTCCACCAAAACACATTTTGCACCACTCTAATAAAATCAAATTTAAAACAGTATAAACAAAACCCAACATAATTAGCCGCCGATACCATAGCGCTTCACTGCTGTGGAGCGGCCTAGATATTGTGGTAGCCTATGACTTGTGACGGTTTTCCAACCATAAGGCAGGATGAGAATGCAACAACATTTATTAAGAGGAAAATTATGGTAAGGTTTTAATTATAAAAGGGATAATAATATCTTAGTCTACTGCATTTAATATATTGATTGGACGAAAAATAATTGGATAATACGTTTTTCCTTGCACACATAAATTCCACTTTACATAATAGCGATCGAATTTGCTCCCCCCTAAAATTTGACGTCTGCGTGTCGGGCATTCGCTGCATACCCGGCCGGAACGGTCCTAAAGCATATGGACTGTTCTAAGTGGGAAGAAGGTGTGTGCTTCTTTTATGCTTCCCTGTATAACTTTAAAATACATATAAAATGCATATTAAAATTTTATGGATTTTATTACAAAATGAAGATAATATGTAATAATAGGCCACTTTATTTTGTTTTTATATTAGCCCAAAATTCATTGAATAATGTATTTATCCTGCCACCGGTAACTTCCAGACTATACTGAGCCGAACGATAACCGATTGATTAGGGTGCGGACCGTCGGTACCGGAGTTCGTGCGTTCGAATCCCTCAGTGGGGTGGATGTTCGTAGCCGTTCGGAATCGGCTTTAAGCTGTAAGTTCCAGTCTAATTAGCCTTCGAGTTGCAAAAAGTAGACCGTAGCACTCCGAACCAAATCCAGTTTATGCTGTCCGAATTTGGCTTTACTAAATTTTGACACTTGCCTACGGGGCATACCTGTTAGAAATGGCATGCATATATTATTAAAAATGTAAGGTATCGCAATCTTTACGGAGTGTGTGTTGAAGGGAGGGGGGGGGGTTATAACTACTACTTCACTGGTGGTCATTAAAGGTCTGAAAAGTACATAAGACAGAACCTACAATAAGAACAAAAATGAATGGTTAGAGAGGAAATGTTCGATTAACTAACGAACTTATTATTACGCATGGATGATCAAACGGTTTAAAAAGTCCAACTAAAACAAATTACATGTGCAGGTGAGATGTACAAATCTTTTATACATAAAAAAAAAGATTAATGTTGCTTTTATAAAAATTGAGAATGTTGTTTGCATTATCTATGTTTAGATACTAACACAATGTTAACGAAATGGACAAATTCCTGTCGAATATAAACTTCCGATGGAGAAGAAAAATAAAAATTTATGAACTTTTAGTTTGAGACTATTTATCTTTTGTGGGTATTAAACCAGTCCCCTTGCTTTAGCCCCTGGTTCAAAGATTTAATTTGGATTATTAGGTTTACTTGTATTTTAAAATATATTTGCAGTCATTTCTAGCATCTGCTTTTACTTTTCCAGTGAGATAAGAGAGGGCAGCAGCAGCCTGCTTGATACCAAATGCAAGTTCTCAAAGAAAAGTGGAATTCAGAATAAAGTTCTTTTATATATGTAAATTCTGAATAATGCAAATGGTAAGATATAAGTTCCAATATCACTTACGTGCGAATCATTAATCTAAAGTGAGATTTTCTTTCGTCAATTTCTCATCTTTTCCTAAAAATAAAGATTGGCCAAATGAAAAAGGACTCTAGGGCATTCTATCGACTCCATTCGAAACGCATTGTATTAGGATTGAATTTTAGAGTATAAAAAATGAGACAAACAATTTCGTTTATAAGAAGAATGGTTAATAAGTAATTCTGAAGAGGTACTTATTTTAAGTGATATGTACAGAAAAAGTTTTACGCTGGTGAATTTTGATAATAAAATTATTATATTCTTAGTACGCTCACTGGAAAAAAATTCTGCCAATTAAAATTAAAATTTGAGAGTCTTAAGGGTAGTAGCACTACCTGTGAGCATGTGTTTAAACACGATAATGCAACAAATACATCAAAGTTGATTTGATAAGCAATATTTGTGAAATATATAAATATTATTCTTACACAAACGTTGATTACAATTAAACACGGATTAAAAACTATGTATTTAGTAATTATTTTTTATAGTTGCAAATTAGCTTTAGATGACTGTTAATATCTAAGTCCTCTTTATACTATGCAAAAAAAGTTATTTAGCGAAGTTATGGAATGTTATAGTCAAACACTTAATAATTTTACGATTCTATGAAAAATTGTGATTGTATTATTTTCAACTTCTAAGTCAGTGCGATTATAGTGAAAACCTTCAAGAACTTGTACGTGAAAAAAGCTAACTTTATTACAACCAACCTTAGTTATAGTCCTTAACAATAACTAAGATTGGTTTTGGTTTCGGAGAGCTACGGTCTACTCTTTGCAACACGATAGGAAATGAGACCGACACCTACTGCTTATAGCCGATTTTGAGCGGCTACGAACATCTATGCTACAGTGGGATTTGAACCTACGAACTCTGGTACCGGCCATTTGGACATCGTTCGGCATGGCTAGGATTGGATATTGTATGTAGCAACTGTTCCTAATCATACAATAGTATCTTAGTTGAACAATAAATTGTCATTTTATTACTTTCAACTTCTAAGCCAATACCGATTATAGGGAAAATAGTCAAAAACTAGTACGTGAAAATGACTACTACATACTGTAACATCACGGGATTCTCGGGAAGCGTACGTACAGTTTAGAAACAATATCAATGTTTATTCTTGACTAAAATGGAGTATGTACAAATTTTCCAAATGGACATCGCAGGGCTCAGGCTGGCTGGTGCGGACCTAAAAGTTCCAGGTTAAAGGCGAACTTAAAAAAAAACAATCTGCGGACAGGTGCTGACAGATACCGTTGTACAGGGGTACAACTGGGTCTCCTTGCTGGAGAAACACAAAGCTGGAGAAAAGCTCTCAAAAAAAAAACCCGCCACAAATCGAACCTCTCTTCGTTCTCTAGTCCTGTGGACTATCCGAATAAAAACTTGCTCCGCCTGACGTCACCTTTCACCTTTTCCCATTGGCTTTTTCTTTCGCGTTGCTATTCTGGTAGCCCGTGATTGACTCTTTCGGTGGCGCCTCACTGTCTGACATTTCGTTGTCCTGTCCGTCCTTCCGATTCACCTCGGACATCTCAAGGCGTGGTCGAAGAGACAACCCTTTGTAGTGTAGTGTCAAAAACCCAGACAGAGTGTCACCTTGCCCAGGGCTTTAACAAAACCTCTTTGTGAAGCCAATAGGGTGTAGCGACGTTACAATACAACCTTAGTTATAGTTCTTAAGCACAATAATTAAGATTGGTTATTGTATGTAATAATTGTTTCTAACTATACAATAGTAACTATACTCTTAGTTGCACAATAAAAAAGATTAGTTATCGCATCAAGTTGTTGTTTTTAACAATAACTTTGTAAGGAATTTGGACCCCCGACCTGTGTTTCGCACATGTATACCCTTCACTATATCTACAAAATCGATCCCATTGACCCCTTCGACCCGGCGTTCCTTAGGAGAAATATGAGTCGGACGGCTTAGGGGGCTGATAAGGTTTTTCAAAAGTGTCGCTTGGTTTTTTTTTTTTTTTTTTTTTTTTTTTTTTTTTTTTTTTCTTTTTTGCAGGGGGGCAGTGCATCTGAAAGTCTGAAAGGAGGATGCCCTTTTCGGAAGGGATCAAGTTTCCAGAAGCTGATCCCCCGAATAAGGGAGAGAAGATCTGCGGGCAGTTAAGATCGGCGAGTCCACACAGGTCCTGCGACCTGGAAAAGATCTCTCTGGAGTGAAGGAACGTAAACGTCGTTTTTATCTTGATATGAAACGCTCGTCCTCCTGATTTTCGGATTGTGTTTTTTAGGTCAGGCTCTTGGACGCCGAGAGAATATGTCTTTGTTGTATATTTAATTTTCATCAATCTTGTAAATAAATGTTATTTGTTGTCCTTAAAGTTACGGAGGTAATTTAATGCATCCCAGCGACGGTCTACGAAGATAAAGCATACCTGTCCCAGTTAAGTAGGCGGGCAGGTCACACGCTAGCATAGGGCCCCAGAAAGTGATGCTTTACAAACTTGCTGAAGAAAAGTGCCCTCCTCAATCTAACTAAACCATATAACTCCACCCTATGATTTCTATGGTAGTAATCAGAAACTTCTCATCCATGAATACTTTTACAAAAGAGTACATTTTCATACTTGAAGATGCTTTTTATCTTGTTATCTTCAGTCTGTCTTGTTATCTTCAGTCTTGTTATCTTCTGTTAATTTCAGTTGCTCGACATTCAGTACAACTATTGCAGGCAGAATTAGTTTATTGTCAAGATTAGATCTGTATTAACTCTGTGCCATTCTAACCTGGAAACACTCAGAAAGTTTTTGGCTGTTATTAAATCGCCAGAAAGTTTAAAAAGTGTATATTTAGTGAAGTGAAGTTTTACATTTTCGTTAGTTTCTGTTTTGGGCTCCCTAGAGTCTGGTTCAAATTCAATAATATTTTAAACATGTCTATTTAAAGATAAAAGCTTATTTCTTTAAGTATTGACCACAAAGCTAAAACATTGAAAGAAATAGAATTCCCACTTATATGCCTATTAAGGTTGCAAAGAAATTTGGTCTGTGATAACATTTAAATGCATTGTTACTAAATGAGAAGTTATATTCAATCCAAATTTATAATCATCTTTATTATATTTTTATTTTCCTTTTTTTAAAGTAGAGAGGGAAAATAAAAAATACATTAATATAAACTTATTTTATAATTTAAATAAGCAGGGATAAAATCTATCAATCTATCTCTCTATATATATTTATAACACTCACACACTCATATATATATATATATATATATATATATATATATATATATATATGTATATATATATATATATATATATATATATATATATATATATATGACACGGTCCGAGTGGTTAAGGCATGGAAGACACATTTGATTTCATATATAAAAACTTCTTTATTGTAATCCTTTTGTCAATGGCTATGTCATTTAAATATCCTTTGTTTTCATTTTTTTACCACGACAAGCGTGGAGGATTTAGCCCGAGTTACCGCTCAGAACTGCCTTTTTTGGCGTTGTTACCTAAGTAAATTATTATGTCTACTTCCACGTTAGCTTCTTTACTCTGTGTAGTTCTGCTAGAGGGTGTGTCTTTCTCCTATTACGTTATCCTTAATGAGTTCTAACTATTTTTAATTATAACTCGCTTAATTCTTAACCCCCATTTTTCAACTTGACACACACACATACACACACACACGCATATATATATATATTGATTAATTGATAAATAGACAGATATAGATATAGTTGTATAAATATATGCAATACATTTTTCCTGATTTCACTTTTAAAAAGTTTTCCTGCTTAAGAAGTTTTTATTTCTTGATTACTTGCAAAATTCTAAACATGATTCAAATTTATGCTCACACACACATACACACACGCACACACACACACACACATATATATAAATAAATAAATAAATAAATAAATAAATAAATATATATATATATATATATATATATATATATGTGTGTGTGTGTAATATATATGTGTGTGTGTGTGTGTGTGTAAATTTTGCTTAAAAACAGATTAAAAGTAGAACGATAAAAAATAAATGGGCAGAATAATTGTACATACATATAAATAACCCATTTCTTCTATTTCATTTTTTTATTTAATGATACCACCCTTTTGAAATTAATGGTTGTGATCTGTTTTTTATGACGACTCAGTTAATATCTTCGGTAATTCATCAAACTTACTAGGAAGTTTTTCGGAATTACTTTCATTTCGAATCATGACTTAAAAAATCACCAGTCAATATGGCGTTAGGATGTCTCAGAAAAGAGATTTTTTCAAAACTAATAAAATTTTGAGGTATAATAGAAAATTTGTGACATTTATCGAATGTACATACAAAGGACAAGATTTCCAATGTGGGAGATTTTAAAACCTCGGTATTTTGTAAAAACGTTAGTCAGTCTATAAACATTAGTTATCTATAACTTATCAGCATTAACAAATAATAATAAAAGTTTGTATCATTTGTGTTGGGCGCTCTGATTACAAGGGTTGTTTCGAGATGATCTATCTCATTCTATAATATTATTCTCTGAAAAATTGAAAATAGTCTTGGATTTAACATGAAATCATATAGAATGCTTACTGCTTCACGTCTAATGCTTTAATTTGCATTAATAACGTTCAAAGTAAAGGGATATTTTTATTTAGAAATTTAAATGAGTTGTTATTTCTAATGTCTCATGGATAACCCAAGTACACGAGGTACCAAGTACGAGTACCAAGTACAGAGGATGCACGAATTAAGGCCAAGGAATGCGCATTTCATTTAAAAACGCTGAAAGAGCGACGTTTTGCTCCAAGTGGGTTTTCATTATTTCGAAGCAGGGACCAGGGAGATGATATTCGAACAGGTAAGGGGTGACTTTTGGAATCTAAGTCCATGAACTCGGATGGTACTACAGTAGAACCTCGGTATAACGACTCCTGTGGGACCAGTATCATATGGTCGTTGTAACGAAAGGTCGTTGTAACGAATTGAAAAAATAATAAAAAAATTGAGCAAATAAATGATGCAACAGTACATACCTAGAGAACACTTCTATTTATTTGTATTTCCATTACTGAATTTTTGAAAAAAAGTCTTTGATTGACGCCTGTTTCAATTTCATTTGGGCATTTTTCCTTATCACTGATTCCATATCCATTAGATTTTGAAAAATACCTTCAGAATTAAATTGTCCTTCAAAATATTGACGCAAGGCATTGATTGCATTGAAGGCTTCTTTTCCATTCACTTTTTTAAAAACTTGGACGATTTCTTCTCTGTCGTCGGAATCGCAGATTTCTTCATTTCCGGCAATACGGGCTAATACCGGATATTCCGGCAATACGGGATAAAATCGTCCTCATTCAAATTTTCTTCGCAGCACTGTAAAGTTTCGTCTACCACAACTAACTCAACAAAAGATAATTGAAGTTTCGGAAATTTGAGACTAAGGAGCTGGGTCATTTCATTAGTGCCTGTAGTGTCATCTACCTAGGACATCCTTGTCGTACGTGACGAAAGGGTCCTTTAAGTAAACACAAAGAGAGGAGTACAGGTTTTTTGAAGTTGCATCACAGTACATTAATTTTAAAATAGCCCACTTGCTCATAAGTTCTACGATCCAAAATTGGCGGTCGAGGAAAAATAATACGCTTGGGGTTGTTGTAATGATTCAAAATTAATATTATTCCTATGGTAAGATAATTGGAACTTTTTAAGATGGTCGTTCTAACGAAGGGGGTCGTTAAAAAGAGGTTCTACTGTATCAGTTTAGGGGGTTGTAGCCCTTTGGAACCTGATATTAGCAGTATCCATTTAATTGGTTTGTATCGTGTCCACTTAGAAGTAATACGATTTCTCACAGAAGACGGTTGCCATTCCATTGACAGGTTGAACTTCTAAGAGTGAGTTCTAGTAATTTAGTAGCAGGAACTAAGCAGAAACCCCCAGGCTTGGCCTGCATATCCAGAGGTATGGTTTGAACTTGGAGGACATTGCAAACCCACAATCCATTGGTTGTGAATTCGACGCCTTTGCTGACTGAGCTACGCGACTCTCATTTAACACGTTGATTGCCATGGGGGTCACCGGTGACTGGCACTCGACTTGGCTACAGCGCCGTGTGGGCCACCGGTGACCGGCGATCAGCAAATAATAAAAGTACATAATCGTTTGTAACACACCCTCTGTTCTTGGTGAGCTACGTTAGCGTGGGACCTGCCCGCCTACTTTACTGGGGCAGGTATGTTCGTGCACTGTCGTTGGGATGCATAACCCAAAATTAAGGCACATTAGGATTAGATGGACAGCACACGTTTATTTACAACATTGAAGAACAACAATAAAAGAAAATCATATATCAGTCTCAGAGCCTGACGACAATCATCACATGACCGAGCGTTTTATGTCCGAGAAAAATAAAGTGATAAAGTTTTCTCCCTTCAAAGCAGAGGGATGTGTGTGGGGTCGCCGCTCGAATCCAACTCCTCGACTACGCTGCACTCCAACTGCCCTCTTGTAGATCTCTCCCTTCATCGGGAGGGGGGTGGGTTGTCTGGAAACTTGAGCCCT
>CM063510.1:33114495-33154495 GCA_032207245.1 Pardosa pseudoannulata | reverse complement strand
TATTTGACCCATTGGATCTGCTTAAATTTAAAGCCAAGAACTTTAATCAATACTATATAATACCAGACGTGAATAACCGGAGGTTATACTTTAACTCATCTTAAATTAACATTTTCAATTTACAACTTCTAATTTCATTTTTCTTTCACCCCCAAGATAATGTATGTCTTCTCTTCGTTGATATTTTGAGATGATTGGACCTAAACTATTATACGTAGATGTACATATCACGGCTATTATATACATAAATAAACATGATACATTTTATGATAAAACTTTACATTAACTGGTAATAAATAAAATGTTCATGGGTTTATATTGAATAACTTAAAAAAGCAACGAAAATGTTATCAGTTTTTTCTCTACTTTACCATAAAACCATTATTTTTCTTGCTTTAGATCCATTGAGTCTAATAATTCCTTTCGGACTTTTTAGCACTCCCCATGGAAAGAAAAAAATTTCAACTGTGCGAATGTATCAACTTTTTGTCGCGAAATATAAGCCAATAAGCACATTATTATCTCTCCTTTTTCCAAAGTTCACGATCTGCTTTGTCATGTCATTACACTGTACAAAATCTCGTGTTCCATTTATATTTTATTTATTTCCTTGCTATAATCGTTTAGGGGCCGATAATGTTTCAAGCCTTCGATATAAAACCTTTTTCTATAGCTCCTAACGGGAGAGAAAAAAAATGTTCACAGTCCATCCCATCGATTTCTGACTTCTAAAACACGCAGAAGGCCTCAAGAAAACATTTGTTCTTTATTATTATTATTATCTATTCTGTCAGAATAGCTTAATAGAATTTTTTTCATATATATATATATATATATATATATATATATATATATATATATATATATATATATACACACATATATATATATATATATATATATATATATATATACATATACACATACACACACACACACACATATATATATATATATACATATATACACACACACATATATATATATACACATATATATATCTATATATCTATATATATATATCTATATCTATATCTATATCTATATATATATATATATATATATATATATATATATATATATATATATGTATAAATATATTTGTAATAATGGGGAGCGTTGCTTAAAATATTTCGGTTTTGGTTTCAAAATTCTATATGTCAATTCTTTTAAAATGGCGGCGTTTTTCTGATTTTGGGATTTGCACACGGCACTCTGTTAGTGGGATGGGTTTTTAGAATTCGCGAGAACTTTCTATGCGGCATGATTGGCTGTCTCTTGACGTCAATCATGACTTCGATTCCGGTTTTGAAATGTTTTTAAATAGGCGAGCACCAAGGTTCGGAGGGGTGTTCGCTGTTGTTTTCTAGTTGCTGTTCGTTGTGATTCTGGTGGTTCGAGTTGTTCGTTGTGTGCTTTCATTGTAACCATGTGAAACAGGAATAAATGAAGTTAGTCTAAGCTGTTGTTGCCTCTGCATGCCACTGGTTATGTGGAAAATATAGTAGATCTTTTCAGTTTGCAGCGCCATCTGTCGTGAAATATTATAACTAATTTTCAAAGTTTGTCGTCCTGAAAATTTACTGTTCCACGCATATTGCAATAAACGGTGTATTTTTCATAGCTGTCCTTTAGCTTTTAATGATTTTTCGAATATATCTGTCATTTTTGAAACACCCTGTATATATTTATATAGATGTCTAATAGTCATGTGCGATTTCAAAGACTATTCAATATCCAAGAAGTATTATGTACATCTATCTATAAGTCCTCTAACTTTTAACCTTTAATAAACGAAGCCTATAGGATGAACGTCTATAACAGATTCTGATATAGACGTCTTATAGAGCTCTTTCAGATCAGTTCCGTCCAAAAGCGCCCTCTATTATAGCCTGGTGAACAAACTACTACTCCTGTATATTATTATCGAGTTTAGTTTGGTTTGGAGTGCTACGGTCTACTTTTTGCAACACGAGGGCTAATGAGACCGGGACCTACAGCTTAAAGCCGATTCCGAACGGCTACGAACATCCATGCCATTGTGGGATTCGAACCCACGAACTCCAGTACCGATGGCCAGCACCCTAACCAATTGGCCATCGTTCGGCATATTATTATGGAGTATCGCATATAAGCAAAGTCTTCATTTGGATCTTATACACATAGTGGAAGATTAAGGATACCAGACATTTCGTGAACATTTTTTAATCGATTTTTATTTTTTATTTGATATTTTTTATTTCCTTATTCTTATTTTATATAATTATTTATTTTTATTACTTGGTTATTTTTCCTTAATTTATTTTTTCTTTTATTTTTTCTTCTATAAATACATCATTGAGAAAGTATTTATAAGGAGGAGGAGTCCGGGAATGGGATCTGTACCCACCTCTCAAATTAAATTTAATATATGCATTACAAGATTTTTTTAAACTTATTAAAATTTGTGTACATTACTAGTTTCCACTGTAAGTATTCAAAGATAGTTTTCACCCACGAAGAGAGCAAAAATATTTCTGTGCAATAGAACTGGTTGTTAGAGGTTGACAAATTTAGCGTTATTTTCGTTGCATATAGGCATGGTGCATAAATGCAAGTGAAGATTTGAAAATGCTGGCTTTAAAAACTAGAAAAATTAATTTAATACTATAAAACGGTAATTTATAAATTATTAAATTATGCCATTCTGTTCTCGAATTTTGTTGTCATACAAGGTATGCAATTTTGTAAAAGAGAAATAAAAGAATAGGTCATAATTTCTTTCTCCTTATTTTTAAAAAAAAATTTCTATTTGCTTATAAAATTACTTTAGTTTCAATTTGTCTGATATATACTGAAGCGAAAATCATATAGGATCCAGTGTGTGCCAGACAAATTTAAACAGGATAAAAGCTTGTTTCTTAGCACTACGGTCTACTTTTCTTGCAACACGAGGGCTAATGAGACCGAGACCTACTGCTTAAACCCTATTCTGAACGGTTACGAACATCCATGTCATAGTGAGATTCGAACCCTCAAACTACCGTACCGGAGGCCAGCACCCCTAACCATTCTGCCCACATGGTAAAAGGTTAGAACGTAATATAATAGACACAGTGTGGTTTCAGATATATTTTTTGACATATATTGAAATTATGTTTAGCGTTGCTGATCCATTTTATACCATATCGATGTATGTATGCAAGACTATGTATCTACAAGGTTAGCAAGAAATAAGTTCCCCACTTCTTAGGACTCTAGAATATTTTCTATTGGTCAAAATGATATACAGTTGTAACTGCAGATAATTCAAATGATGCCCTTGACATTTATTACGTGAAAATGTTTAGTACAAAAATAATTGTTTAGTAAATGTGGCGTTGTAACACATATGCAATTTATTTAGTTCCATTAAGTTAAGTTCAGCATTAGTTTCTTGTCTGCACGTCATGCCTTCATTGCAAGAAAAAGAGCTATTTGTAAAGCTGTTTTACCAGAACCAGCAGAACTTCGTTGCTGTTCTAAAAGAATTCCCGTTGTATGAAGCAGTACATAGAGGTTCAATGCTGCACGTGACTTTCGCAAAATGATCGTTCGCCAGATATCACCCATTTCGACTTTTGATTGTATTTGATTTCCGGAAGGAAAAGATCTACCGTCAAATGTCAGCATTTGTGCTATATCTGAAGGACAGTATTCAGCTCCATGTTCTTAATATTCCGGCAAACTCATTCCGGTCAGCTGTGGCAAACATGGTTCTGCGATTACAGCATATTATTGAACCCGAAGGGGGACAAAATAAATACTTTTTAATGCTACTTTTTAATATTATTTAGTATATATAAAGCGTATTAAATAGCTTATATGTATCACAGCGCCACCTATAGGTTCATTTTTGTACTAAACTTTTTATGTAACAAATGACAAGAGCATTATTTGAATTATCTGTAGTTCCAATTGTACCGCATTTGAACCAATAGAACGTATTTTAGAGTCCTCTGAAGTGTGGAACTTATTTCTTGGCAGCCCTGTATACATTGACTTATATGTGTATGTAGCATGTACTTTGTGTGTAATAAATGTTTTTTTTATATGAGATCGAAATTTCACTGTACTTTGGAATTAAGACTTTGCACACTCTTAGAAAAAAAATTCTGGCTACGTCACTGAGAAAATACACTAATTTAGTATACACTACTTAAGCATTTTCTAAAATTAGTTTAAATTTGAAGAAATGAACTATATTCACTTTAAGACTAGATTTCTGATCGTATTTTCAAATAGACTTGGTTGTGTCTTGTATATAGACTCTTGTATGTCTAATAATTTGTATTTTGCTGGATTTAGATATTCGATCATATTCTTCGACCATTTTCGATCAGTTAATGATGCATTTTTAGTAAATTTTCAGGCAAATATAATACTAATATTCTTTTTTCTCTCTCTTTTTTTAGTAGATGCAACGGTAAGTTTGATTTTTTTGGCTAGATCATATGTTCTTTCTAGTTTTTTCTTTTTCGATTCACATAGTTATAAAAATACTTATAACACTTCTTTCCCGATACCTCACACGCAATTATATATATATATATATATATATATATATATATATATATTGTAACGTACTGGAGATATGGTAGGCGAAGCCGTCAATGAAACAGGCTAGAAAACTGTTTAATCTAGACTGAATATTTTATTCAGGTGAATAAATTATGTACAGCTATGTACAGGTTCAGTAGATTTCTAAATCTTCTGGGATCTCGTGCTGAGATATCATTCACACAATTACGATGCGTGGGTACAATGTGGCTAGGCCTTCTAAATCACTGGATCAGTTCGCTAATTAGTGCCGGTACGAAACGCGGACACTATAACCTCCGGGCTGACGATTAGTACAGTCGGCTTTCACACCAAGGTTCGAAAGCTCAGAGTGCGTATCACGCTGGAGTTCGTGAAGGAAACTCGGGATGCAAGACGATCCAAAATGAGAGCAAGGGTCACTCTCAGCTACCTACTTCTATGCACGAAGTAGAAAAAAAATAGTAAAATAACGGGAATGGGATCCCAAAGTCGAAAGTCGACTTCTTAGCAAACAGAGACGCTGGCGGTCTCTAAAACAAGCAAACTCCGGAAATCGGAGAGACGAGTGGACTCCTCTCGAGCTCCATACAACAGCTCCAAAAGCAACTGTCAAGAAGAAGCTCTCAAGAGAAAGCCTCAAGAAGAAAAGCCTCCTCTTGGCTCTGCCACTCTTCTTTTATTGCAGTCCCGGTTCCCTCCACGCGATTCTTCTGGAACCTTCCAGAACCAGGATGATGCAATCTTGCCACTTGAATCAGCTGTTTCGTTTCCAGATGTGGCCGAAAAGCCGTCTTTAAATCAGCCGACCCAAACAACTTTTTGCTACAGCTAATGGGCTCACATGTGGCACTGTAATCTAGCTCAATTTATAATCATTTCCCCGAGTCTTTTCACTCAATAGTCTCACAAAGTCTCAGACGCTCTGGATCCAGCACACGGACAGTTTTCAATTAAGTCCGGGACCTAGTACACAAACGTGTATTGTTAGGCACACCTGTTTCTACCTGCCGCTAACCGTAATTGTCCTCTGCGAAAGGTCCCCTTCCGCTCCTCTTTCGTTAGGGTCATGTAACGGATCGTTACAATATATATATATATATATATATATATATATATATATATATATACATAACTGGAGTTTCTACTCACTACAAACTTAGAATTACATACATGTTTTATAAAACACAGTCAGGCCAAAAAAGAGAACAGCAAAAAAAAATGAAAATAAAAATATCGAGTTTATTGAGACAATCTCTCTTTGATGCGAAAACTTTGTACATTCGCTTATATGAGGCTATATCGCTCTTCACTTACATCACATAGCTAAGGAGAGCCAGCTATGTTGCCTATTCCTACACGAGTTGGTAGAACGATGGCCGAATGGTTAGGGTGCTGGCCTTTGGAACCGGAGTTCGTGGGTTCGAATCCCAGTGTGGCATGGATGTTTGTAGCCGTTCGGAATCGGCTTTAAGCAGTAAGGTCCAGGTCCTCCTTATCCCTCGTGTTGCAAAAAGTAGACCATAGCGCTCTAAAAACCAAAACCAAACCTACACGAGTTGAAGCTATTTTGAACTTGTAAACAAGTAAAACAGAGATGTAAACCTGTATGATATTAAACGACGGATCAAAATGTTTTGATTAGTGTATTTAATTCTACAATAAAGAATAATCGTAGACATTTTTTACTCAACATGGCAGTATAATCTTATAATTTCTTTAAGATTCAAAACAAAGCGTAGTCACTTGAAATTCTTTATCCAAATGATATATTCGTAAGTGAGAACAAATATATACTCAGCAATTGCATATAAAACGGTACACTATTTTACAAATCAAGCTTTAAAATCCCCAGACTACTTATGTGTATGCGCTGAAAATAACCCACGTTTTAATTTTTTTTCCCAAAGAATTAATTCTAGTTTAAAGAGTATTAAGTACATACGCACACTCTTTTAATAAATATAAAAATTTTTCATTCACGAAAATAATTTATTGTCCTTCCTCCAAAATGAAGAGGCAAAAAACAAATCCTCTTATTGACTCACTATTATATTCTAAATAATTCACATAGTTTTAAATTATAATTAAAAATAACTGCAACTTCAACTTCTTTTAAAGCGATATTTTCTCCGAATCTGTCATTCTCATCCTTCTATTGTTTAAAAGAGGCTTGATCGGTTAAAAAGAGTGGAATTAAATTAACGTTGAATTTCTGTGGGGAAGTTCAAACTTGTATTAAGTTATCTACCTTTTATTTTAAATAAATATGATTTATTATGTTTCTAAGCATGGCGCAAATACTGGAAAAATTAGGAATATTCATAATGCTCATTTTTATCTCAGGTAATATAAAATTCTGAAAATTTATATTCCTATACTTTAGTTTAATAAATTCTTACAAATGTTTTAATTCCATTCACGTTCTCATAAATCCGTATTAGGATTAAAATTACAGTATTATTATAAAATGTTCTAAATATATAAGAAATAAATTCTGCTTTAAAATTTCTATATATATTACTTGTTCCCGTATTTTAAATTTCTTGAGTTTATTTAAATATTTCGTATTAATTAAGGCTACGTATTATATTACGGTTTCCATAAAAATGTAAAATATTTGAAATTCATATAATAAAGAGAACTTGTAGTTTCGAAATTATGTATATTCTACCAATTAAATATAATAAATTTGAGTATTTCATGCTTGCATAACGTCTCTATTATCTAAAGCGACGCTTGATTAAAATTGTGTTGTTGCAAAATAATCAAAGTAAGTTAATTATTGCCATTATTGTTTTTTATTTCCGTTTTTTAGCTTTTAGGCTTATTTTCCTCGCAACCGTGAAATCGATACTGTCCATTACAGAACAAAAGTTCCAAAATAACTAACACTAAAATATCGCCAAGCTTTCCCTTTAATTTTAAGGAATTTTTCCAATACGTAGTAACTGTGTTCCCTAATTGCGTCATTCCAGCCACTGTCGACATTGTGTTTCTCTTTGAAATTTTAATATCCTAAACATTTTCACCATTCCATCGAGCTTTTTTTTTGAGCAGACGAATTTTTCTGGAGATATCGCCATCACACCTCAATGAAAAGAGTCAGTAAAACTTTTCAACACTCTGTAATTTTTATAGAACGAGAATAAATTAATGCTGTTGTAATTAGAAAATTCTTCGAATGTCCTAAAAGAAACTGAAGCTGATTAGAGAGCCTCCAGGAAAAATATTGAGAACAGGTAATTAGTTAGGAAGCAAAAGGATCTTTAGGAGAAAGAACTCAATCGATATATTTAATTGAAAAGAGCCTTGTTATTCGACAATGTCCTTGAATTGTGACAGAAGTTTCTCCCTTGGCGATTTTTTTCGCGCCATTTCCTGAATTCTTGGCAGTTTGCAGTTTTTGATAACAAAATGGAAACTTTGTTCCATATTACTAATAATTATGCAATCAGTACGACACACAGCAAAACGTGTTATACATTAAATTGAGCTCCACGTCAATTTAAAACGAGCAATATACACAGCGGGAATAATTTTCGATTCAGAAAGAATAAAATTTAAAAGACTCCAGAGGTAGAAAATGCACTGAGAAATTTATTCTGAAAGCGAATCTAACAAACTTAATTAGGTCTTGTTTAAAATGAAGCTTCATTATCGATGTTTTGTTCAAACCTTTCTATACAGAAAGAAATAGGACTAGCAAGTTACTTTTGCAGAACTTTGTTGCATGTCTAAATTCAATCTAATATTGCGTGCAGTTATTTTTTTCATTTTTTGATTTTATTTTGGATTTAATTAGATTTAGAAATAATTACGTTATGAAGTTACTTCATATTATAATTTTTTTTTCTTAACATGACAAACGTTGCTTTTTTTAGAGAAAAAAATAATACCTACATCTACGAAATTTGGAATTTGGAAAAATTAAATTAATCTGAGAACTAACAAAACAGAGTTATAAAAGAAGATTTAGTGGTATTTCAATATTTGATGCATATTTTTACTTGCGAGAATAATCGTATAAGCCATGATCGAATGATTTTTGACGAGTTTCGTCTGTATGTATGTACAAGGAAACTTTAGTTTTGAAACGTTAAATATCTATATTGACCATTCCTGAACTAGTTATGACTAGTTTTCTTTTGACATTTTATATGCGTACGTAGGTATATATCTCTCATGACTGAAAAACTATTAGCCGTAGAAGGTCAAAATTTTTTATTTAGTTAGAATATCTAGTTCTTCATTTCCCCTTTTAATAGTATTATGGACTCTATATAACAAAATATTTCAATGTAACGAGTAGTTACGCTGTGGGGCATAACTGAAAATTAGTCATTAAAGGCTAAAATCTTATATTTAAGAACATGATAGCATGTAGTTGGGCTTCTCTTCTTTTTATTGCCATCTGTGTGAACATAACTCAAAAACGATTAGCCGTACAATGTTGAAATTTGTATTTCGGTGTGGAGTAAAGTAAGTATTGGTTGCACCGACGAGGATCATCTACCTTAAAACATTGGTTTGTGAGTCACGATAGCTTAGTCGGCTAAGGCCACGATTTTATAACTGGAAGGTTGCTGGCTTGGAGATCGACCCGACATAAGATATGCTGTGTTCATTAAAGGTGACTGGAGTCCGTAAAATATGTTCGTGGCCGCCATGTCCTGAAAATTCTCAAACAATACCTCTGGAGGTGGCATGCAAATCTTATGGGTATTCTGTTTGGTCCCTTCTAAATTACGAGGACTCACTTGTGGGAAGTCGTTTTTTAACCCAGCGGTGCTCATTAAAACGAAAGACGCTCCCCTTTGCATGAATACGAGTAGCATATGTCTTAAAGTGGCATTAGAAACACCAACAACAATGGTTTGATATGTTTTGAGTGTTCCCAGGTATACAAGCCACATGAGCTCATACCACGCAGTGCAGTACAAATACATTCAAAACGTTGTAGCTTTATCATCAAAGGCACTGATATCGTAACCGAAGGGTAGTAGGATCGAGGTTTGATTTGGTCTAAGATCCACCGCGTTCATTAATAGCAGTTGGGTCATGTAAAATAGGTTCGTGGTCGCACTCCAAGTTTCCAAACGATATATCTGGAGGTTGCAGGCCAAGTATCGGTGTTTTCCGTTTCGTCCCTGCTTCTAAATTCCGAGAACTCCCTCTTAGGGTGTCGATGGGTTAAATTTGTCAACACTTAGGGTCCAACGTCTCATGACAGTGGTAATTATATTTCCATAAGAAGTCATATGACTTCTAAATGGACACGACACCAACAAACCAAGTGTAATATTAAAGGTTTATTAACGATAATCTCATACTAGATCCTAAGTCAAGTTCTCTAACGATACTTCTGGAGGTAATTAAGCCAAATATGTGGATTTTCTGTTTGGTCTCTGCTTCTAAATCCGAGTCCAAGATCTCATGACAATGACAACCGTCTTTCCATGAGACTTCTAAATGGACACGACATCAACAAACCAACCAAGTCTAAGACGGTTGGTATATTAACGGTTTATTAATGATAATCTTATACTATGAAAGTTCAAATAAGCAAGGGGGGAGTCAGGGTGGAATTTTCACAGCTAACCAAGTCACAATCCCAATATAAAGATTTACGATAGAAAAGAGCTCAAGTTGTAACCTCTTCATACTCTGCAGGAAGTAAATGAAATTTGCTTGAATTGGCGCAGTCTACATTTCGTCATAACTGAGAACTTATTCTTCTTATTCTTATGTACTCTTGTAGATATTACAGGGGTGGTGTAACTCCCATAAAGACTATTGTTTACATGTATTATATGTAAGGATTGCTGTATTCATTTTAAAATATGAGTTGAAATGGGAGAAACCCTCCCAAAGGAAAATTTCTTGCTTCCTCTCTGTCTCACTCCAAGACAAGCTGTTGCACTCTTTTTGAACTTTAAAAAGGGAGCTAATATGACATTAAGCGTCTTCTCAAAATAATAATTAGTAGCCCGATTACTATTGAATCGCTTAATCAATTGGTATCCTAACTAGTTAAAAGCCTTAACCCGTTTTTATTCTTGGATTCTTTTCCCTTCCCCAGAATTTAGTTTAGTTGCATATGTTTTCCGGTAAATTAATAATTAAGAGATAAATAAATTTAATAAAAATACATAGGCTGCAAAAGGTAATAAAAGCTTAAAAGTTATTGTGCGTTAAGATAACTCAAGATGTAATGTAAGAAATTTTGACAGAAAATTTAAAATGGTCATTCGAGCCACCGTGGTAGGTTTAGTGTTAAGCGACATCCGTTATTACGAGTATGCGAGAAAGACGAAGCGAAATGCACTGCCTATTCTTTTTTCTTCCAAAATGTTCATTCTATTCCTACAACATTAGTCAGTAGGTGTAAAATAACTGCTTCGTTACTTTACACCTGTTGACTTTAGGATACTTAATCCTTTCCTTTTTATTTTCACATCAGATATAATTTCACTCTTTGGAATTTTCTCAGCAGACTGTAATAATTGGATAGGCAGTGTCAAATTTGTTACTTAGTGTACACGAAAAGACCGTTCTTGTAAGGCGAGTTGATTTAAGGGATAAGTAACTGTTATTTTGGTTTTTGGAATTAAGCAAAACGTATGGTGATTCTATGAGATAATAGTTTCTAGAAACGCAAGGAGAGAAAATAATTGGCAATAATCGACTGCTGGTAGTATGAAATAATTGAATCCCACTGTATTGATAGGTTTTTGAATATCATTGCATGTCGTTGAATATCTGTTCCGATCTGGAGTAATAATATGATTATACGTATTTGCTGATACGTCGTAATCAGCAAACTAACTTCATTTAAAATTTCTTCTTAACTCTGTGCTACAGTTCTGAAATATTCTGGAATATCCGGATTCCAAGAAACAAATAAACACAAAACTATTAAAGCCCTTCGATACTATGGTCCAATGCAAGCAATTACTATGGCAAACGAAAAAATGGCCTTGGTGGAAGATGATTTTGGAAGCGGTTTTTCTCCAAAGATCAAAGACAACCAGCATGAGCTAACAAAGTGCGCTGTAGATTCTATGGATGCATACACCTCTGCTCATTTAGTGGCCCAATGTGTAGATGCAACTCCTAAAGGCTCCTCCACACTATGGTTCACTGCTATCCATTACCATCGTATTGAGGGGATATGGCTTATAGTGGATAAAATAGCCTTGGTGGACGATGGCTTCGGAGGCGGTTTTTCTCCAAAGATTAAAGGCAGCCAGATGCGCAACTAAAGTGAGCAGTAGACCCTATGGATGAATCCACTTTCTCGGCTCATTTAGTGGCCCAGCGTGTGGATGCAACCCGTACCATCGTCCAAGGTCACCATCAGGAAGTGGTGAACAATCGGCCATAGTGTGGAGGCTACATAAATCATTGTTCAAGGTTGCCATCAGGGCCAGTACTGGTGTGGTGAATAATTGATCATAGTGTGGAAGCTACATTAGTCTTTAGTCTACAAATGTCGGGCAAAACGCTACGATAAGCAGACGATAAGTTCCCCCTATTAATCGCCATGAATACACTTTTCTCGGCCTTCACTGATAAGCAGTGGTATCGGCATTCTATCAATGCTAAAACAAGTATGACTAACTGGTGTGGTACTAGAATCTATTTATACGTTTATGGGTATGTGTAGTACATTCTAGAAAATACTCATTCTACCCTTTCACAACTCTTAGATATTTATTTTTCACCTCATAGAGTTCTATAGTACGTCCTGGGTGTCATGGATGGGTTTCGAGATCTAATAAACGATCATAAGGTCTATTTGGTTGGGTTTGACATTTAGTTCAAATTTACATGTCTCTAATCCCTTAAAAGTCTAAAAAGTGTAGCCATCCAGAAAAAAAACTTATTCAAAGAGAAATCCAGACATTTAAAAATGTGAGTAGTGGAACTTTGCCTTTGATGCAGGTCTCGAAAACCTACTGCCTTTGACATCCGTCTTTCGTCCATCGAAGAATTTCACATCCCTACCGATTCAACAGAGGATTCATAAAGACGACACGATCATGAAGCAAGCTATATAAGCGCATTAAAGACTAGCTATTACACTGAGATAAGGAGGAAATATTTTAAAATTTATATGGTTTTATAGCACAATGCCGTCAAACAAGTTCATTTTTTTTTATTTTATCCCTGTAATCCCCATTCCACTTATCTCTTATCATGGTACTGAGACAAATATCTTCGACAAACTGTTCCCCATTGAACGTAGCAGATTGAACCCCTTTTCATTATGACATTCAACCGACGAGTAGACTCAACCAACGACGAAGAATATCTTCGACCAACTGTTCTGCATTGAACATCGCAGGTAGAACCCCATTAATTATGATATTTAGTAGACGAGTAGACTCAATCAACGACGGCGGATATCTTCAACAAACTGATCCACATTGCACATCGCAGGTAGTACCCCTTTCATTATGATATTCAATAGACGAGTAGACTCAACCAACGACGACAGATATCGCCAACAAACTGTTCCACATTGCACATCGCACTTAGAATCCCTTTCATTATGATATTCAACAGTCAAGTAGACTCAACTAAGCAACTAATGTGAAGGACGAATGCTGAATAGTATCTTTTGTGTTGACTCAACTAATGTAGATGAGAATGGGACCGGCACACGTAGCCACTGGACACCCGCCTGGGTGAAAGTGTTCGGACGATTTACAATATTTTTTTACATCACTACACTTCTGACACTCGTCGGTTCGACTCGTAGAATTAACCAAACCTCGTTGTTTGAAATAGGTGAAGGAAGAGTACGAGTAAAAATAAAATTGTGCTGAAAATCAGGATTAATGCGGATATCCACATTTTTGCATAATTTATGTGGCCCTAATCACAACAAATCATAACATAAAAGTTCTGATTGGTTTAGATTAAAGTTTTAAAAATTATTTAATAGCAATCTTACATTATAAAGTTAGTTAAAATTTCCATTTCCAGTAATATATTTAAAAATATATAAAATATACACACTAAAGAAAACAAACTTTATCACACAGTTTATCTTAAGATTTCCTGTGAGAGAAATTAAAAATTCTTAAACTGAACGTTTAAAAAATGTTAGCCTTTATTGTGTTATAAAATAAAACATATTTTGTTCCTATTAATATAGTTGAAGTTTATAGAATAAAATGTTATATATCTTCAATTAGGTATTTAAATGTAATTTTTAATATATATACACTCAAGAGCCAAAACATTATGATCACCTGTCAATAACGAGTTGGCCCACCTTTGGCACGCAACACAGCTTCAACCCGCCTTGGCATGGATGCCACAAGTCCTTGGTAGATGGTCGGAGACAGATTGTACCAGATGTTTAAGGAACGGTTACGCAAATCCGAGATATTGCGAATTGGTGGTCTTTGAACTCTGAGCTGCCGTCCCATGATATCCCAAATGTGTTCTATCGGATTGAGATCCGGTGAGTTAGGCAGCCATCAACTGGAACTCAGCATCATGTTCCTAGAACCACTCCAACACAATTTTAGCCTTGTGACTCGGGGCGTTCTCCTGTTAGAATATTCCATTTCCAGCGGAAAAAACAGAGGCCATGTAAGGGTGCAACTGGTCCACAATGATGTTCAGATAACCTGTAGCTTTCATGGTCTGCTTTACCACAACCACGGGTCCCAGAGACGTCCAAGATAACGTCCCCCAAAGCATAATACCGCCACCACCGGCATGTATATGATCTACTGTACATTGAGGGAGCAATTGTTCGCCTGGAAGACGGCGTATCCTGACACGGCCATCGGCGTGATGAATGACAAACCGTGATTCATCTGACCAGGCAACTCTCTCCCACTGATCCATGGACCAATCTCGATGTTCCCGGGCCCAGCGTAGGCGCAGTTGGCGATGACGCTTGGTCAGCAAAGGCACACGAGTGGGTAGCTGCGTAGCCCCATATCCAACAGTGTCTGCTGAACAGTGTGCTTTGATACTATTCTACTTGGCCCCGCATTGTATTGGGTTGACAGCTGAGCCACTGTCTGGCTCCGGTTTTGCTTCACCATGAGAGACAATCTCCGAAGACCTTTTTCTTTGATAGCGTGTGGACGTCCAACACCATGTCGTCTACTGCTGGTTTCACCGTCATTCATCCACTTTGCATAAGTACTAACAACTGTAGATCGCAAACAAAGCACGAGTTGTGCAGATTTGGAAATACTTGTTCCGAGCCTTCGAGCATTACAATCTACACTCTATCAAAATTGCTTGTAGCCTTTCCCATCACACACAGAAGTAAGTGAAAGAATGACTCTTCAGACTCTCCAGCAGCAGTTAAATACTACTTCCATCTGATAACGTGTCTTACACGTAATCCAGGCGAGTTCATTGCAAAATGTAGGAGTGTTCATAATGTTTTGGCTCTTGAGTGTATATATTGTTCGTATTAATATAGTTGAAGTTTATAGAATAAAATGTTATATAGCTTCAATTAGGTATTTAAATGTAATTTTTAATATATATACATATCTCGAAAGTTATCCTATACGTGAGTAAATTTCCCATTTTTTTTTTCCATTTAGCGTTTATGTTTTTTTAAGAAAAGGAATAACAATAATAGTCAAAACTAAATTTTATAAAGTTAGAGCTAATAAATATTTACTACTATAACAGGTAGACCTTTTTAATTTATAATGAATCGAAAAAGTCTGTTATAATGAATATTATTAAGTTCAAACGGTACTATGTGCACTAAAGTAAAAAAAAAGTATTTTTTTTCTTCCTTTAACTGTGTTTCAAACTCAATTACAGCTAAATGTTTCATTTTGTAACACACTAGTTGTTTTATCGTAAATCATACTTTAAATTTACACTATTTCTAATTTACAAAGCGAGACTGCGTTGCCAGAAATCAATAAAAGTAGTGTTCAATTGATTTATTTTCCATTTGTTTAGAAACAAACGACGTTTCAGTTCCTGTTTACTATAAGCGATAGTTATCCATTTCGATCGATTTTCTTATTTATGTTGTATAACAGCTCTTCCTTCTTCCATTTGACTGTGGGTGTGATAATTTGAACCATTTCCAAACAATTGGTGCAAATAACGTTGAGGTAGTGATAAACACCTTAGGCTTTACATAAAGAAAGATGTTTTTTGGAACAAGATATATAAAAGTTCATCATATGTAACAGTAGCTCATCAATTAAGTTATAAGAAGAGTAACATGCAGTATAATCAGACTATTAGTATAACGAACTGAATTTCGGTCCTTCTGTGGTATTAGAGTTCATAAATTCGAATCCCACTGCTGGCAGGAATGCTCTTAGCCGTTCGGAATCGGCTTTAAGTAGTTGGTGCCAGTCTTATTAGCCCTCGTGTAGCAAAACAGTGGACTGTAGCACTCCAAACCAAGCTACTTCAAAGCTAGAGATTTACGGGTTAAAAACCGAATAAGGCTTTTAAGTTGATCTAAAGGAACTTAGTACCTTTCGAAACTTAAAATCTTCATTATAACAGCTTTTTTTCGATCCATCTTAAAATAAAATGTTCTACTGCTTTTAGAATGAATTTTTTAGAAGTCTTTTAATAACAGTCTATATCTAAAGCAATCATCCAGTTTTGTTATTTCAAGTAGTATAATTTTATATTTACACAAAAAATGGAAAAAAAATTAAATTCACTTATCTGCAAAATAAATTTTGAAATATGTAGGTAGAAAACTAAATCTGTATGTGAAACTGAAGTAAACTATATTTTTATTCTGTAAAATAAAACTTTAAAGGTATCTGACATTTAACACTAGATTTACGGACCGAGACAATTTGACTCAATAACAATTTGATCACTATATATATATAAAACTTTACTATCACTTTTCAAAAAAAAGTTGGTGTTTAGTTAAGTAATAAAATATGTATAAACTTTCATTCTTCTTCCCCGCAGACACCCTTCATTTCCCATTATCAAATGTGTTATACCTATTTTCACGGTTGTGAGCCAATTTGAATCATAGAATGGTTTAACAGTTAATCGCATAACATGAAATTTATTGGTTCTATCAGGCCTAGGATATTTTACAATTGGCTGAAGAGCTAAGAAGAAAATATAGAGAAGTCGTCGAGAACACTTCCATTCCAATGATAGAAATTCATGCTACTGACGCACGGAAGAATTGTCAAGTTCAACAATCATGCAAAAGAAACAGATGTACAAATCATTGTGCTAAATGTAATAGAAATGTTTGAGGAAAATGTGTTTCAAAAACAGATTTTATATGTAAAAAATGTTTTCCATGAATTTTTTGATAATAAACATTTCATTTAAATTAATGAGGAATTTTCACGTTTTCTAATTTTAATTTTAAACGATAGAAGACAAAAAAGTAAGCAGGACATTAGCTATTTTTCTTTCATTTGGGGGCATAATTAGTGATTTCTAATGGGTTTTATAGCGGACTCTTTAACGTCTCTCAAAAACGATATTTTTCCTCTGCCGAGTTTGTGACGCCATCATTCACGTTGACACCGAGCACCTATGCTGTTTACATGTTAAAAGGCGGCTTTTAAATTTCTTTCTGTGTAAAGTATCGCATATAATAGAAATTTTTTTACTATGTCTGGCATTAAAAAATCATATTATAAATATTGTATTGTTCCACTCTCTAAAAATACAACTAATTGCAATGAGAAGATATTTTTCAGCGTTCTCAAAGATGATCCACATACACGTAAAATCTGGACAAATGCGATAAAAAGGGATGAGAAATTAGACCCCAAATTATCATATAAATCATCTCTATGGGTTTGTGAAGACCATTTTTCGGTAATAAATACTTGCTTTTGTTTAAATATTACTAATTTAGAACAATTAAAGTATATAAAAATACATCTATATCTTTAAAAGGAATGTTGATTAACCAGAGCTATTTAACTTTTAAAACTGCTAATTGTCGAGTATTATCACAGAGTTCAAGTACAATAAATGTTTGATAAATCATATAAATATCGTTAAACATATAAATATCTAAAGCATATAATTATCTAATAAATAACTCGGGGGAGGGGAAGGTTATGTATTTTCAAGATATTATAAATATTTTCGTCAGAGATGCATACTTTCTTAAGTGTATCAATTGACAGTGATATTTTTCGATTAAATTGGTGACTAATTTGAAAAAAGTATAATATTTTTAAAATTCTTAATAATGATATTACTTTAATAATAAAATTTAATTTCAGAAACATTATACATTTTTTAATTTAACATTAATATTAAAGGCATAAAAATTGTATTGCTATTTAAAAATGTATAAATAAGTAAAGTCTTTTAAAAATTTTAAATTTCTTTTCATCAAATTTAAAATATATAAAAATTTGTATGTTTTTGGTTTTGGTTTAGTTTTTGAGCTCTAAGATCTACATTTTGCAACACGAGGGTTTAATGAGATCCGGACCTCCCGTTCCCGGTCTCACAATAAATACCTTCTCTAATTTTTATTTTTATATTACATCCATCCCTATTTATAAAAAGTGATGCTACTACAAATGTATGTGTATATGATATATGTATTTTTATTTGACTTATCTATGTCTACATACAGTAGAGCTGCGATTAGCATGAATAAAATATTAATACATGTTAAGTAAAATTCGATAAATATATAAATGATTTTACATACCTTTGGGTTTTAATTCCCCATATTTCTGCTCCCATAAAATCCTTGTTTTTTCCCAAGAACATTGACATCATGTCAATTTTGGGAGGTTGTCCGACTGCCCTTTGGTAAATCCAAGTAGAACAGTCATTTATAACAAACTGAGATAATTAAGCTATCGAGATCGATAAAATAAACCTTCAGGTTTAAATAAAAATAAATTTTGATAGCTAGAAAATTCCAAGAACTTTCAAAAACAAAATCGGAAAATAGTGCTCGCTTACAAGCAATAAGAAAATATTGGATAACGTGAACGATGACGTCACAACCAATCACGGAGAGTTTTGATGTCACGTGAGTTTCGCTTAACTTTAAAATTAATTTTTAAAATGATGGACCCAGTTTTATACATTTTTGAGAACATTTTTGGAATTTAGAAGTCTGGAATTATCAGAAAAATACTAAGTTGTTCGAATCCCCCACATGTGCAAATTCCTCATTTGGAACTATTTTCTGTGCAAAAAACTTCAATTTTCTTGTATGAATCAAATTGGCTCACTTCAGTAAAAATAGGTATGTGATCAACATCCGTAAATCTAGTGTTAAAAACTTTAAAAAGCTGTTCAAAAATAGAGTACTCAAAAGTTAATTTTTTATCATGATGCAAAATAAAATGTATTACTTATATTAATATAATTGAGATTCACAGAATAAAAATGACAATTAGCATCTATTTGGATTAAAAAATTAGTTTCTAATTTACAAATTTCAAGAGTTATTTTGCTGGTAAGTGGATTTATATAGTCTGATATGGTGGGAAAGAGGCAATTTTAACCTTTTTTCTGAGGTTGGCTTTTTGCGTCTACTGTCACAAAATGAAGCAATGTAATGTAATGTTTTTATATTAAGACTGTTAAAAATTTCATTATAAAACTAAAACTATTTCAGCGTAGGGAGTTACAAATATACCTCTGCAGAGAAAACAACAATAAAAAAACAGCAATTCGTCTGCAGTCCTTTTCAAAGAAATCCTGAAAGAGAAAATGAAGACTCCCACAGCTTATTTTCAGAGCAAAGTCTTCAAAGAAATAAAGTTAGACCCAAAAGGAGCAAGGATTTCCTTAACTAGACCGGATAATATAGATAAAAGTTTGCCTTAGTTCATCTTTTTATTTCGTAAGGCACAAAAAGATAGTTTAAATAGTATAATTAAAATTTTTTTTACCTCCACTTTGCATTTAATGAATTCGTTCATAACTGGATTTAAGCGAACTTTGTTTGTACTTCATCTAATCAAACCCCTGATGGGCGTGCCTTTCTCATTTTTATATTATTCCGTCTGAATAACAATCAGTATTTCTATTTACTCTACATCTCATTTGTTTTTTTTTTTTAATCCACCGCAGGAAACTTCTGTTTGAGGGTAGCTCTCACTTCATTTTTCCGTATGTGCTACCCGCTGTCTTGATATTTATTTTGCATCTTTTATTCATAACTTGTTCTTTTCCTTAGATAGGGAAAATCCTCACGACTTTGAAGTTTTCGAAGTCCTCATAGGGAATTTCAAAGGGATAAAATGCTCCAGAAAAAAAGGAAAAGAAAATAGTGTGAGAGAGATAGAGGGAGAGAAAAAAATGGTGATGTAATTTCATCTTTAAGTACAAGACGTTGAGTGCATTTGCATAAACTGCTGAAGTTGAAATGCAGAGTTGAAGTTTTGATTCGCATGTACTTATAGTGCTCTTAAAAGTGGCAGCGGGCTGTGTGAATGTTTAAGTGGGAAGGAAAGAATCACTTACGTACGGTTCGCAGTTAAAAATCTGGAGTGAATTTTCTGCAAGATATGGTAAAACCTTTCCACAAAAGAAATGACTTATAGTAGTTTTGGGAAAGTATTTAGCATTTCTGCGTATGGAACGTGAAGTGACAAATGCAGTAAAATGGCTATTAATATTTAAATCTCACTCAAATAAAGAGTTCAGTGAAATTTCTCTTTTTATGGACAAAATTTTGAACTAAAGATATTTTGAACCCTTTCTTTTAAAACTTTCGTGCATGAAACATTATAATTCTTTGTTTAAGAGTCTACCTATTCATATATTATTACGAGAAAAAGAATGTTTCCAAATGTATGTTACAGCATCAAATGAAATAATAACATTAAAAATTATTAGATTTTCAACGTAAAGAAATAATAATTAGAGTATTACCACAAAAGTTTCAAGACTTAAAATTATAAGGGAATTTTATCAAGGAAATACACTGAAAAGTTCTCAAAAGAAATTAATAATCAGAAAAATCTATTATTATGATAAAAGAATTTACCAAAAATAACAATCAATTATTTCTATTTACTCTATATTGTTCTCTTTTAATCCACGAAAACGCTTTTTTAGGGAATATTGTCACGAATATTCGAAAGAACACATCGTTTAGACTAACAGACGAATTTATTGAAGCAAAGTAGCAACTCACAACTTTACAAGATCGAGAAGTTGCCTACAACTAGTGGGTATCAGCTTTTATATTCGAACAGAATATTCGAGAAATAACTAACTTACATAATAAAGAAAGATCTAGAATGTTCGAGAACATAAGACAACAATAAATAACATTTTCAAATTAAAAATCCATACTTCGGTTCAACCACCATGGCGAGCACCGAACCTACAAACTTTGGGTCTGGAACGCGTGCTTTGGCCATTCGGCCACTGAGCTCGTTAACAAAGTTTCTTTATGCTGCAATATTATAGCTCAAATGTATATCATAGCATCAAATGAAATAACATTTAAAAATAATTGTTTTTTCAAGGTATAATAGTAAAAATTCTAGAGCATTGCCACAAAAGTTTCAAGACTTAAAACTATAAAAGATTTTGTATCAAGAAAAGGCTTTGAAAAAAATATCAAAATAAAGTAATATTTAGGAAAAAAGCACAAGGAAATTTATAGAGTAAAGAAAAGAATTAGATATCGGGTACAGATGGAATGAAGTATGTTTAGTGTTTTATCTAGTTATGGATGTGATCCAATTCTTTATTGATTACATTCGAGGGCTCTTTTAAGCTAGTTTGCTTCAGGCTATGGAAAAGTACCAGCTTTTAGAGAGGAAGACGATAAGATGTAAGAAAAATCGTAAATGGGTGAATGTTGAAATTAAAGATCCGTCAGACGTCGGTTTCATTAAGAAACAATAAGCAACGTTGCAAATTCTATGATATCATTTTTCTCATGAGAAAAACAAAATAATTACACGGAATTACTTAAGAATGGAAGGAAATGTAATAGAAGGAATTTGGACCCATGACCAGTTTTTGGAGCTGTGCACTCTTTATAAATCTGGGTGTCGATCCCTTGACCCCCTCCACTCGGTGTTCTTTAGGGGAATATGAGCCAACTGACTACGGGGCTCATAAAGTCTTCGGATTTGTTTTTAGGGCGGAGGTGGATTGAAAAAGAGTGCAGGTGGCTTTCCGATAGACCGTCGAAGAAAGGGAATGATATTCGATGTGAAGGATTCCTTTTTCGGAAGCGATCAGTTTTCCAGCAGCTGACAGCCTAAGAAAGGGAGAAGGGGGATATGCCGGCAGTTGAGTGAGGAGAAGAGCAGTCTATCAGCCACCTTCGACAAGACAACATCTTTCGTTTGGATAGGAGACTTTCGGTTATGGAGCCCGATGCAACGGCCTGATTTTCTTTTTCCCTTTTGAAGATCGCTCGTCCATATTGACTGTGGTTGCAGATAAATGAGGCTCCGATACTCTAAAATATGATTTGCCTGACATTCAATTAGTTATATAATTTCTGTAAATAAATTTTCTTATGTTGTTCATTTAACTGTGGAAGGCGTAATTAATTTTCATGCATCTCAGAGACATCCGACAAACCGAATTATACTTGCTTCAATTCATAGACATCCACACAATAGCTTGGTGGTAACAGGTAATATTCGAGAAAGATATCAGTAAAAAATTGGAAAGAACTATGAAAAATACATAGAAGTGATTCGTCAGGCTGTTTTAGATTTATTCGGGTATCTAGATTATGACTGAAATATGTTTACAGTGGAAATAATGAAAATTTTAATTACAAAGTGAATAAATAACATAAAAGATATTTCAAGTTCATTTTTTACTCAAGGTAAATTTGACTGAATGATAATGTTGATTCATAAAAGATAAAACACTTAATTGAGAAACAAATTAGATGTCAGAAATCAGAGACATGACTAAAGGATTAAAGAGTCACAGTAGCTCAGTCGGTAAAGGAATCTATCTCATAACAGGAGGGTTGCGGTTCCGAGACTCAAGCCAAACAAAGATCCACCGTGTTCACTAATGATGACTGGGGCACGTAAAACAGGCTCGTGACTGCAATGTCCTCCAAGTTCACAAACGATACTTTAGGTGGTGGCAGGCCAAGACTGGTGGGTCTTCTTGTTTCCTGTTTCTAAGTTACGAGGAACCACTTTGCTTCTGTTGTCTTAGAGCCCTACCATATTATGGTCCACTGCAAGCCATTACCACCGCCTGGTATGGGTATGGCTTATCGAGGTCGACGATGGCAGACGATAAAATAGTCTTGTCGGAGGATGGCTTAGTATTACGTACCAATAACTTATACCAGTGCTGTTGAGATAACACAAAGAATAAGACACCAGATGCAAACGATCGAAGGATTACCCTTTTGCAGACTCTTTATTTACAATTCTATTTTTGATGAAGAACAATATGGTGAAACAAATAAAACAAATTAAGTATAAAAAGGGAGTCTCCATATACTGATGAAAATGTTGGAGCAATTCCCTGCCTCTGATAAGGCTATCTGTTCAGATGAAAATGGTGGAGCAACTCCCTGCCTCTGATGCAGCTATCTGCTCGCTCCGTCTAGACCTGCTTTTTCTCTGAAGGGGCCTTCAAATCTACCGAAAAAAATATAATGACTGCTTTACCAGGACCAAAGACGACTGACCCGCGTTAGCAACCCCTCTTGTCCAATGGCGTCGAAGGGAGGGTCACTGACATCGCTTTCGTTCTTCGGTCAGTATGCCGAACTGGTGTTGTCCAGTAATGTAACTCATCGTTACACTTCGGAAGCGGTTTTTCTCCAAAGATCAAAGGCAGCCATATGCACAACTAAAGTGCGCAGTAGATCGACCCTATGGACGAATCCAAGCTCTCGGCTCATTTAGTGGCCCAGTGTGTGGATGGAAGCCGTAAACCATCGTCCAAGGTCACCATCAGGAAGCGGTGAATAATTTGCCATAATGTGGAGGCTACATTAAAAGTGATGTTGGCCGCCTACATGATGCTCCCATAATAAAATGGCAGCAAACATCTTCGGCTTGGTATTAGTGAATTCTATGAGAAGCAAGTGTCCTGGTATTTGAAATAATAATAACTATAGAATTAACTAAAAGGAAGTGTCAGGGTGATGTGTGCTTTATCCTGCTGCAATTGACCCACAAGCTACAATAAAGCATAGATTATTTACACAGGAAGTTCCTACCTTACTACAACACAAACATCGTGGGTTTTCATAATTTGGAAGCAGGGTCCAAGAAAAAGACACCTAGGTTGGCCTGCCACCTCCAGATGTATCATTTGGGAAATTCTTGACTCAGGAAGAAATTTAAGCTAAGAGACAATTAAGCCATTTATACAAAAAAATTAGGAAACTGATTAAACGACGAAGTTAAAAAAATCCATTTCTGAGATTTTTGGTCTTTTAGACTCGATAAACGAGTATAGGCAGTTTACAAAGAAATGAGAAAATATTTGGAGATTCATTTGGAAAATGTAGCTAAAATATTTCTTAGTAAAGATTTCAAATCATTTTCAAAGTTTTAATTGAGCTTGACTACCATTCCCTGTTTAAGATAAAAGCGAATGATTCTAATAAACAGTTCTAAAAGAAAATGGCAAAAAAAAAATAAAATAAAAATAAAGGGAGAATAAAAATAAGTAAAGACTTGCTAAATCCAAGAAAGATATTTGTCAAAAATCAGCAAAATAGGGAATGAAAAATCGCGAAAAAGTTTGCGAAGGTTGAAGAAATACGTTACCAAATACTTTAAAGACTAAAACTGGAAAATAATTCAAGGAATGCAGCGTCGTCGAAAACGATTCGACAGTTCTTAGTGAAGAATCCTCTAAAAACTGAAGAAAGCTGCCAAAGGAGATCATTAATGGGAGAAGAGAGAGGCAAAAGGCGACAGGATGAATCAAATTCAAGAAAAAAAGCCCCCTGTCAAAAAGAATTCAAAGATGCTTTTAAATTCCTTAAGGAAATGATTTAAATCTGTTGATAGAGGAAGATTAGAGACTAAAATTCTGCCATTTTTCCGGAAAGTTTTTCGATCAAAATAACTTGCAAAAGGTAAAGTTATATACATTGGGGTTCAAGAAATGTGGGAAGAAAGAGAATTCAGTAACGAAATAATTTTTTTCCCCCAAAAATATGAAAACATCTGGAACATCACATTTTTAGTTAGAAAAAGCGAAGTGTAGTAAAGTTCCCTAAAAACTTCCTGTGAGTAACCAGCCAACAGTTAAAAAAAGATGTTTTTTTCTTTGGAACATATTTCCTTTTACAACAGTTTCAGACTGGAACCACTTTAATTCATTTTCTCAATATATATATTAGGACCGCTTTTGATGTTGAAAATCTTACATCACGATAAATAACTAGTTTTACATTGTTTTTTAACAGTGTGTCTATGTAAGAAATTATATTTTGATAATTTTTAAGCTTGTTTTAGGCTTTATTTCGTTACATCTCGTACATGAAATAAAAACATTTTAGAAAATTGTTTTTCCAAAATATTTTACTTCGATAGAAATTAATACAGTCAGTACCGGCTATATGGTCACCCGCTTATAAGGTCACCCCGCTTATATGGTCAGTTTTCTGAAGACCCGTCTAACTTAATAGGGAACATGTGTTAAAGTGCACCGCTTATACAGTCATTTTCTTTTTCTTGTTACCGGTTATATGGTCAGTTTCATGTTTTCAACGAGTTTCCTTTTTTTTTCTTTTCGTTTTTTTTAAGAAGTCAGTGCGAAATCGGAGAGGACCTGAATTCAAGCCTTTATTTCCCTCCCTTTCCCCCTTTCTTGTTTGTGTAGACATCACCTCTCTCAGTTCTCTTGCCCCCTGACAAGAGGTGGACATCTGTCTGTTTATTGGTTGAAGTTATCTCTCCCTGCTTAAGTTGAAATTGAGACGAAACAAGTAAAGGAAAATTTTGTTGCATTTGGATCATGCATCAAGAATAAGAACGTTCATTTTTCAATTATGGCTTCGAAAAGAAAGAATTCATTATTTGCTGCTGAAAATGAATTAATTGAAAAATTTAAAAAATCTTATCTTTCAAAGGCTGCTTTCGCCAAAGCAAATTCGATTATCCGGACGACATTAAACAACATATTAGCTATCAAACTTTGGTACTTACGTATTATCGCAACCAGGCCAAAATTCGCATAAATCGCCAAATTTGGTGACCCTACTTACGGCAACCCTACGTGTTATACGTGGTTTTTCGTAAAGAAATTATTTTGCTTACTGGTTAGATTGAATGCCGTGAAATACTTTAACTATGGGTATTTGGGATCTGCCTGCGAGTGTAAAAGATGCTGTTGAATTGTTACAGGGATATGGAATTATATCGAACGAACGTACTTGTAAAAATTCTCATAAAATGAAACTGTATTTTGGAAAGCAAATCTTCTGGAAATGTAACGTCGAAGAGTGCAATCAACACTTGGGTTGGCAAAAAACAGAGAGGAACAGCCCGTCATCTTCTTGACTCATACCTTATCGAATTTATATGGCGCCAAGCTCAAGCTGTTAATGGCGAAGACGGTTTTCAATCAGTGCTAAAAGCAATAGCCAAAAGATTTCCGCCGAAAAAATAATTCTGCAACTTATTCAAATTCGAAACCGGAAGGGTTTAATTGCTATTTTATATTTTAAAACAAAATAATATAAAAAACTGTATTAAAAATTATCTGTAATTAATAAATGTACATTTTCTTTCTATTCATACTTTCTTACTCAAACTTACAAATCGCGCCAACCTGGTTGCGATAATACGTAAGTACCCAAACTTTGGTCCTCAAGTGTTGAAATAGGTGATGAAGAAATAAAACGTCAGCGCTTGTCACCTTATGGGAATGTGGTGTGACGCCTTCAGTATTCTCAAATGAGAGGTAGCGTGAATAATGGATCACAGACAAATTATAACATTTGAAATTTACTTCAATTATGGAATAAATACGCTATTTACAAAGGAATATAAATTCCTGCTATTTACAAAGGAATGTAAATTCCTGAATCATCTAGAACAGCAAAGGATGGTTGCCGATAACACTTCCTCACGACGATCACAGTCGAAAGAAAAAACAAGAGATTTACTAATCTCTTACAAATGGGGAGGCTTTTCAGGGTGCAATCAAATCCAATATATCCCCTGTTCGGGCCCGAGATTCTGCCGCTCCCTGTATGAGCAGACTTTACGAATCTCCCGAACTAGCAAGCTGTCGCTGGTAAAAGACGAGAGCCACCACGAGGTCAACACACCTCCGAAAAAAATGACGAAAAAGCCCTGAGTTGCAAAACCGTAGGCTTTTTATACTTGGGGGGTCAGTTACGATCCCGTCACTGTTTTTTTCTCAGTTAAGCTCCCAGTTACATGAGAACTCCAGCCAAAGTTACAGTTATACTTTTTAACTGGATTCTCATTCGCTGGCTGTCTCTTCACGGAATTCCCGAGCGTTCATTAACAAGATCCGTCAGGGAGGGTTCGTCCATTCAGTCCAATTATCGTCAAGATACGAGACGTCACGTTATTGTCCAGGTACAGGTGCACTCGACCAGCTGTTTTGGCGCGTGCTCGGACAAAGGGGAGTCTTCACAGTGGATAAGGCTCTTCTGTTATGGGTTAAAAATGCACGGTATATGCACAATAGGGTTGTATTGTTCCGCATATATGGTCACCCCTCTTATATGGTCTGATTTTTCTGGACCGCTGAGCTGACCATATAACCGATACAGACTGTATTTCATAAAATAATTTTAAACATCATGAAGTGTTATGAAGAAACAAAGATATAATAAAGTCAAATATTTGAATTTTATTCTGCATTTCTTATTACGTATATCGCGTATACCCTGTTATTCCTTCTCATAATGTCGGAAAATATATATATCATCAACAGGAAACGAAATTTGGAGACTAAAATTTATCGCCAAATTAGGCTTATTGGTGACATACCTGGCGATAGTCTTGACACCTATTGCAGGTCACGTGACTCTTACTTCCGTTACGGAATTTACATACACACATATATCAGAGGTTCACAACCAAAGTGAACTAGTCAAAAAAAATACAGATAGTTTTAAAGTTTTTGGATCACAATGAATTCCTAGTAATTTAAATTAGTTTTAGAAAAGTTTAATAACTAGAGTATTTTCTACCATATGTACATTTTCATATATATGATGTAAGTTATTAACCCTGTAGACTATTTTATTTTGTAATGGTAAAAATGGACTATTCATTATTCTAAACTATTCTAAACTCCTTTATATATATATATATATATATATATATATATATATATATATATATATATATATATATATATATATATATATATATATATATATATACATATATACATATATATACATACATACATATATATATACATATATATATATATATATATATATATATATATATATATATATATATATATATATATATATATATATATATATATATATATATATATATATATATATGTACATATGTGCACATGTATATACATGTATACTTATACACTCACACGTATGCAATACATGCTCGAGTTTATGTATATTTGTATGTATGTATTGTCTCCAAAAACATTTATAACCTAATCATCTAATTTGAATTATGTTAAAAGTTTCGAAATGTTTTTGCGATACGTATTTCAACAGCTGTTCTTGCAAAACACCACACAAGTAAAATTTACACATTTAACAAGCAAATATATTTTTAGACGATGTTTTGAAAAGAAAGGCTATTCTTAACCATAAAACTTGTTTCTCTCTTCTAAATTATTCATATTTTCTTTTTATACTTGTTTTGAAGACGATACCTTATACATCTTAATTAATACAGCTTGTTTACTGAGGATGACTAATATAACAAATCTATAGGGTAAAGAGTAATTGCGCAGCACTGTAAGTAAATTTGTGTTCGAGAATAAGGTAAGCAAACTTGTGATTTTATTTTTGCATCACTTACGAAATTGCTTGTGCTTATATTGTTTACACCATGTCTTGTTTACTTGTTTTTCTTCTAACGATGAATGTTTGTCGAAAAAGGAATGAAGCTGTAAATTGGTAAGTTAAAACAAACTTAAACGTTAATATTTCTGAAAAGAAATTATAATTTTAGTCTAAAACGTAAATATGTAGCACGTATTCACTTTGGTAGTCAAATTAAGCTCTACCAATCTATGCATGCGACATCATGTTTGGTTTCATGACTACAGTCTAATTTTCTTCCACACTTTTTTAACTTATTTTTAAAATATCAAATGTTTTGCTTATAGGAAGTGTTTTAATCATGATTGATGTGTATATATTTTGTAAATATTCATTTTAAAAAATCTGGTATAATTCAAATTATTTTAATTAAATTTAGATACTCTTATGGCAAATTAGTCTTTATATTTAAAAAAGGAAGCTGTCTGAATATCTAAAAAAATTGATATTAATTAATTATTATGAAATGTAAGTCTCTTCAACTGCCTTCTTCCTGTATGGCATATATCTTTAAAGTTTTAAAGGGTATGGATTCCTTTAAATAAAATTCAACTTTCATTTTACCAGTCTGAAAACGTTTATAGGGATAAAAAGATTTTGAATGAGGTGAGTTCAGAGTGCTCTTATGTAATGGGGCAAAATGTGAAGAGATAAAATTGATGAAATTTTTTTAAAAAACTCCCTTGATTCACAAAATGAATTGAGAAAGAAGTCGAATACGAAAAATTGTATTTATGAGTTAAAAAAAAGATTTTGATTGACAAAGAATTCTGAGTTTCACCATAAAATATAAAAAAAGTAAAGAGAGACAATTGATGAATGAAAAAAAATTTCGATTCGCAAAATGCATTAAAAACAATGTGAATACGAAAAATAGTATTTATGAATGGAAATGAGAGTTTGATTGACAATGGAGTCTCGAGTACCATCATAAAATATAGCCAAAAAAAAAAAAAAAAAAAAAAAAAAGAGAGAGAGAAAGAGAGAGAGAGAGACAATTGAGGAATGCATAAAAAGCTTCGCTCTCGATTCACAAAATAAATTGAGTAAAAGGTGAATACGAAAGACAGTACTTTTGAATGGAAATAAGATTTTGACTGACAAGGGAGTCTCGAATGCCATCATAAAATATAGCAAAAAAGGAAAGAGAGACAATTGATGAATGCTTAAAAATTATTATGCATATTTTAAATATTTTATAAATGGAAATGAGATTTTGGTTGACAATGGAGTCTCGAGTGCCATCATAAAATATAGGGAAAAAAAAGAAAGAGAGAGAGAGAGAATTGATGAATGCATTAAAAGCTCCTCTCTCTATTCACAAAATTGTTTGAAAAAAAGGTGAATACGAAAAATAGTGTTTTTGAATGGAAGTAAGATTTCGACTGACAAGGGAGTCTCGAATGACATCATAAAATATAGCGAAAAAGGAAAGAGAGACAATTAATGAATGCTTAAAAAACTTCTCTCTCGATTCTCAAAATGGATTGAGAAAAAGGTGAATACGTAAAAGAGTATTTATGAGTGGAAAAAAGATTTTCACTGACAATAGAGTCTCGAGTGCCATCATAAAATATAGAAAAGAGAGAGAGAGAGAGAGACAATTGATGAATACTTAAAAAACTTCTCTCCCGATTCTCAAAATGGATTGAGAAAATGGTGAGTACGGAAAAGAGGAGTATTTATGAGTGGAAAAATGATTTTGACTGACAATGGAGTCTCGAATGACATCATAAAATATAGCGAAAAAAGAAAGAGAGATAATTGATGAATGCTTAAAAAACTTTTCTCTCGATTCTCAAAATGGATTGAGAAAGAGATTAATATGAAAAAGAGTATTTATGAGTGGAAAAAAGATTTTCACTGACAATAGAGTCTCGAGTGCCATCATAAAATATAGAAAAAAGAGAGAGAGAGACAATTGATGAAAGCTTAAAAAACTTCTCTCTCGATTCTCAAAATGGATTGAGAAAAAGGTGAATACGTAAAAGAGTATTTATGAGTGGAAAAACATTTTGATTGACAATGGAGTTCGAATACCATCATGAAATATAACAAAAATGTAAAGAGAGACAATTGATAAATACATAAAAAACTACTCGTTCGATTCACAAAATGTATTTAAATATAAGGTAAATACAAAAAATAGTATTTATGAGTAGAAAAAAGATTTTGATTGACAATAGAGACAGTCCCGAGTGCCATCATGAAATATAACAAAAAGTGAAGAGAGACAATTGATGAATGAATAAAAACATCTCCCATGATACACAAAATGGATTGGGAAAGAAAGGGAATACGAAAAATAGTATTTGTGAATAGAAGAAAGACTGGAAATGTAGTCCGGAGTGCCATCATAAAATATTACAAATATAAATAAATAAATAGAGAGACAATTGATGAATGTGCAAAAAATTCCTCCCTAGATACATAAAATACACTGAGAATACATTGAGAATACGAAAAATAGTATTTATGAGTAAAAAAGAGATTTTGATAGACAATGGACACCCGAGTGCCATACAGCAAAAAAGTGATTTGAGAGAATTGATGAATGTATAAAAAATTCTTCTTTCGATTCCTGAAATGCATTGAGAAGTAAGGTGAATACAAAAATAGTATTCATGAGTAAAAAAAAAAGATTTTGATTGACAATAGAGACAGTCCTGAGTGCCATCATGAAATATAACAAAAAAGTGAGGAGAGACAATTGATGAATGAATAAAAACGTCTCCCTCGATTCACAAAATGGATTGAGAAAGAAGAGGTATACGAAAAATAGTATTTGTGAATAGAAAAAAAGAAATTTGATTGGAAATGCAGTCCCGAGTGCCATCATAAAATATTACAAATATAAATAAATAAATAAATAAAGAGAAAGACAATTGATGAATGTGTAAAAAATTCCTCCCTCGATACATAAAATACATTGAGAATAAAGGTAAATAATAGTATTTATGAAAAATAGTACTTATGAGTAGAAAAGTGATTTTCATAGACAATGGAACCCCGAGTGCCATATAGCAGGAAAGTAATTTGAGAGAATTGATGAATGTATAAAAAAATTCTTCTCTCGATTCCTTAAATGTATTGAGAAGTAGGATGAATACAAAAATAGTATTTATGAGTAGAAAAAAGATATTGATTGACAATAGAGACAGTCCCGAGTGCCATCATGAAATATAAAAAAAAAGTGAGGAGAGACTATTGATGAATCAATAAAAACGTCTCCTCGATTCACAAAATGGATTGAGAAAGAAGGGGAATACGAAAAATAGTATTTGTGAATAGAAAAAAAGAAATTTGACTGGAAATGCAGTCCGGAGTGCCATCATAAAATATTACAAATATAAATAAATAAATAAAGAGAGAGACAATTGATGAATGTGTAAAAAATTCCTCCCTCGACACATAAAATACATTGAGAATAAAGGTAAATACGAAAAAAAGTATTTATGAGTATAGAAGAGATTTTGATAGACAATGGAACCCTGAGTGCTATATACCAAAAAAGTGATTTGAGAGAATTGATGAATGTATAAAAAATTCTTCTTTCGATTCCTGAAATGCATTTAGAAGTAAGGTGAATACAAAAATAGTATTTATGAGTAGAAAAAAAGATTTTGATTGACAATAGAGACAGTCCCGAGTGCCATCATGAAATATAAAAAAAAAATGAAGAGAGGCAATTGATGAATGAATAAAAACGGCTCCCTCGATTCACAAAATGGATTGAGAAAAAAATGGGAATACTAATAATAGTATTTGCTAGTAATACGAAAAATAGTATTTGTGAATGGAAAAAAAAAGAAATTTGACTGGAAATGCACTCCGGAGTGCCATCATAAAATATTACAAATATAAATAAATAAATAAAGAGAAAGACAATTGATGAATGTGCAAAAAATTCCTCCCTAGATACATAAAATACATTGAGAATAAAGGTAAATAATAGTATTTATGAAAAATAGTATTTATGAGTAGAAAATAGATTTTGATAGACAATGGACACCCGAGTGCCATACAGCAAAAAAGTGATTTGAGAGAATTGATGAATGTATAAAAATTTTCTCTGGATTTCTTAAATGCATTGAGAAGTAAGGTGAATACAAAAATAGTATTCATGAGTAGAAAAAAGATTTTGATTGACAATAGAGACAGTCCTGAGTGGCATCATGAAATATAAATTCAGTTTTTTACTGAATTGAAAGAGAATGGATGAATGTAAACTCCTCCCTCGATTCACAAAACGAATTGGGGAAGAAGGTGAGCACGAAAAAACATATAAAATGTTTTATTCACGCATGTGAATTAGTAATTTTTTTAATATATTGCTATATTATTTTAAAGATATTGAGCACTATTACTTTTGCATACACGAATTTATAAACATGTGTCTGTCTGTATGTCTGTACTTGCGCATCTGTGTGCATATTTTTTGCTCCGACTCAAGGATCTACAAATCGTAGTTTACAAAACGGTTTCCAAAATAATATAATGATGAGAAAGATCACTATTAACATTTATCTGCATTCGAAAGTGGATAATGCGCCTGAATTTAAAATATCTCTGATTCCCAAAGGGAGTTTTGACAGCTGTCGAGAGGGAAAAATATATTTCAGAACGAAGTACAATGCTTTTGCTTATCATGCTTATGTGTCACTGTTGACAGTCATGGACGTAACGTGTCACAGAAAGTTTCTACTTTCGCTTATCAGTCCTTTTTATTTCTGCATCATTTACTACAATCATACGTACACAACAGACAACATATGAATTGTTCTAAGCACATTTAGAAATAAATTCAAAGAAGAAGATAAATCTCTTTAGCAAGAAGATAATTTCATAATAAAATAAAAGGAGATAGATGTCTTTTGCAAGAAATACTGATTTAGATAAATTTCGTATGCATACACAGGCACACTTCTATATGGGTGCTTATGTGTGTATATGTATATGTGTACAAGAGGTCGATCGCATGATTTTGTATTGATAGTTCTCTTTGCACACAGGCATACTTCTGTAAGAGTGCTTATATATGTGTATATGTGTACAGGAGGTTGATCGCACGATTTTGTATAATATTTCTCTTTGTACACAGGCACACTTCTATATGAATGCGTATGTGTGTATGTATATGTGTACAGGAGGTCAATCGCATAATTTTGTATTCATATTATCTTTATACACAGGCACACTTTTATATGAGTGCGTATGTGTACAAGAAGTCGATCGCACGATTTTGTATTCATATTTCTCTTTATTTTCTTGTAAGAAATAGAGGAGGTATTGTGACCAAGAACATTTTCAGTGTCACAGATTTCAACGTAAATACTGATTTTGACCATGCTTGAATGAATTTTGTCAAGGGCCAGCGTTACATCTGTAAGTACGAAGAAATAACCTTTAATTATATATTCATTTTGACCAATCTTGAGTCTATTTTGACTAGTTTCGTTGTGATGTGTTTACGTATTTATGTATCTAGCATAACTTAAAAACGTTTAGAAGTAGGAAGTTAAATTTTTATATTTAGGGCTGTTATAACATCGAGTTGTGTGCTTTCCTCTTTGATTGCAATCTGCACAATATATAGCAAAAAACTTCAGTATAATAACCTAATTCTACCAGGTATAACTCAAAACTAATTGGCTGTAAAATGATGAAAGTTTGTATTTAGTATTTTTATAACATTCAATTATGCATCCCTATTTTCTGTTTTGCAATTCACACACATTCTACGTAACGAAAAAATCTCAATAGAGCAGTATATTGACCCTTATTCTGGATGTTGCGGTTCGGTTCGAACCTTCGTTGTGACGTCACTTTGACGTCAGTTTTCATCATTTGATCGCATAATGTTCACAAGCTAACGTCAAAGTAACGTCACAACGAACGTGCAAACCGTCTCGCAATATCCAGAGTAAGCCTCATTAACCCTTAATTTGGATAAGTCTGGCCGCTACACAGGACATGTATATTTATAACTACTATATAACATAATTGTCAGTGTTCGCCACAGCGGACATTAATTATCTCAATGGAAAATGATATATTTTTTTGTTTATTTTACAGAGATCCTAATGTCTATACAGACATGGGAAAATAACAGAAATTAAAAAATATTTGAAAAAACATCTTATCAAATTAAGGGTTAACTCTACCAGTCTACAACAACGAAAGCAGAAAGATATAGACTATTAACATGCAGTTGAAACAATGGTTAAGTCAAATTTTAAATACGCAGTGTAAACGACAGATTATTTGAAGTCTATCTCTGCAGAGAAATATTTTATATGTTTCTTTGTTTTATTACTTCCTGGTGTGGTGTAATTAAATATTAAAACCGTGTATATTCGATCTTCTTGTTGCGATATGTGATGCTTCCACCTGAATTCCTGTAGTCGCATGTGACACGGAACGAAATGAAGTGAAAGGGAAAATGTAATGTAAACTACTGCGTTATTTTAATTTTTTGTTTTTCCAGTACTTATGATTTCAATATTTTCTTGTATTGGTTGTTTAGTGTTAGTTTGTTTCCTTCTTTTCTAATTATGCTAAACTTATATCTATAGAAAAAAATAATAAATTAAAGATAAACCTAGATTATAGGTTTGTATATTTTATGAATTTCTGCCCTGAACAATTGACATGATCCGGCAATAAACATCTCGTTATGTATTCCAGTGATTGAGGTAAGTGATGCTTATTTATCTTTATTTTAAATGAATATTTTTTAGAAAATATAATAATATTGCCTTAGAACACAATACTTCTCGCGGACAACAAAGAAGTGTAATGGTGTAAAAGTTCAGTTTAGAAGAAAATATGCATGTGATAAAACTTTCGATATAATAAATATTAACGTTGCCATTCGCCGCCAGATGACAGTACTTAATCTCTATTGAGATATCTTGTGAAGTAAAATCCTACTTTTAACCTTTGAATGAATATGCAAATTATATTTTCGATGACATGTCTTAGAATTTAAATAAAGTAATGTGTGAAAATTAATAGGCTTATAAGGTTTGGTTTGGTTTGGTTTGGAGCACTACAATCTACTGTTTTGCATACGAGGGCTAATAGGCTTATAAGGAAGCCATGCGTTGTCCTCAATAGATTTTTATAGCATTTTTAGATAAAGAATTCATCTATTCAGTATATATGTCTGTTAGTTTTATTTTGTAACATTTTTGAAAATTATTTTTTCTCATTGATTTCTACTCACGTAAGCAAGAGATTGAAGTTACACTATTAATATACTTTGTTTTTCATTTTACTATACATTATCTTTTTGCCCTTTTCGTCTTTTATAAAGTAGCTTGGTACCGGTTATGTTAACTAGCTGTACCTCCTTGTTAACCTAAGAGGAAAAATGATTCTATTTTTGGACTGTTCCCATTTAAAGATTTCTTCAAAAAAGTTTTACCCTCTCAAAAAGGCTAAAAATTCTCCAAGTGATATATGACTAATATTTTTAAAAAATTGAGGAAAATGTATTTGATTTTATATTATTTAGGAACATTTTTGATTTAGTGTTCTTTGATCGCAAATAAAGGCATTTTTACCAGCATAAATTTTAATTTTTGGCAATCCAAGTTCCTCATTTCTCGCAGTCTAGTCCAAATTAATTTTTTTTTTATAATAACAAGGGGATCTGTTAAGTATTCACTCATAGAACGTTGCAAAATTTTTTGTTCATTTTATTAAGAGATCATCTTATAGGTGGTTAATAATATTATCTAGGATAACACAAACAAACAATGTAGGTCCTCGTAATATAGAAGCAGGAACCAAGAAGACCCTCAAGCTTGGCCGACCACCTCCAGATGTATCGTTTGGTAACTTGACGTTACGACCACTAATCTATTTGGGCTCCAGTCGCCATTAACGAACAAGGCAGATCATTGACCAGTTCGAGCCTCGATCTCACAACTCTCCAGTTATGAGATCGACACTTTTGCCGACTGAGCTACCGTGGCCACTGTCAACCTAGTATTTTTAAGAGTTATGTCAACAGTAACTTTTAAATTTCAAGACAATGTCGAGCCTTATTCGACGGTGAACTTACTACAAAGAAAGATGATGCCGAGTCAGATGTGGACCGCAAAGAGTTAAAAAGAGTCAGGCTTTATTTTAAAGAAATGTACAGTCAATCACTTGGTATAATTCGTTTACAGAAATTAGTAACACAAACCACTTAGAAATAGACCAGTCTTTACATATATGAATATAAACAATGGGGAATTCGACATGGCTGTAAAAATAATGTTACGTTGGTCTAGTGTTTGAGAAAGAAGAAATTAATACTCATGGACAAATAGGTCTGAGATTAAATGATTTTATACAATTAAATAAATGCCTAAGGAATACAACTGGAAAACTATCATTGTAGATATCGAAGATGTAGATGCTCTCGATTCTAAAAACAATATGACGATGATTTTCCTCAAAAGGTCTATCCGCAAGCCGCGGGTGCCAGCAGCGTTCACCTTCTACTCTCCTCTGGTCACAACCTTGTCCTCTAAAAAAACCCCGATTGGCACGCGGATAAAAAAAACGGGGTCTACTCCAGAACGGCGGGGGTCAGAATTCCCCAAACCAACGGACCAGCCTGTTGGGTGGGAGAAGTTCGAAGTTTCTTTCTAGTTCAGACCGGTCCTGGTCTGTTTATCTTTGGCGATGGATGACTGTAAGAGGTAAAACAAGCGTTGAAGCACCGAATGTAACTTATTGTTACAATGGCCGATACCTAACCATCTTAAATATGCTCGGATTTCGAATTTCAACACATAATTCAAACCAAAAATTCAACTGAACTTCGTTAGTTCCGGTGCCTGATTGTAAATCGCAGTACTATTGATATAAACAGGCATATTTATAACTCCTCTTATAAGCCAGATATTCTGAATTAATATGAAAAGCATTATTGCTGAAGGCAATTTTATTATCATTATAAAACAACTTAAGATGCATCAACGTCATCATCGAAATTTATTAATGACTTAATTTATGTAAAATTCATTATCTAATGAATTCAAGTAAAATCATCTGAAAGAAAGTAGATCAAAGATTTTGAAACGAACACAATGCATCTAGAAAAGGTTGCGCCATGAGCGCTACTTGCATGAATTAGTCAAGTGTACTGCTGTAATAACACCTAATGGGGATGATGCTGATGTAATCGATTTTTTTTCTCACCATTTCAATTCACTCCTTCCAATGCCACTGTCATTTAATTAAAACTGTCACCGTGTAGTGCTTTTGAAGAAGAATTTTAATGGGTTCTGGCAACAATTATTCTTATCAAGTGTCTTCTTAATTGCTTGCTTCTCCCCAAAATGGTAACAAATTGTCTTTCTTGGGTGTGTGAATACTCGTCAAGATGTAGATTATTCATTCGGTAATTATTCCCTCGTGATCAAAAGGAACAATGCAGCGAATATTTTTATTCGATATTAATAACGTACCTCTGCCGTGAGAATATATAATGAAGTGTTTATACTTTGATAACACTCCATACTGGTCGACTGAAAAGTCAGGAAATATTCCGTTAACAATACGTTAATTATTCTCTTTAATAGAAGAGAATAATTACGGTTTAGAAACGCAGAGATCACAGACTCGTAAAATAGAACATCGATTTTATTTGGGACAGGAAAAGAAATTACGTAATTATTCGAAAATTCCCTCTAGATGGCACTGTGTTTGTATAATTCACCAACATATTTGTTTGATGATATTTACAGTAACTTGAAGCCTTGTTTTCGCGTTATTTTTTTAATTGAGTCCCACTAGATGGTGTAAGAACTTTGTAAAAAATTTTAAAGAGTGTTCTTTGGAATATAAAAATAACAGAAGAAAAAAAAATCTTTCAGTTCATACGGAAAGAGTATTTTCTAAGGTTTTGAGATTTTAAAATAAAAATATTCTGAAAACAGAAGAAGCATAACACTAAACATGAAAACTACAGAGTGAATTCATTTGAACGACTCATGAATGCCTAATCTATATATATATATATATATATATATATATATATATATATATATATATATATATATATATGTATATATATATGTATATATATGTATATATATATATGTATATATATATATATATATATATATATATATATATATATATATATATATATATATATATATATATATATATATAAATGAATTTGTGTCTGTCTGTCTGTACTCATTAGACTCAAAAACCATGCATCCAATCGCTTTGAAAATTTGGGAAATTCTTAAGTATACCCCTAGGAAGGTTTTTGCAAATTTTTAATGCTCGAAATCTACTCCTTCCCCCTTTTTCGAGCATTTCATGTCATTATTCCAAGCATTATTTTCCTATGTTAAACGCAAACGATTAATTTTTTAATTTTTCGCATTATAACTAAGTGAAAGAAGCAATATAAGGCAATTTGTCACAACGTCACGAACTACTGTAATGACCTTCCTATTAATTTTCATGTTTACAACAGCCAATAGTCAAACAATTAACTGTCTTTCCGTTTGAAACTAAAGCCAGAATTGTCATAATTTGAGAATTTGCCCTACTGCGTGATATCGCCTTATTTCTAGCAATGTGACGTCATCCAAAGTAATTGTTTTAAGCTGAGTTTTCTTCGGTTAAAAGCAGGAGATTAAAATTTTCAATTTATCACATAATAAATAGGTGAAAATGCTATTTTTCTATCATTATGACGTCATTCCTTTAAATATTTCATTTATTCATTTCTTATTTTATATTATTTAAACATCGTCTGCGTAGTATCCATTCGATTTGATCTGGAAATTTAAATATAAAGTGATTAACTTTCATTTCTATGTGACGCAAATTAGAAGGATTATGCAAGGTTTGTGTAAAATAGAATAGATAAAATAGTCTTAATGACAATTGAGAAAGTTCTACACTCTAATTTCTACATGTCTGCTTTTGTATTGGTCTAACATAGAGATTTATTAAAATCGTGTGGAATAGAAATGAATTGATCGTTTTGGTTTTTAGTCATAACCGAAGTTGATTGCGAACAGTACTAAAAATAAAAAAGATTTTCGTGTGAAAAATTTTTGGTTTGTTTTGGAGCGCTATGATTTACTGCTTTGCTGCTTTATTATTGGCTAATGAGACAAGTATTCTCTATTTGAAACCGATCCGGAACGGTTACGAACATCCATACCCATTCAGCCATGATTGGGAAAAAAATTATATAAAAATTTTGCATGGGGCGAAAAAGACGCTTGATCTTTGATCATTTCGGAGAATTGAACAATGGTTGATCAGCTTCCGGGTAGTCCGGAATGTTTTGTAACCAGGAGAAGTTCTTCGAAACTATAAGGCGATTTCACGCAGTAGGGCAAATTCACAAATTATGACAATTCTGGTTTTAGTTTCAAACGGAAGGGCAGTTTATTGTTTGTCTATTGGTTGTTGTACACATGAAAATGA
>CM063510.1:33039495-33109495 GCA_032207245.1 Pardosa pseudoannulata | reverse complement strand
TTTGCAAGTCAGGAATAAAGTATTCTTTACTAAGGTCTTAAAAACTTTCAAAAAAGTAGTACTTTATTTCTTTTACCATCAATATTTTTTCAATAATGAACTGCAAGTCCTTCTGAACAACAGTTTTTCAAAAACAGACAAGAAATATTTTAAATATTTTATGTTTAATGATTACTTTTGTATGATGGGAGAAAATGGGTAGGCTTAACAATGGGTTAGGCTTAACAATTTATTATAAAATTCTAAATTTTTAGATGTAATGATTATACCAGCCCTTCAATTTTGATGTAAATAATATTACATGGTATTTTTAAAATTTCTGTGCTATACTGTGAATAAATACAAAAATAGTAAAATTGAGCTTGTAAGCCTAAAAATACATTATTACAAGGCTGTTTTGTACATCTGAGACTGGAAATTATCTTCCACCTTAGACTGTGTTCAAAGTCTAAATTTATATGAAACTTGGACCAAGGGTGAAACACTAAGGGTACATTATATCGCTGCACAGAGTCAGGGTGGGTGCATGATACAATGTTTGAATCTTGGATGGGACATTTTCTCAAACAAGTGGAACAGCTGGAAAAACCTATTTTTTTTTTTTAATATTCGATGGTCACGTGACACAACAGTAAAAAGACAGTAACACAAGCGATGGACAATGAAATCATCATTCATTTCCTTCTGTTAAACTAAAGGCATGTCCTGCAACATTTGAATGTCCAAATATTGTCCCTATGATGTGTGCCTGGAGAAAATCCTGAAGATGTGGTACACGGAGAGCTGTCTTTAAAAAGTGTCCAAAGCGATATTCCCTAATCTGCCGAAACAGGTATTTTACACTGTAAAGGAAAAAGGCTGTTAAACACAAAATGGTGTTAACTGAAAAAGATGGAGAAATAACAGTAAACAGTGTTGCACAGACTTCAACATCAGCTACTATGAATGTTCTTTCTATGCAAACTTCCAGTTCAACCACTTAGAATTTGGCCATTTCTTCTCTTATAATTATTTAAAAAAGGGCATTCTTACAAGAATTTCACCACTGCAGTTCTAATGAGGAAAAATCCATAGAAAATGAAAAAAACTAAGGCCGGAGAAATGAGGAGAAAGGCTTGGATATATTTGTGTTGTTTCCTCATAAGGAGAAATGTTGACAGTTTGTGTTTCCATCATAATAAAATGGTGAACAAAATATGCGGTCTTCAGAGCCTGTTATAAAGTAAGTGTCCGCAGTGAAAAAAATGTCTAGTGTCTCTTAAGGTAGTCTGTTTTGACATACCGTATTTTTAACGAAATAAAATAAATTGGAACGTTTTGCATTCTCTTTGAAATTTGAATTAACCAAGTTGAACTGTATATTTGTATGAACCGTGAAGCATTTATCAGCATGAGTATTTTTCAAAGCAGGAGATATCCCAGATTTCCTAGCACCAAGGGATTTTCATGCAGATGAACTCTCAGCGCCTCCATTCAATGCACCTGGATTTATGAATACAAAAAGAAAAAAATAATAATACCAGAAATATTTTCCAAGTAAAGCTGTATATATTCTCCTCCTCCCCTACATATGTGTCTGCTTCTTTTTTGAAATCTTCCTTTTAAGAGGTCGAAATACTTCTTGCCGAGTCGAGATCTTTATTTTATTTTATTTTTCTCTTTTCCTCCCGTATGAAAAGAGCAAGTTATGAATAAAACATGCCAAATAAATAGGAATATGGAGGCTATGAGAAGAAAGAGAGGGTAGTTTCGTTGCAGAATGGTGTGTGTGCGCCTGCGTGCATGCTCTTTGCGGCAAATTGAAAGAAAAAATATATATGTATATATATAAAACTGCGTAGAAAGAGAGAGAATATAGTGGGCTTATTAAGGAGTAAAAATGGAGCAATTTGGAATTTCTCGAGGTAAAATTCCTCGGAACCAAATATACTCGAGATTTGTGTGTTTATATAATAAATGTGTGTGGAAGAGGGAAAAATAAGTTTGGATTTTGTTTCAGCTCGCGTGTGTTCGGGTTGTTAGAGCTAAGTTTCCTGGAACACGCACGTTGGAAGGGTCGGGAATTCTTACGTATCCAACACGTTATAGACTTGTAAAAAGTTTTCTTTTCGCTGCTGGTTATTAAGAATAACAAGCGTAAAATAAGGAAATTGATTCAGCGAGAAAATTTCATTTCCGAGACGTGTATGTGTTTATTTGTTGATTGCGAATTTAGGATATCTTGAATTCAACATCACGCACATCTTGTTTTGAATAATGTCTTTAGGAAGGGTTTCATATCTAATGATAGACGAGAGTATGGGGAAGTATCAAAAGGATGAAATACAAACAGGGGGCATTATATTATTTATTATTAAATTGAGAAGGACTTGAGGAATGCACTGCTTTCTTTTCGAGACTGGATCCATTTCAGACAATAGATCAGATTGTCTGAAATGATTCAGACAATTGACTTCACCGCGGACACAATCAAGCCTTATACAGAATTTAAACCCATGCCCTCCATCGTGGCAGGCAAATACTCTAGCCCTATGTCGATCGGGTGGCTTGTACAACATGTAAGGTGTGTTCAAAAAAGGTCGATCTTTTGAAATAGCACACCAATCATCCGAGGGATAGAGACGTGGTTATTGAACTTATTTAGAAGTAGGTTTAGACAACAAACTTCTGTTTACTTGTTTTGCTCTCACCGTTAGTACTCAGGCTTCAATAATTGAAGTGAGTTTGTTTAGAAGCTGTTTGCCACATTAGTCACAAACTTATAATGAGAGCCCTTAAAAAAGAACGAATATGTACGTGTACTATGTACGCACTGCTTTCTTTTGGAGACTGGATTCATTTCAGACAATAGAACGACTTCAACACGGACACAATCAAGCCTTATACGGAATTTGAACCCGTGCCCTCCATCGTGACAGGCAAATACACTAGCTTATGCCGAACGGGTGACTTGCCCAACTTGTACAACATTCAAAAAAAAGAAAAAAAAAAAAAAAAAGATCGATCTTTTGAAATACCACACCAATCATCCCAGGGATCAAGTCGCAGTTACTGAATTTATTTAGAAGTAGGTTTAGACAACAAATTGCTGTTTACTTGTTTTGCTCTGTCCGTTAGTCCGCAGGCTATAATAACGGAAATGAGCTTGTTTAGAAGCTGTTTGCCACATTAGTCTCAAACTGATAATAAGAGCGCTTAAAAAAGAATGCCCATGTACGTGTGAGTGAAATTTTGCAACAAGCATGGCAAAACTTTTACAGAGAAATTCTAACTGCTCAACCAAGATTACGGTTTGATAGTGAGTCGAATACAGTTCTGGGATTAGTTTGTTTAAAAATGATAGAGTGTCGATCTAAGATAAAGATGATGTTGGTAATGTTTTCTTGATTGGAGAGGCATTACCCATAATATATTTGTACCACGTGGTCAGATAGTAAACATACAATTGTACCAGAAAAATTTAGCGCCTTTGAGATACTCTTCGCAGGTTCTCTCAACGAGACGTAAGGCTCCCTCTGTTATGACCAATGCTAAGCCGAGACAAGGAACTAGGATAACAAAAAGGCTTATTGTATGGAGGTGCATCCAATGCAGTGGAAATTCTCCAAGGGGATGCGGTTCGGAATTTGGCAACACACCACAAGGCGGAGCTTTTCAAAAAGACCTGCTGTCAGCTTAAAACGAAAAATATTGCTGTGCAAAGCGTCAGAATACGAGCTGATGGGAACAAAATATGACTGAAAAGTTTAAGAGCTGCGGATGTAGGTGGCTAGAATTGGAAGATCGGTCCGAAATTTAATCTCAGGTCAAGGGCGGCTCTGTTTGAAGAGAACGGCTGCTGCTTTGAGAAAACAGAGCTGTACCTGCAAGGGGCAATATGAAAAAAAAAAGTCGCAAAATGTAAGTACGAATGTACTACACAGAAGTGAAATATGTAATGAAGGGACATGAAAAAAAAAACTTAATTACAGGCAGTAAACTCAGTTGCTGCAATCCGATCCTTGGACGATCGATGGGCCATTTCAAACTTTTTACTAACACTTCTTCTATATTACATGAAAATACTAACACTTCTTCTATATTACATGAAAATGAGAATGTAGAACTTAGAATGTTGTAAAATGAGTATCACAGATGTTATAGCAAAAGTTTAGCCCTGGAAGCATAGAAGAAATTCTTAATTTGTAGAAAATATTCCACTGGATTAAGCTGTACTATGTATGCATTGTTCTATTGTTGAAACTGCTGGTAAGCTCAGTTGCCTACTATGGCGCTATAGTATACATAACTATGATAACATACTATATAAAATTAGTATAAATTTGAACTCTCTTGCATTGAAAAGTGTTATTTGAAATCTCGATTTTGTATTTTAGTCTAAACGGAAATATTTCTTATGCCTTGACTAGTGAGGAACATTTACTTTTTTTATTTTACAGTAAATTTCACTTTAAGTAGTACCATTAAATTTTTTAAATTTACTTTCTTTAAGAATTCGTCTGTAATCATAAGACCTCAAACATTTTAACAAGAAACAGACGTTCTTAAATGGAAAAAAAAATGGTCTCCTTCAAACAACTCATAGTATTCTTTAATAGACTATCTCTCTATGTGCCTGAAAGAACTGCCAGTAAAACAGAAAATTTCCCGAAAGCAAAGTAATATTTTCTAACATTTGCCAGGTATTTTCTTCAAAACTTTTACGCCGCCGTAAGGTCTGTAATAACTCGTATGAAATCCCCCAGAGAACGGAAGAAGACAATTAAAAGCGAGATACAGAGTATTAACAGCAGATTCATGAAGATTTTAAACTATCGTCGGTTGCTGTTTTATTTTACGAGTCACGAGAGGAAAGAAGGAATTAATGCCATTTTCTCATGCAATTAGGGAAGCACAAAAAGTTTGCTTTCGGATAAGTTGCTCTAACTAACGAAGGCAATATATCGAGAAAGAAAACTACTTTCAGAGTCATGTGCTCCTTAAAGGATGATCGTTCAAGTTTGTCAAAATTTCCACGCCGTACGGCATAAAATGAATTTTTATGACAAATTAGGGTAAGAAATTATTTTAAAAGTCTGTTTGCAGGTATAATTGAATTATAACATCTAGTTGTATTCCCTCTGCTCAATTTATCTCTTTCTTGTAATTTTCAGACTTGAAAAGAACTGTAGATTATAAACTTCTGAATTGTTTTATCTTTTATTAATAATAATCACACATTCAATAATTAGCTATGATCTTATGAACCAGTTATAAAGTTAAAATATTGATTGCCAACTCAGCTCCTTCGTGCTTACTCAAATTTCTATAAAAAATATCTTAAAACATATTTTATTACTACATTACATTACAAAAGCAATTCTCCATACAGAACTAAATAAATTACAATTTTATACAAACGTAATGTACATTCTTGATACAAATTAAACAACTAATGCATTAAATACATTTGCTGCTATTTTTTGTGCAGATCATACTAACATTACATGTAAGATATGCTTAAGAGTTTGGTTGATCAAGAGGACATATATTCTTTCGAGTAAAATAGCTTTCATTATATAATAGTCTATTTTTGATGTAATGTAAAATAAAAGTTCTCCTCTGTTTAGAATAAAATTCTCCTTAGATCCTTAACAATTGTCTTTCTTTGAAAAAAATTGATTAATTTTGTTATGAAGCAGCAGGTTGAAAAACATAAAATATGCACACAAACAAATAAAAATCCACTAAGCCATAAAATAACTTTTAAAATTTGTAAAATCGAAACTATTTTTTTTTTAAATCACATGGATGTTATTTTTTTTTTCCATTTTTTTTAAAATTACGATTATGTCTGGGTGTTTTGGAGCTTCTTTATTTTTGATTGCGCATAGGTAACACGGAACACAGAGATCAGGGACTCAGCTTTAGTAAGAATATCTGACAGTTAATTCACAGAATAAAATTTCAAAACATTTTCTGAAGATAAAGGGTGATCAGGAAGAATAGAATAATGCCCAGAGTATGAAATGACTCCTGCCGAATCTATCAAAAGACTCCTTACAAGTCCTAAAAAAATTCGATTTTTTTAAACAAGTTGTCTAGTTGACACTGAAGAAATGAAAACTAAGCAAAAAAAAAAAAAAAAAAAAATTCTCCAGCTCACACTCCTTGCCTTTTCTCCTCTACCCTTTTCTTTTTTTCCCTCTCTGGATTCTGGATTTCTGAATTGCCTGACGTCAGTCGGTCGTTTTTTCTTGGTTAATTAGTCCGTCAAGGAAGTGTTGTCTCACTTCTAAGGGATTTTCTCCTTACCACGCCGGTTAATTTGACCGAACCGTCGTATTCCACCTTCTATCATCAAGGAAGGCCTGTCAAGGGCGGGACCAGAACAAATTTCTTTCCTTTGGTCTAGTAATGTCAGGTTACTAGACTAAGTCACTTCTATTGTTCTACAGGTCGAGAGTCATTGAAAGCTGATGGTGCAAAGTCACAATATTAACATGAGCCCTATCAGTGGCTTAACGATCATAAATGGCACTTTGGGCATGATTCCTTTTTGGTGTTTTACCACCCGTAAAACATATAGTAATATAATATATAGAATGGGGACTATGGTATCCCCCTTTAATAATAAACTTTCTTTCTTCCCCCTCCCCTCGTTTTGACACTGAATAATATATACTTTATTATAAAGTACGATAAAGGCTAATATGAAAATTTTCAATATTTTAACAATTTTTAATTATTTTAAGTTGAAAAATCTTATATAACTTTAAAGTTCTAGTAACAAAAGGTAATATTTTTTAAGAACTAGAACGCAGTTATAAAACTTATAGAAATTCACTCTAAAGGGAGCAGAACCTATTATTTTGGAAATAAAAAAAGATGTTATAATGCAGATTTTAAGTCTCAAAAGGTAAAATGTTCCTGTAAAAGGTTCCATTTACTTACATCCCCCTTTTTTTGTTATAAACGTTTACTTTTTCTGGTTAGAATAGAAAAATATACTTTGCTTTGAAAATTTCCGCTACTCTCACTAAAAAATTTTCCTAAGGATCAATTAGGCAGGGTTTTGCCTTATGGACCTAGAGTCTCTGGATAAATATTTTCTTAATATATTGCCTACAAGAGTTGTATATGCAATTTTTGGTTAAATTGATAATCAAGATGCTGGGGCGCTTCATTGTTGTATATGTAACAGATTCTTCTACTTCCTTGACCGTATACTCTTATTTTTAAAACTGTTTATTATATTGTCCATTGCCTCTCTGGCATCAGGGATTTGTTGAGAAGCGATTACTCCCTGACATACTTCTCTTAAGCCGTTTATGTATTGGTCTTCAAATAAAATTTTTGTTTAGCAACCATCCCTTCAGACATGTCAAAATTCAGTCACTTTTGTCCGGAGCAACACTTGGTTTCAAAATTTAACAAACTTATTACAGATTACACATAAGTACATATCTTATTGGTTTCTAAATTAAAATTAAATTTTAAATATTTACACAGTAGTAAATTGTAAAAGGCAAATTAAAATTTATGTATTTAAAAATTTATGTGTAGCTTTTCCAGTTTTAACAACTTATTTTTCAGAACAGTGTTTCTTATAGCAACATTGACCCTGATTAAAATATTTCCATTTTTCTATCATCAGGGATTCTAGAGTTTGTCTTTCAAATTTGACCTAAATTCAGTTTGGTTTTTCCGCACAGTACTGAAAACTTTTAACGTGCAGCATTAGTATGTGAAAGGAATAATATTCAGCATTATTTTTTGCAAAACTCTGTATTTTATTGGTGTATTGTAATCTTTTAGCTGTTCAAAAGTTTTAGTATTTTCGGAGCAATCTGAGGAGTTTCCGGAGTTTTCAAATTTTCTTATTTCTCCATAGTTTCTCCGGAGAATCCGGAGTAGTTGGCATGTCTGTCCTTTTACAGATGCTCAAAATAATGTTTTAGATCTTGTTCGCAAGCCGGTAGCTCAGGTGGCGAAAGGCAACGATCGTAACTGGAGGGTTGTGGGATAGAAGCTCGAGCCCGCCAAAGATTTATTAATGGCGTTTGGGGCACGAAATATAGATTCAAGGTCGCAGTATCCTCCAAGTTTCAAAACTATACCTCTCCAGATAGTAGATCAAGCTTAGTGTTTTTTTGCGTAGTCCCTGACTTTCAAATACGAGGATCTACTAAAGCAAAGTCGTTCTTTCCTCCAAGTCCCCAAACCATATATCTCCATATGGTAGATCAAGCCTAGTGTTTTTCTGCGCAGTCCCTGATTTTCAATTACAAGGACCTACTAAAGCAAAGTCGTTCTTTCCTCCAAGTTCCCAAACCATATCTCTTCAGATGGTAGGATAAGCCTAGTGTTTTTCTGCGTAGTCCCTGATCTTCAATTACGAGGACCTACTAAAGCAATGTCGTTCTTTCACCATAACAACTGAAGACTTTCGTTTGAAGAGCACCCTAACGGTGGTCTTCAAACGAAAGTCGCACTATTTAGCCTTAATTCGAATAGCATATGGCACACGTGCTTTGCTGATGAGTCGAATGCTACACATTAGCAACAACAGACGTCTTATTTTTCACTTCTTCAGTAACACTGTTAAACCAATTATCTTGACCTTGCAAAATTATTATATTTTTGACATTCAAATGTAGAGGGCAAAAACCTTATTATAATATTACTTAAATGAGGACTATTATAAATTTATGAGATTCTAAAATGCATGATGTTTATTATACATAAAATATTATATCTTATAATGAATATCCTATATAGTTTATAATAAAATATTATGTGTTATAATAAAAAGTAGATATTTCAGTGTATAAGTGGCATAAAATCCAAAAGATAAAAAAAATCTTTAAGATTTTCTAAAAAAAAAAAGTTGATAAAGTTAATTCTTGTTGCAACATTTAGAAGTCGTATGACTTTTTAATAGAAAGATAGTCCTCATTGCCTCGAGAACTCAGATTGTTTGAGAGACCATTATTCTCAAAAAATCTGAGCGTATTTTTCTTATGCCATTTATGAATTGGTGTTCTATATATTAGAGAATTTTTTTGTTTAGGAACTTACCCTTTAGAAATTAGGTTTTAGATTTTTTTTTGATAGGAGGTTTAGGAGTCATATTTTTACCTTTCCAAGAACTTTGCTAAACTAATTACCCCGACCTTTACATTGACCTTTCAAACTCTCTAATTTATAACATTCTGATATAGAGGGTAAAAGACTTATTATAATATTACTTTTTAAATTAGAAACAGTATAAATTTTATAAAAAGGTTATAAAATCTATGGCGTTCATTATAAAATATTATATTTCATAATGAACACCACAAATAGTTCATTATAAAATACTCAATAAAGAAAAATTAGATATTTTAATATATAAGTGGTAGACTTTCGTGTAGCTCTCATTAATTTTAGGCATTTTACCTGTCATCAATTATAATTTTTAATATTTGGTTAGTCTAAGACTAAATTTAATTGTATTACGTTGTGAAAGTTATTTAAATTTTATATTCAACCACAGGTTCTGAGAGACTACAGACTAATTTTTAAAACTAATAAGCTAATTAAAAGTTGCTAAAACAAATATTACTTAAATAATACATAACAAAGTTGATAGTTTTAAATAAAAATAAGGACATTTATTGTTATACTATTTATATATGTACAGAAAGTTGATTTAAATTAAAAAAAAATTGAATTTCCAAATTCTTTATCATATGCTACTTTATCCAAAATTCTAATCAGATACTAAACATTTACGTAAAAAGAAGAGAGAGGACTTAATTCCCAGGTCAAATTTTGATAACAAGTACCTTTGTGGATCTGCAAAGGGATGTGCATCTGCAGGGCTGTGCAAGGGCTGTACGCTAGTCGGGAGCTCTTTAGACTTGGAGATGGTCAAAGGATGTAGACACCTTTGCGTGTACTCTCGATTGGTGGTATCACAATGCAGAGTTCAATGCCAACACTAGTCTGGGGTCTTCTAAGTAATTGGGGTGATTCTGGGAGTCTGCGGTACTGGAACACTTCTGGTGGCTGCGAGATGTCCTCCTCGTTATCTTTCCGGAGTCTCTCTCAGACCCAAGACTCTTCCCTTGGTCCCCCGAACTCTACTTTCTCAATTCTTTTCTTTGATATTAGTTTCATCTCTGGCTTTTCTCTTTACTCTTTCTCCAATCATCCGAGCTGTGCGTATTAATTGGTCGTCCTTTCCCCACCTTTAAACTGCAAACATAAGAAAAACCTTACCCCTTCAAATTGATCACTCCCGACCGCTTCACAAACTTTTAACTTTTGTCACTTAGGGACTCATAAATAATTTCACAAAGGTACAATCTTATTTACTGTCATGAACGGAGACATGATTCTAATCTGGGACTGGGATCAGAAACAATTCCGAGAATCCCGCACACGACGAATCCCTTTAATTAATTTTTATAGGTCCTCTCTCCTTTACAAAAGATGTGATGAGGTTAGATTTAGATTCCAAGCATTTCACTACACGTTTTATTTATATTAATTATATTAATAAGAAGGATCTAAATCACCTCACCACAGTAGAAACACCTTAGCTTAGTGGACAAAGGCAGCGATCTCATAACTGAAAGGTTGTGGGTTTGGGGCTCCAGCCAGTCTAAGATCTGTCATATCCGTTAAGGGTGACTGGGGAACGTAAAATATGTTAGTGATCACAATGTCCTCCAAGTTATCAAACGATACGTCTGGGGGTGGCAGGACAAGCTTGGAGGTCTTCTATTTGGTCCCTCCTTCTAAAACATGAGGATCTAGCGGGGACAATGTTACTCTCATCCGTAGTATTCCTTTAGCTACACGTGCTCCTCGGGTGGTGTTAAATGAGTAAAAGCTTCTTAGCAATGTTTTCCATAAGCATATATGTCAGTATTGCTACCTGCACTAGAAAAAAATATATACAACTAGCATACAGCCCGTCATATGACAGGATCAGAAAAATTTTTAATTTTCCAGAATTGTAAAGTACCCTATAAGGCTGATAAAAAAAGTTTTGTTTTTGGTTGAGAAGTATCTGGTACAAGGCTCAGTAATTTGTTTATCTTCATGCTCTTCTCTAAAGTCTTCTGATACTGTGAATGCAGTTTAGAATAACCTTAAATTCATTTAGAAAGATAATTCAACGTTTTCTTAGCTGCTTCGGAATTATCGTTAAGTTCGTCCCAATTTTTTTCCACAGTAATTAAGGGATGTAAAGGAATGAAACTATCATTTTCACACTACACCCTAGAGATAGATAGAATATAAATTTGTTAATACCGGTAGTAAAATTTTCATTGCAACAAAAAGTAATCGATGATTACATTTAAAATCATCACATATGTACCTAATCTATTATTTAAGCCAAATATAAAGAATATTATTTACGTAATATCTCAGTTCAATCATAAAACGTATGAAAATAAGGCAGACTATATTTAAATAATTTAAAATAAGAAATTATTAAATGAAATGATTAAAGGAATGACGTCATAATACTAGAAAAATGTTATTTTTACCTATTTATTATGTGATAAATTGATAAATTTAATCGCCTGCTCTTAACCGGGGAAAATAGGGCTTGAAATAATGACATTAAACGCTCGAAAAGAGGGAAAGGATGGATTTCGAACGTTTTAAAGACGACAGTATTTTTGGCTGTGATATGAAGCATATTTATACCAATTTATTTTAGAATGGGATCAATAGTTTAGGAGAAGATAAACTTTACTCGCTTTGAATTTTGCTAACCCTAACTCATCAAGAATCCAATATGGATGCCTTTATCCATTCCAGGTCCAACCGCTTCATAAATTCGAGGACAGACGGGCAGATAACTTAGGCTATTATTATATAGGGGATTGTAATAAAAGCCGGATAAAAAAAATTTAAGGTTTTCTAAAAAATTGCTGGAAAAGTTGATTTTTGTTCACCTTTTAACTTATCAACAGTTAAGACCTTCTATTCTTTGTTACAACTCCCCAATTAGTTACAAAATAGTTCATTATAAGAAAAATAATTTAATATTTTTATTGAAAGAAAAACGAGTTTTCACTTTAAAAATGAAAATACACTTCATGCGAGATTTAAAAAAAAAAAGGCGAATTTATTAATTTAAGTTTAGATATATACGTTGAAACGATATGATGCTAGCAAAAACTATAATTTGAAGTAAAAATAAAAATGAAAATACATTTTATACACTATCTAGGTGGGAAAGAATTTCTGTTTATATACCTCTAGGAAATTCCAATATCATTTGGAATTCTCACACCTACTTTTTTTTACGAACAGAAGCATCCCAGTAATTTTTAATCGTCTTATTTTACACGCCATAACCATTTATTACATCTTTGCAGATAAATGTAAGCTAAAAAAACAAAAATAAAAGAAAAAAACTGAGAATTAATGATGTGACAGGAATAAATCGACCTTTTCTCCACCCTCCCTATAAACTCCGTTCTCCATTTCCTCTCCGACTAATGCTAGTTAAAATTCGAGAAACTAATATTCATTTTCTTTCCACTTCAAATAAAACTAAGATGCGCTCATTTGGGCAAATATTTTCCAGACGATATTGACATTATGATTTTCAGCTGAACATTTTCCAAAGCGCCCGGAGATACGACCCGGAATGAGTTTTCTCGTTCCACAGATTTTGATATCTACGTTTCGAGGCTACAGTTATGGGAAAATTCTTTTTTTTGTTTTTCCCTGCCTTTATTTCAGTTATGTTTAAAGGCCATTTATGAAAATATCTATTGTCCATAAATATTGGTTCTGAACATTACGCGAGAGCACAATTTTTTTAATTCCCAAATTCTCGGAATAGGAAAAGATAAAGAGCTATTAGAGAGGTAGAAAAAAATGTCTAACTCCAAACCGAATATAAATGGGTAAAAAGAAATGTAAATGGGGCAAGGGAAATATATATTAATCAGAGAAATTTTTTTAATTTTATAGTTGTACATGATTTTTTAGAACAATATTTACGTAATTCTTTTTATACTTTTGCTAAGAGGGCATTAAAAATTATGATGAGATTTTGACACCAGAAAAGGGTACACATGCCAATTTGGCGATAAAGCTGTAAGAATGTTAACCTAGCTTTATTTTGCCGATGTCACCTTTTCGATTGATTCCGCGTCTACATTTTGATTTAATATCATTTTGGTATTTCGCCTTTTTTTGTGAATCCACTTTGTTACATATTAAATGTGCTTAATTTTTATTTGTTATTAATTTTGTGAAATCAATTTGATTGGCTTCGGTGACAAATGGGGATTTTTCCGAAATTCCAAATGAATTGAATTTGCAGTGTATCATTTCCATTCTTGTATCGTTTCTTACTGAGGGACATATGCATTATAGACGCCGGCCCCGTCCGCCATGTTTTTTTCGGCGACCAACAGAAAAACGCGTGTTATGAAAAATCACCAAGTAAAAGAACATGGCAGCCGGACGATGGACGATTGGTTAGGGTGCTGGCCTTCGGTACCAGAGTTCGTGGGTTCGAATCCCACAATGGCATGGATGTTCGTAGCCGTTCGGAATCGGCTTTAAGCTGTAGGTCCCGGTCTCATTAGCCCTCGGGTTGCAAAAAGTAGACCTTTTCACTCCAAACCAAAACAAAACAAAAAAAAAACAAAAAAAAAACAAGGCGACGGTACGAGTTTTCTGAAAGATCGCCAAAAGAAAAAAAAATGGCGGCGATCACATGGCATATTTGAAACACAACATTAACAAAACTAAACTTAAAAAAACAGATTAACAATTTAAAGCATTATTAAAATAAAATTAGCATAATAATCGTCATTTTTTACGTTATTTAAAAATAAATAACAGATTAGTAATATTTATGATATATAAGAACAGAATAAACACAATATATAGCATTTTAATAAGCCCTAATATTATAAAGAATCTAACACGTAAGGGGGGATTCCCTTGTAATAAAAGAAACCATCTTTTTTAATTTAGAACATCCTGATACTTTTTAATAATTCCAAAAATAGTAAGAACCGAAATGACTACAATCACCATAACTAAATTACTAAATCCCAGAAAAGGATAGGAACAAAAAAAAAGTTTCAAACCAAACCATCTTGTTTAATAGAGAATGTCCTGATACTTTTTAAAAATTCCAAAAATAGTAAGAACTGAAATAACTACACTCACCATAACTAAATTACAAATCCCAGAAAAGGATAGGAACAAAAAAAAATGTTTCAAACCAAACCATCTTGTTTGATTTAGAATATCCTGATACTTTGTAACAATTTCAAAAATAGTAAGACTCGAAATAACTACACCCACCATAACTAAATTACTAAATCCCAGAAAATTAGAACAAAAAACCTGACCTAAACGACACCACCCGTCTGGAAGCCAAAAGAACAACTAACATGCAAATTTCTAGAATAGTACCGGGTACGGAAGTCAGAAATCAAGTGTACCAATGGGGTGCAAGAACACATCGGAGCTGCCTATCCCAACATCAAAGTCAAGGCAAACACACCAACCCCCCTTAAAATTCCAAAAAATCCCCAAATTTGGCGAAAAAAAACACGACGTCCACAATGCATCTGTACCAAAATTTTAATAACTAAAGTGTCTAACTAGTTAATAATTTTTTTCTACTCGCAGTAAGTTTACTTACGTTAACAAGCACAAGTCCAACATTTAGCACACCCTAAAGTTGAAAGAGCACAATTTAAATCCTTCGAAATAAGATCTGAAATTTCCGTGTCTTGTAAGAATTTAGGTAATTTTAAAATTGCAATAATTTTTTTTGTATCTTTAAATCTGTCGAGAATGATAGCGAGTTCTGGGTTTGACACAAGAACAGGGTACGCCCGCCAGCTTGACGATAAAGATCTAAGAATGGTAGCCTAACATTTTCTCCTTATCTCGCCGTGTCCTCACAATATGTATCTATATTTTGATTTGTATTATAGTGGTACTCAACTCTAGTAGAGAAACCCTTTTCATATATATATTAAATGCTCGCAACGTTTAAAAAATTAGATATAGTGAATCATTAATAGTTTTTTTAGTTTACCATTTGTTTTAGTAAACATCGCCAATAATTACGCCACATCTGCCAAGGGATACCCTGTACTTAAGTATTACCGAGTTCTGGATAGAAAAAAAGCTTATGCATGTTAAACAAAGTGAACTAAAAAAAGAGGCATCTGTACACAAATATATATATTTTTATCTCTTTTCCTTTATATCACATATATTTAGTCAGCAGGAAGTGAAATTTGGCTACTAAATTTTGTCCCAATTTTAGCTATATATAGCAAAAATTGTCAGCTTGGCGACATTATTTATACCTATTCCAGGTCAAGTGGCATTCACTTTTGTAAACAAATGTGTATTTATTCAACTCCTCTTCTTAGCCCACTCTCCTGTCTAAAATCATGGATTATCTAATCATGTATCTTGGTGCTTCAACCACATTTGGCGAAATTGGCGTGCTTGCAGCTTGCGTGCGTGGCGTGCTTGCAGCGTGGCGTTTGAAATCTGGCGAGGGGATCGTAACTCAACAAATTGATACATAAACAAAAACAACATTTTGAGGAAAAATTTTACAAAAATTGAATATTTAAAATCTAATTGAATTAACAAAGAAAACACATAACATTCATACTAAATAGACTGAAACATTCACTTAATCACAAATTAAATAAACTGAGTGTGATTTTCATCACAAATTTGTGATTTAGTGTAAATTGTAAAATTTAAACAAAAAAAAAAAAAAAAGAAAACTGTATTTTGAGTGGAGGTTGAAGAGGAGTTGTAAAATTGAAATTTTTTTTCAAATCTCTTATTTATCGCAACTTTTACATTTTAGTTATATAATTTTCCTAATGCAAGTGAGCCAGAAAATGACATAGTCATTATATTTATATATAATGTTGTCCGGATATGCAAGCGGGTTTAATGGAAATTTAAGATCCTCCAATTATAGCGTGGTACGGAATGTGCTGTTACTCAAAAACACTTTTAAACCCATTTAGTCGAATAATGCGTAAATGCAATTAAGGAAAATACCAAAACGACGAGACTAATTGCAGTACAGATAAGTCTCCTCAAATTCTGTAACATTATCACTTCCCTCCAAACAAATCCCTGCATTTTAGATTAATTGATCTCTCCCCTCATAAATATTCAGCTTACTAAGAGCAAAACACAGCGCTGTAGAATCACAGTTAGGATACATTAAACCGATAAATAAGGCTTCATAACGTCAAAGGTCACAGATATAATGGCTGACATTTATAAAGACACAAATAACGCTTTTAAAAGTCGAAAAAGCTACTCTAGTTTTTTTTGAAAAATTATTTTCGTTTTAGATCATGAATTGGAAATTTGAATTCTGCTATTTCTTTTTTTTCCAAGTTCTCAAAAGATAACTCTGGGGCCATCGGCGTGACGAGATAACTCGTCACGCCGATGGCCGTGTCAGGATACGCCGTTTTCCCGGCGAACAGTTGCTCACTCAATGTACAGTAGGTCATATACAGAACGGTGGTGGCGGTATTATGCTTTGGGGGACGTTATCTAGGGCGTCTATCGGACCCGTGGTTGTGGTAGAGCAGACCATGAATGCTACATGGTATCTGAACATCATTGCGGACCAGTTGCACCCTTACATGGCCTCTGCTTTTCCAGCTGGAAATGAAATGTTCCAACAGGACAACGCCCCGTGTTACAAGGCTAAAATTGGGTTGGAGTGGTTCCAGGAACATGATGTTGAATTCCAATTAATGTCCTGGCCGCCTAACTCATTGGATCTCAATCTGATATAACACATTTGGGATCTCATGGGACGGCAGCTCAGAGTTCAAAGACCACCAATTCGCAATATCTCGGATTTGCGTAACCGTTACTTAAACATCTGGTACAATCTGTCTCATGCATATACCAAGGACTTGTGGAGGCGGGTTGAAGCTGTGTTGCGCGCCAAAGGTGGCACAACTCGTTATTGACAGGTGGTCATAATGCTTTGGTTCTTGAGTGTATGTTTTTATTTTATATCCTTTTCTTACCATGCACTTTTTAAGCAAAATTGGTATACACTTATAGCATTTTCAAATATTGCTTTTGCTTGGTTCCTGCTTCTAAAGTGCGAGGACCCAATTTTAACCCAAGTCGTTCTTTGATCCTAGCAGGGATCTTCATTAAATGTGAAATAAAAGGCAAACCCCTTGCATTAATGAGGAATTTTCACGTTTTCTAATTTTGACTTTAAACGATAGAAGACAAAAAAATAAACAGGACAGTAGCTATTTTTCTTTCATTTGGGGGCCTAATGAGTGATTTCTAATGGGTTTTATAGCGGACTCTTTAACGTCTCTCAAAAACGATACTTTTTCTCCGCCGAGGTTGTGACGTCATCGTTCATGTCGACACCGAGCGCCTATGCTGTTTACATGTTAAAAGGCGACCTTTAAATTTGTTTTTGTGTAAAGTATCGCACATAATAGAAATTTTTTTGTTATGTCTGGCATTAAAAAATCATACTCTAAATATTGTATTGTGCCACTCTGTAAAAATACAACAACTAATTGAAATGAGAAGATATTTTTCATCGTCCCGAAAGACCCACATACACGTAAAATCTGGACAACTGCGATGAAAAGGGATGAGAAATTAAACCCCAAATTATCATAAATCATCTTTATGGGTTTGTGAAGACCATTTCTCTGTAAGTAAATGCTTGCTTTTGTTTAAATATTATTAATTTAGAACAATTAAAGTATATAAAAATACATCTATACCTTTAAAAGGATTGTTGATTAACCACTGCTATTTAACTTTTAAAACTGCTAATTTTCGAGTATTATCACAGAGTTCAAGTACAATAAATATTTATAAAGCATATAAATATCGAAAAACATATAAATATCTACAGCATAATCTAATAAATAACTCGGGGGAGGGGAAGGTTATGTATTTTCAAGGTATAAATATTTTCTTCAGAGATGCATACTTTCTTGTGTATCAAATCACAGTGATATTTTTCGATTAAATTGGTGACTAATTTGAAAAAAAGTATAATATTTTTAAAATACTTAATAATGATATTACTTTAAAAATTAAATTTAATTTGAGAAATTTTATACATTTTTTAATTTGACACTAATATTAAAGGCAATAAAATTGTATTGCTATTTAAAAATGTATAAATAATTAAGTAAAGCCGTTTAAAGATTTTAAATTTCTCTTCATCATATTTAAAATATCTAAGAATTGGTTTGGTTTTGGAGTGCTACGGTCTACTTTTTGCAACACGAAGGCTAATGAGACCGGTCTCACAATAAATACCTCCTCTAATTTTTATTTTAATATTACATCCGTCTCTATTTATAAAAAACGATGCTACTACAAATGTGTGTGTATATGATATATGTATATTTATTTGACTTGTTTGTGTTTACAAACAAAAGAGCTGTGTTTAGCATGAATAAAGTATTAATACATGTTAAGTAAAATTGGAAAAAAAATATAAATGATTTAAATACCTTTGGGTTTTAGTTCTTCGTATTTCTGCTCCCATAAAATCCGGGTTTTTTGCCGAGAAAGAAAACATTGACATTCTGTCAATTTTCGGGAGGTTGTCTGACTGTCCTTTGGTAAATCTAGGTAGAAGAGACATTTATGACAAATTGAGATAATTAAGCTATCTAGATAGATAAAATAAACCTTCAGGTTTAAATAAAAATAAATTTTGATAGCTAGAAAATTTCAGGAACTTGCAAAAACAAAATCGGAAAATAGTGCGCGCTTAAAAGCAATACAAAAATATTGGTCTGCATGAACGATGACATCACAACCAATCACGGAGCGTTTTGATGTCACGTGATTTTCGCTTAACTTTAAAATTCATTTTTTAAATGATGGACCCAGTTTTTTTACATTTTTGAGAACATTTTTGGAATCTACGAGTCTGAAATTATCAGAAAAACACTAAGTTGTTCGAATCCCCCACATGTGCAAATTCCTCATTCAAGTAACCTATAGCTCACTTCCTTGGTTTATTCAAGAGTCATAAGTAACAACAGGCATTATAAAAATGTGTCATAATCATTATTTGCAAGGGAGAAAACAACAACAACAAAAGAAAAATATCTTCATAATTTCATATTAAATAGAAGTTTTAAAAGCTTATTTTTTCAACATTGAAAAATTTTTTTTAAATTACTTTCAAGCACCGTATGAGCTCTGTTCGATAAATGCAAAAACGTGCGATTATGCAGATGGCGGATTTCAAGTTTCGCCTGTCGTCAGTAAATCGAAAATCAACCAAACTAATCCCTGCGTATTTCAGTTCATTTGTCTTTAGTCTTGTCTAGACTCATTGTCAGGGAACGGCAGAGTCATCATTCTGGTTGTGAAATCAGCGAGTTTATAATTAATCAACTTCAAACTTTCTATTCTTATAACACTAAAGTACACAAGCTCCACTGAGAGTTGGATCGACTTCCATAATGACCCGTCAATTTCCAAATTGCATTCTGGATATCGACCAATCGTCGTCAAACAATGTCTGGCTTGGATACGGGGGAGAGGGGGTTCATGAAATTGTGACAGTTTGTGATAAGAGGATAGGGGTAATAAGAAATGTGATATCACTTTTTTTTGTTAAAATAAAAACATTTAAAATTTGCAGATTAAATTTCGAAGTTTATATAAAATTAACAAATTTTCAAGGTATTGCAAATAAATTTCGTTTAAAACCTTTAATACGAGGGTCACTCTAAAAGTTTTGAGATACAACTAGCTTTTTAAAGTTATATTTACAAAATTTTAGGTGTGTTCAAAGTAGTCTCCTCCAGCATCAATGCACTTTTGTAGACGAATTTTCCACACATTAAATGCCTCAAGCCATTCATTTCTTGGAATAGATGAAAAAATGCATTTATAGCCACATCAATCTCTTCTTCTGAATGAAAACGACGTCCACGTAAGTTCTTTTTTAGATTAAAGAATAACCAAAAGTCACACATAGCTAGATCAGGTAAATACGGCTGATGTTCTATCCCTTTGTTTAAGAAACTCAACTGTTAACCCGGCTGTATGTAAAGATGCATTGTCATGGTGAAGCATTAGTCCCTTAACATTCACTTTTTGTAGAATTTGTGGAAGACATTTAGTGGTATACCAGTTTGCTGTTACTGCCCTCTGTTGTTCCAACTTGAAGGCTTTGAACAATCCCGTACTTCTGAAGAAAACGGCATACATCCCTTTTTTCAGTGCGCGTTGTCTTTTCACCATTGTCGGCGTGGGATCATCTTCAAGGACCCATACTTTGCTTTCTTGATGTGTTGGAACGTGAAAAAACGGTATGTACGTTTCATCACCCGTTACAATTTTAGAAATGATGCGGTAACCACCATCATTTAGCAATTTAAGAGTTTCTTTACTGATCCTGACACGCTTCCCTTTTTGATGCTCAGTTAGATTATGGGGAATCCAACGACAAACTACTTTTTTCAATTCTAATTCTTAATTAATAATTTTGTATATGGCTGCGGATCCAATGTTAAGTTCCTTCTGTATAATTTGTCAGATACAGCGATTATCATCCATTAATATTTTTCGTATGGCAGACACATTATCCGGGATTACTGCCAACGGTAGCCTTGCAATGTGTTCTTCATCCCGAAAAAAATTCCGACCTCTGTTAAACTCTTTAAACCATCGGAATACAGTAGCATGAGCTGGAGATTCATCACCAAATTCCAATCGCAACCGTGAAAGCATTCTTTTGGATTTAATCGTTCTTTAAAATCGTAGAAAATCATAGCTCAAAAATGTTCTCGCGTCAAATCCATTTTTTCGTCTGTTTAAAATTTATTCTACACTAAACAAGTTGAAGTAAGTTAGTAAGAAATTGTCTGCTGTGTTAAAATACTTTGTATCTTAAAATTAAACCGTTATTTTTATTTTGTAAATTCTACTATGCGTGTATCTCAAATATTTCAGAGTAACCCTCGTACTGTTTTTAATTGCTCCTTATTAATAGTATGTTGCTATTGTGTATTAATTATGTTTTGTTGTAAAATTTTAGTCCAGTCTTATACAAAATATGTGCAAAAATCATTATTGTGATAGTCACAAATGTGATTCAAACACAAGTAGTTAAAATTTAAAAATAAAATTTTCAATTTGATTTATAAAGAACTTAGTTTCTGAACTGGAAGTATATGCTGTAATATTGTATGAAATGTGACAGGGGAGAGGAGGTATGTTGAAGTGTGATACTTTGGAACAAAAGGGAGGGGAGGGGCTCGAAAATATAGAAAAAAGTGTGACATCATTTATGGACAACTCCGTATCATATGAAACATATGTGATTTAGGGAATATATATGATAGGAAAGGATGTATATATACCGGGTGGCCATAATTAAACTGACAGTGCTCATAGTGTTTTGTAGAGCGATCTATTTGCGAGAATGACGTCACATTTTGTAGGAAGATTAAACAAGACGGGAAACGAAAAATTCCACAATAAAAATAATTAGTTCCAAAAGTCTAGGGGAATATTTGGCGCTGTGTTATAGAAAATAGAGTGTTAACAAATGCAAATTAATACGGAATAAAATTACCTTTCATTATGCACATTTTCTGATTTAGTTCAAGTGCAATATGACAACACTTTTAAAAAAGCGTAAAATCTACATAAACACCGATAAAATCTCGTGATCTGCAATATCACGTACGCTGAGCAGAAGAAGAAGTTCTTTATTCAAATTTCACGTTACATCCATTGGCACAGTTAAGAAATTAATTTCCGTATTGATTTGCATTTGTTAACACTTTATTTTCTATTACACAGCGCCAAATATTTCCTAGCGGTGACTTTTGGAACTAATTTGTTTTTTCGCGGAATCTTTCGTCCGCCGTCTTATTTAATTTTCCTACAAAATGTGGCGTCATTCTCGCAAGTAGATCACGCTACAGAACACTATGAGCACTGTCAGTTTAATTATGCCCCCCGGTATATATATATATATATATATATATATATTATATATATATATATATATATATATATATATGTATCATTTCGTACAAAACAATGTCTGCATCTGTATTTGTTGCAAATCACGAGTGTTTACCGAAAAAAAGGAAAAGATCTTTGTGACCTTATAGGAGAAAAAAAAGATTTCCTCAAAGCTTTTTTGTCATCAGTACGATGCTTATTTTTATTTCTCCCAAACTTACATGCTGGAACCGACTCAACATTCCGGTTCACTGAAAGTAATTTCAGCTTCAGTGTTTTTATTTCATGTTCACTCTCCGCCTTGAAAAGTAATTTGAATGTTCCTTTGAATGGATTATTTCTGTCGCCTGAATTCTTTTTTTTTCCTACAAAAATATGTTTGATGGATCTAAGATTTCTTTTCTTTCTTTTTTATTTTCTTTTTCGAAACGCTGTCGAACGTGGAGAGAACTTCCCATTTCTTGAAATCTGTTTGATACGCTTTAAAAAGTGTCTGTATTTTACTTTTCAAAATGGTTTTACTTATATATGTTTCCATTTCGCTAAATTTCAGTTCAAAGCGAACGCTTTGTGTGGAGTCGGAGAAAAGTATTAAGAGGTCACAGCGAATAGTTGGTCAGTGTTATTGACCTTTTGTATTACCGTGTTGCATATCTGAAAAATAGATAAAATTCAGTGTTATTTCTACGGCTAGTTTTAAAGGGCTGTTTTGTTGATTCGTGCTACCTTACAACACTGCATTTAACTCAGTTTGTTCAACTTGTGAAACATTAATAATCCGGTAATGGCGGGAATTAAGCGCTGCCGGATCACCAATTTTTCGGATTACAGGTTGTCCGGAAAAAAATTGGAACTGGTGGTCAACTGCAGATCCAAAGAAATATTTCTTAGAAAATACATATTTTCTTACAAAAACCCAAACAAATTCTTAAAACTATGCGTGCGACAACTTGATATACTTCAAATGAGTAGCTATAACGCAGCAATACAGATCAGTAATATTTTAACAAATAAGGAAAACACGTACATCGTACTGGCGCTGTTACCGTGCCTTTTATGATTTGCCCGTACGGCGTACGAGCAATCTGATTTTTTTTGTCATTCTCACTGTTGTAGCAGTATTTAGTATTATTTTTTAGTTTTTTATTTAGGTTTTAGTTCAAATTAGTCGTATAGATGTCCACAAGATGTTACTTTTCGAAGTGGATTCTGTTTGGTTCAAAAGCCCGGGCTTTCTGATAGGTATTGCATTACTCCGCGAGTTTTTGGCTTCACTTTGGCTTTAGGTTTTGAGAAACTTACCGAGAGAGACTTTTCAGAGTTATTTCCCCCTACAGACAAAAAAAGTAAGACCTGCACACCATTGCAAGCGTGTTCACTGAAGAAAAATGACAGCGGCAAAAATATTAGAAAAAAACAAAAACAAACTAGGAATTTCTATTCTGGACTTTGACGTTGGAGTAAATCTGATTTTTGAAAAAAATAGGTTAAGTAAATGTACTTGTAGCCTTTTCATTCGAAAATAGTTGTGCAGTAATTGTAATCGAAAATATTTGTATTTTTCATATGCACAACTGTAAACGCAACTTCCCTGTTTGGCGAACGTGAGAGAGAAAAGAAAACTTCTAGGAAAAACATTATTTTATTAACTGTAAAAAAAGATGCTATACATGCTTAAAATAATTAGAAATATTACTTTTAATTACATTTTCCAGCTTACAAGTGTAAAGTGAACAAAAATATGCAATAAAATAACATATTTTGGATCGAATTCGTGAAAAAAATTGAACTGTTAAGGGGTTAAAGTTTAACGGCAAATAACATTGGCATTTTACAAAACAGTCACTACATTTGAGTAATGATATCAGCCAATATATTTCTTTCGATAATTCTAGTTTTCTACTTATTTTTTTTTTTCATGACGTTATCTTGGATGATCCAATGCTAAAATCTAAGCAAATACTTTTTACCGATGTTCCCAAGTTAAATTTTTTTTCTTTTTTTAAGTATCTAAATTGTCTACGACGGATAATGATTTATGACAACCTTTTGATACCCGTACTACTGCTAACAATACACATCATTAAGGAAAACGAAAATAATTAAAAAAAATGCCTTTTGAGAATGCCCGTGAGGGTGCACATCGTAAATTAATTTAACTAATATTTAATCGAAATTTAATCGAAATCCATACATCCTGTCGGCTTTATTTGTGATGAGGTTTTTGTCTCATCACAGAGGGAAGTTCATAGCGCTGGAATCAGCATGCAGTCATGGAATTGTAGACGAGTGAAAAACATCTTTGAAAAAAAAAAGACAATGGAATTTTTAGATCAAACTCATATAATTTATTGAGTCGACAACTCTTACGGATGACTTTCCACAAAATCTGTACATCGTGTTTAGCACTTTTTATCATGACGATACTTATAAGTACCGCTTCAATCAAACACTTATATATTTCTAATAAAGCCGCACTCACTCAAAAGGATATGAACGAGGCAGTTCCTACAGAAGAAAGAAATGACAGCACCAATCAAGTATCCATTTTATTCTTATAGATTTTATAATTGGCATGCTGCATTCGAAGGTCATTTTCTGGTAGAGTTGATACACGTGTTGTTCAACTGAGTAAATTTAGTGGTGTATTACCAGTTATTTGGTACTATTATTTTTTAGAGACTTCTATACTTCGCAGGTATAGAAGCATTTCATTTGTTTTATTCACAATTTAATGTTTTATTTTCTATTATAGAGTCAAAAATATATGTTGGTACTAGAAAGTACTAGCTGCAAAATTAACTACTAAAATACAGTAAAAAATAATTTTCTTTTTTCTATGATTATTCACCATTACAACTTATCTAATGATGCAAAAATGCAGTAAGAAAGTTGATGATAAATTAATTCAGGATATAAAGGGTTAAATTGCTGTCCCTGCCAACCTATCGGAGTTCAATTATACAAGTCAAGTGTGTGACAATGACGTAGTTTAAGCGTCAGGATCTATTTTAAGTTACTTATGAAACAGGAAAGAATCCACATGGGAAAGAAAGACATTTACTAAGGTTGCTAGAAAAGGATAAAATCACCCGAAAATTACTTCAAGATAGACATAATTACGTTGGTTAGTTTTTATGATAAAAATTCATTACATATATATATGTAATATGGGCGAGACATTCAAAATCACAACACAGTTTATTTCTGGTAAGAAACATGAAATCCGTACAACAGGCAAACACCTTTACAACTTCGTGCACATAAACAATGTGATCCCGCACATACGCTTTTCAAGTAGGGATTCCTCAGGTAAAAAGACTACGAATAATCCCTAAGCACAATTGATCAAGTGATAAAAAATACCCATGTTTAAAGAGAACGCGCTAACTATTGGCTAAAGTAGAACAGACGGAGGCTGAATTAAGTCTACAGCTTGTCTGGAGGGAAAAATCAGAATTACCGCGCAAATCCCCAATGTACTTTATGAACAAAAGTTAAATTAATATTAAAATACGTAAATAAGGTATTTTAATATTACATATATATATTCCCCAAAATCCAGTCATAAGCAATTTTTCTTCTTCTTAGGACGTTTGCGTTTGGATTTGCTTTTGAAAAACTAATTGTCTGCAATGTATTTTTGGCCAAACGCTGCAATTTTCATCCTTCTCCCCCATCCACAACAAATGTCATCAGTTCAAATCGAATATGTAAAAGCAGGATATTTTATCTAGAACATAAATCAGCGAAAGGTAAAAAAATAATGATAAATAAAAAAATATTGCTGCTAGTGCATAAATGCTGGAAATTCAAATTAGCAAAATTAAAAAAAATAAATAAATAGAATATGCTGTTAGTGCCAGGTTAAAAATTTTCGGATTATCCATGCTTCATTCCTCTAAGTTTTTTTCATCCCAATGTTTTATTTATCATTTGCTCAGATTCCCGTAGTTATTATCGTAATCAACTCTGGATTTATTACATAAAAAAGATATCATTTTTTATCCTTTTATAATTATCAAAGTACATTTTTTTACAAATGTAGTTTAAAATTTTTTAAAAGAACGGTGGATGTTTGGAAACGTTTTTGAAAATTAAATTTTGTACACACAAACGTTTACATATAGCTAAAAATATCACGTTTAGACATATGTTTTAAAAACCAGATAAGTTTTTATAAATTTCCTATTTTGAAGCGTTTTCTTAATTAATTTTTTTTGCGTTACCAATTTAAAAATTTTACTTTACTTTTTGCCTTATTGATTAAAACTACTTATTGAACAAATATGGGAATTATTTTAATGATACACTGAATTCGTGAAAAATATTTTTATATTTGTAAGCAGAACTTACATAAAAATTTAGGCATTCTAAACTTAAATTGATTTTTAAACATCTAAATGATGTTTGAAATTTAAAATAGATATCTAAATTAGAGTTTTTGAGGAGTATAAAAAGAATTAGCCTTTGAAAACCGAATAAAAAGAAATTTGATGAGTCCGAAAAATACTATTTAATTCTTTGATACTGTTAGGAATTTCTTTGTGAACCTTGTATTTAACATAAGGCTCTATGGGTATTGGCCAAATTGGCAAGATATCGGCTCGTTGGCTACAGTTTTGGCAACTTATTTTTGTCTCCAAGTATCGCCAAATGTTGCCAAATGGGGCGATACTTGACAACTTCTGGTTCCGGTTTCTGGTCTAATCCGGAATGTTCGAGCAGTTTCTTTGGGCCTATATAAGGCAGGCTGAGCCCCAAACGGAGTTTAGTCAATTATGACCCCGCTGATGCTTGCAATAGAAGAAGGCCTTTGGCCATTCTTGCCAAAGATCTTTAAATTTTTTGTGCGTTTTATCTTCAAAAAACGAAAAGAAAATCTCCAAAAAAATCATAAAATCTTTTAAAATGTAAGAAAAAAAGCTTTAAAACTTTAAAATGGCCATACATCATCATTTAGTAATTTTTTTTACCATGCTTTGTATTTCCATCTCAACCTTTTATTTTCGCTTTACTTGGCTCTCCTCACTTTGGTGAGGGCAGAGCGTAGTATTCAAATTAGTTATTTTCAATACTGTTCTGATGTCCCTGGCCAAAAAATATTTTTGTGTTTTCCTATCCCTAAACTCTCTATTCTTTAGTTACTGTGTTATGAACTCACGAATCCCCCATTCTATCCTTATCTTTCATCTTTTATTGTTTATGCTCTGCTCGTTGTCAGTTACTCTGCTTAGTGTAAGAAATCTCTGGATTTGAGGGCTTGGCCCAGGTAATCCAGTTGACCCATCATCTTGAAGATCTTGAAGAAACGGAGTCGAGTCGTTAAGTAGATTTCTCAGTGTACAGAGTACGCACGGTGTGTTGTGTTTTACCGGTGCTTCTGTTATGTTTTATGCTGAAAGAGGTACACGAGACCACGGAATTCTCCTCGAGTTGTTTAGCGATGATTTTGTAAGCTTGGTACGAGTGTGCAGTATCGTAACTCTGATGCCTTTCTGACATTGTATTTTCCAACTGACTGTCAATAAATAATTGTTTTTGTGCTGTCTTATTTAAAGTCCATTCAATCCCCGAACCCAGCTGTGAAGTTCGTAACAATACTATTCAGTTCTTGCTCAACTGAACAGTTCTGTGCGAAAACGAACATTTTAGTTTGAAATTTGCATCGCTATGTAACATTTAATGAGATTTATATATGATGTTAATCGACAATAATTAAATAACAACATATAATTAGTATATTTAAATTATTAGTAAAATTAGTAAGTATAAAATATTTCAAATAATTTTCGAATAAGTAGAGCAACTGACATTTATTTTTACACTTTAAAGTTGATCAGCTTCATATATTATTTTTAAGGACATATGAATCTTGAACAGTCGAATCAAAACAGATTGGAAACATGAGTTAAGTAATTAAATCCCCTATATAATAATATCCTAAGTTATCTGTCCGTCTGTCCTCGAATTTATGAAGAGGTTGGACCTGGAATGGATCATCCATATTGGATTCTTGATGAGTTAGGTTTAGCAAAATTTAGAGCGAGTAAAGATTATCTTCTCCTAAACTATCGATCTGATTCTAAAATAAATTGGTATAAATTTGCTTCATATCACAGAAAAATACCATCGCCTTTAAAACGTTCGAAATCCACTCTTTCCCCCCTTTTCAAGCGTCATTATTCCAAGCCCTATTTTCCCCGGTTAAGAGCAAGAGATTAAATATATTAATTTATTACATAAAAAATAGATAAAAGACAATTTTTCTAGCATAATGACGTCATTCCTTAATCCATCTCATTTAATCATTTCTTATTTTAAATTATTTAAATATCGTCCGCTTTATTTTCATACGTTTTATCTCTGAACTTAGATATTACGTAAATAATTTTCTTTTATATTTGGCTTAAATAATAGATTAAGTACATATGTGATAATTTTAAATTTAATCATCGATTACTTTTTTGTTGCAATGAAAATTTTATCACCGGTATTAAAAACAAAATCTATCTACCTCCATGGTGTAGTGGAAATGATACTTTCATTTTTGTACTTCCATTAATTACTGTGGTAAAAAAATGGAAAGAACTTACCGATAATTTCTACGTAGATAAGAAAACTTTGAATTATCTTTCTAAATGAATTCAACGTGATTCAAAACTGCATTCATAGTATCAGGAGACTTTAGAAGGGGTACAAAGATAAACAAATTATTGTGAGTATACCAGATAATTCCCAGCCTAAAAAACAAACAATTTTTTTACCTGCCTTATTGGGTATTTTACAATTCTGAAAATTTAATAATTTTACTAATCCCGTCATATGACGGGCTATATGCTAGTGATTTAATATTATGCTGCACAATTTTTGCCGGAGTCAGCTATTGATGTCTTGGAGACTTCAATGTCTTCTTTGTCACATGAAATGACTGACATGTCCCAGAAATAGCAAGGAGCATTTTAAATGCTAACAAAAATTAAATATTTGAAGAGTGTTTGATTAAAACAAAGTTTAATGTGACTAATTACTAATTAATTTATTTTTCAAATAATATGTGTACAAAATTTCAGAATTAAGGTAAATTTTTTTTAAACCCTCGGTGGCAAACAGCCTTCCTTAAGGATTAGGCTTTCAAATGTTTACCACGAAACAGTTAACTCCGCAACAGTAAAATATATATATATATATATATATATATATATATATATATATATATATATATATATATATATATATATATATATATATATATATATATATATATATATATATATATATATATATATATATATATATATATATAGTCATGAGTTATCATTTAAAAATGTCCACAGCTTAAATAACTAAAACGAAACCCTGGAAGAAGGTAGTATTATGCTTGCCGTTAATGTTAAAGAGAAAAAGGTTAAAACTAGCGAAAAAAAGATTAAAAAGTAAACCACAACTAAAACGAAGCCCTAAGTTAGGTGATATTAATTGGGATCCAAGATAATATTGGGAACAAGTTGCTCTTACATAATCAAACTTGGAGACAGAGGGGGGGGGGTTCCAAGCATGGGTCCACACTGTGATTGGCTTGTAAATACATTGGCAGCGATTTCTAAAATTGGCGAAATATCTTGGCAAAGCTTTCCGTGAATTTGTATATTATTTCAACAATCTGAAAGAGACATGATCGTACATAGATTTTTTTTTCAAAGGTAGGGGGCGAGTATATATTTAATTAAAGGCTTACTGACATTTAATTAAAGTTAAATTACAAATTAAATTAATTATAGTTTACCGAAATAAGAAACTTTAAATGCTTTGTTAAATACGTTTTCTGATAAAGCACAGAGCTGCAATATTTACAATTAGAACTTTCAATTTCCATTCGTTGTACGTACCAAATTCTTCTAAATAAAGAAATATATGGATAATAATGGAATAGAAGAATAATGGATAAATAAAGAGAAATAAATAGATAAGAAGGCAATGTAAATCAATGGATAAGAAGCCAATCGTGGAAAGCATCGCCAAGATATTTCAACAATTTTAGAAATCGCTGATAATGCACTTACCAGCCAATCACAGGCCGAGTAGAGTACCAAGTTCCAAGGGCCTGTGTTTAGACTAGGGGTTTAAAAGGGATAATAACCAGACTGGTGCAAGATTTTCACCATTGATTGCAGATTTAAAAGCTCCTGAGTATTTCCTTCATGTATTTACTTGCCCTCACCGAACTCGTGAACCTCAGTTATCTTAATTTATTTTTTTCTTATTTTTAATTATCTTCGACTTTTTTAAGCCTCAATATCGTTGCAAATTATCAGCTATGTCTCTTACCATGCATATACAGTAATCTGACTTAGAGGGCTTGGCCCAGGAAAGTCAGACCCGAGAGCTCCAGTGTGATGTCCAGTGCGATGTCTTCAGCCCTCAGGAGAGTTTTTGGATGTAAACTAATTTTGTTATTATTCATCAATCAGAATACAAGAAGCTTTTTGACAATATATTCCTTAAAAGGTCGTCTTCGGGTTTTATACAAGATCTATATATTTCTTTACAGATTTAGTTTACTGTACCCTTACAAAAATATATGTACAAAAAGCGGTTTGTGTTTTTAGCAATAGCAATTTTTCATGCTTTCCAGTTATAAAGATTTAGGTTAATAGAAATATATCTGCTTTTTGTAAATTTGCTGCATGTTTTGTAAATTTAATACAAGCACAAAAGCTGAAATAGAAATGATTGGCTGTTAAACCTCAAATAGTTTCTGATAGTTTTTGTAACTATTTGCCATAAAGAGCAACCCAGTAAATATACCTTATAACTGCCTAGTCGGGTTTTTTATTCAAAATATTCAATATTTGGAATAAAATATTTTCTCCCAAATTCAGTTTTTCACTCTTCTAAAGCGTTTAACGGTGAAGTGTGTAATAATTTTTTTTTTAAATTTTTCTTTGAATCGTCCAATACTGCAATATTTCAATACTGCATATTACATTTATTTACAAAATACTTCCAGAGACGTGTGAGTTTTATTTGATTTATTCTTTCCATTAAAAATATTTACACGAAAAGAAAATACGTAGCTATTTTGGGACTTTAAATAATATATCCTGTAAAGAAGTTGGAGAACAATAGATGTGTTCATTTAAGACACGTATTCTGTTCCCTTTAAAATGAAACTCCCCTGTAATACGATTTCCAGAGCAAGTATATTAAAATCCAGTGTCATGTACTGGAGGCTGAAATGCCTATAGAAATGTAAGACAGACCGTTTCAGGAGATTCGTTTAATATGTACGGAAAAAATCACTTTTTTGAACATAGAAAGGTTCATATATCAACAGACAAGGGTCTCAGTTAAATGAATCTCCCTTTTTTGTGACGTGTACTCACATATCACGCATATACATAGGTATAAATATATGTATATATATATGTATAAATATATATATATATATATATATATATATATATATATATATATATATGTATATATATATATATATATGTATATATATATGTATAAATATATATATGTATATATATATAATGTATGCATGTGTATATGTATGTATATATATGTATGCATATATATATGTATATATAGGTGTATGTATGTGTTTATATATATGTATATATATATATATATGTATATATATGCAGATGCATGTATATATATGTGTAAAATACAGATTTATACATGTTTATATATATATTATATGTATATATATATATGTGTATACATATATGTATATATGACATATTAAAATTATTACACCTAAAATATCTGTCTTAAACTCTTTCTTTTCCTCTTCTCATTTTTGATACCTAATTTTTCCAGCCGTAAAATGGCATATTTAAAGGAGTCTTCGCCAGCTTTTTAGTATTTAAAATAATACATTCGACATCGGCAAAAACCTCCATTTTTTCATTTCACCTTTTTCTACGTTGCCAACCGAAGAAAACCAAAAACAGCCGAGCTCGCGATAGCCATGGTTACTAGTTAAGTTTTGTGAATACCAATTTTAATTACAAAGTCATAAAGAATCGAAAAGAGAAGCAATACCTCCAACTCTTAGAATTATTAATAAGATTAAAATCTCTAATCTAAAAATGAAGGAAATTTAGTGGATAAATGAAAAACAATAAGCGATTTCCTTTAAGAAATGCTATTAGTTACATTTTTTAGAGGATGACAAAAATTCGCAGTGAATTATTCACTTGAGAAAATTATTACTATAAATGTAAAGAGAAATGATGTCAACCTTAAAGAAGAAATAAAAATTAAGATTATTTTGGAAAAATTATAGATTAGAAGAACACGTTTAAACCTGGGAGTGACATATCTCGTGTTCAGTAACCAACAAAAACAAGTACTTTAAAATTTGATGGATTGCCGGATATACTCTAAAAAATCAATTGTCTTACCGTTTACTTATCTGTATTTTCTTTGATTCTATTTCTTAACTTTTCGTTATGATGCAGAATTCTTTTCATCTTTCGATTAAACTCTTAGAGATCTGCAGTTTTATCGATTGAAATATTTTTACTTTTCTAAAATTTAATTTGAATGCTTCATAAGAAATTCATTTCTGACAGAGAAATATTATTTTTTCAAAGATATTTGATTGATGAGCAAAGTTTTTATTCTCAGATTAAAAAAAAAATGTAAAAGAATTCCATTTGCATCAGTGCACGGTTTTCTCTGAAATGAATCTTTTATGTATTTTGATATTATTTTTTAATAAAACACCAGCGAATTATGCCTTATATCACAAATACTCTTTTTAAAAGAGCTGCGTTTACTGAGGCCATGTAGAATTCATCGACAAGATAAGAATATTTCACGAAATCTTACAAAATTCTTTTATGACTATATACATATTTATAAGGATGTTCATGCACTCACACACATATATAAGTCCTTATGTATGTGTATATATATATATAAAAATATACATGTATATATATGTATGTATAAATATGTATGTATATGTATGTATATATCTGTATGCATATGTATGTATATATATATGTATATGTATATATGTATATGTATATATGTATGTACATATACAGTGAAACTTCTCAGCGGCCACCCTTCTAAACGGCCAATTTTTTTATGACACGGATTTGCCCCTGTCATTTTTCGGGAAATTCTACTCACTTTATGCTTCAATTTTGAGAGAAAAAACTCAAGGTCAGGTTTATGGTCGGATATAAGACAAAGGAATAACTTGAGAAGTTCGTTCCCGCAGTCCCCCCCTTCTAAGAAAGATTAAATCTGTTATATCTTTTGTATTCTCCCCACACCCTTTTGATAGGGACTCCCTATTGCACCATCCATAGAAACTGCAAAAGAACCCATAGAAACTCTGTAAGAAAAATATCACCGGTTTCATTTCATTAGTTGGTCAGTGATGCAACGATGTCGAAATGTATTTTTCTAAATCTCGAGCAGAGCATTGAAGTTCTGCGTGAATATGAGAACTGCAAATCGGCAAGAAAGTTATCTGAATTATTTAACTGCGGAAGAACGGAAATCAAGAAAGTTATTAAAGAAAAGAATTTGATTTTGAAGGAGTACGAAGCCTACAGAACAAATAGAAACAAATTGTAGCCTTAAAATATAAAAAAATATTAAGAAGCATGAAATAAAGTACTATTTTCTCTTTAGATAAGTTTTAAATTTCATTTACATAAGGAATATATGTCAGACTTGTTTATATTACGCATTATAGTAATTATCTTATAACAGTAAATAAAACCCCTCAAAGCGGCCAACCCCTCTAAGCTGCCAAATATTCTCGGTACGGAGGGGTGGCCGCTCAGAGAGGTTTCACTGTATATATATATATATATATATATATATATATATATATATATATATATATGTATATATGTATATATGTATATATGTATGTATGTATATATGTATATATATATGTATGTATGTATGTATGTATGCATGCATTTATGTATGTATATGCATGTATGCATGCATTTATGTATGTATATATATGTATGTATATGTATATATATGTATATATGTAAGTATGTATGTATATGTATATATATATATATATGTAAAAGTGTATGTATATCTGTATATGTATATGTATGTATATGTATATGTGTATGTATGTATATGTATATGTATGTATATATATATATATATATATATATATATATATATATATATATATATGTGTATGTATATATATATATGTATATATATATATGTATGTATGTATATGTATATGTGTATGTATGTATATGTATATGTATGTATATATATATATATATATATATATATGTAAAAATGTATGTATGTATGTATATGTATATGTATGTATGTATGTACTCATATGTACAAATATAAATATATAAAGTTTTCTTTTATATTAAATTTTCTCACCTGATTTTCGTATATAATAATTTATTTTATTTCGTATATAATAATTTCATATATAATTCCGTGTATAATACCTACCCCTTTTACTAAAGCTCAAAAAACAAAACAAAAAAAAAAGAATAATAAAAAAACTTGAAGTATTACGAAAGAGGAAGCTTTAATTTCCCTTTCCAGTAAAATATGTTTTTACTTTCCATGTAAATAAAAAAAAATACGCAATTTGCGCGCACTTGCTTATAACGCCGAGATATATTAAAGTTCCGAGCAATGTTTAAAAGGAATTTGATGCTTTAATGCTGCAACAGTACTTACAATTGCCAGAGATTTCCCCTAATAAAAATGAACGAGAAAGGGGTAATCTTCAATTCCTCTACGAAATAAAAAAAAAGAATATAAGAAGTTCCTTTATTCCTACTTTTTGGAAAGAATTTTTTTCTTTTTCCTCAATAATTCGCCTGCCAGAATGCTTCGCTCGAAAAAGGTAAGTAGTTTCGGTATTTACTTTTAGCTTATAGGTTTCCTTCTTTACCCTATTTTTCCCGTAAAAAAGTAATTTAAATGTTTTATGAAGTTGCCACTTTCAAGGTAGTTTTTAAATATACATGGAGGATGAATAATTTTTTTTTCACAGCTCCTGAAATCAGAGAAGGCTTGACTGTCTTTTCAATCGATATAGTTCTGCTTAAATTGAGTTTTTTCCTATTCTATTTATCTATCCATATAAAAACTAGAAGACCAGCTAGAAAAAATTTCTGTTGAATAAAATTTGGGTTTATCAATCGTAAAGGCCGGGGCAGTATTTGTGTTCTTGTAGGACAATACAAAAACAAAACAAAAGAAGAAAAATATCATATTTGATTCAATAAACATGAGTCTGTAAAATATCTGTTTCTCTTACACCACCATGGTTGATTGCAGCTAATCACATATTAAGTACCCTGACTTTTTAAAGAGTAATTAAATACAAATTAGAGTTAACTCAGTGAACAAAGTACTATTTTTACTAAGTTACAATGAAGTTAATCCTCAATTAACTACTACATAGCCATGTGACAATTAAACATCGATTATTTACATAAAGAGTAGTGAATTTTTATTTGATGATATTTAATTTCTGACAAACTTAAAAAAATGTACCAATTATGGTTAACTGCACATAGGACCATAGTTTACTTTTGACTGGTTCTCCAAATTCCAAACAAAAATTATTCAGTGGAAACGTAGGAAGAGATAAACAACTCAACTTTTTTTTCTCAATAGTTTAAACTACTCAACTCTTGTTTACTATTCGATTGATTTTGTTAATCATGTGTGTTGTATTTTAAGATGGAAAGCCAGATCTCGTAAAAGATAGAATATTCAGCGGATAGAACATTCAGTTCGAACTCAATTTCATTTATTAAAGTGGTATTATTTTCAGTGTTTATGTGGATTACTGTTTGAAGTTCTATGGTAAATAAACCAAACCGCTTTCATTTTCTGTTTGTTTTACAATTACTTAAATATATTTTTCTAATAATCCATAATATCTACTTGGTCAACAATGAAATACATAAATTAGTGATCAGTTCTTAAATTAGCATTTTCTGACTGATTTTCTCAATCATTCCGTAAAAAAAATTCCCATATTTAAATAAAAATGGAAGACAATGACAGAGATGAATATGTTAGGCGATTTATTTCGGAAGCATTACATAAGCTTATATACAAAACAAGTAGTTTTGATATATGAATTTAACTTTTATGTTTCGTTCTTTCCGTACTTTTTCCTCCAAAATGTTTCCCGAAGTTGTCCTTTTTTAAAGTAGTTTATTTATATATACAAGTAGGAGATGAATAATTTCTTTTCCTTCCTCTGTACAACTTCGATTGGTTTAGAGCTTTACTGTCTATGTCTTTTACAACACAGGGGCTAATGAAATGGGGACATTACGAACGGCTACGAACATCCATGCCATAGGGAGATTCCATCCCAAATTGTGGTACCGAAAATCGGTACCCTAACCTTTGGGTCATCATTCGGCCTGTAAAGCTTCGAAAAACCAAAGAAGGATTCCAACTGATACCTTTATGTCTCAATTGAGTTTTTTATTGTTCCACCTGTTTAAGAACTAGGGGACACGCTAGAATAAATTTCTGTCGAACAAAATTTGAATTTACTAATCAAAAATAAGTGACATGGTATCGTTTGTGTGTACAACATAAATTAGAAACGTAGTCAGTTTGGTTTAATGAACAACATTTTTTAAAATATCTATTTGTTATTTTTTTTTTAATAACTGAACATGGAGACTTTCCCGTGTTTCAAAACAGGGAAATTTAATTCTCCTAACTGGTTATGCTGGCAGGGCTCTACCCATTCGACCATTGTACAGCTCTTAAAAAAAGAAATTAATAACATATGTAAAGAAATCAAGTAAATGATTCTGTAGAACAACTAACTAAACCAACTTTTTAACAATAGATGTAGCAGGTATTGCTACAACAATTAACAACAGTTTAAATTGCATATTAATTTCCCCGATATATTTGCTAAATTATAGTTAATTAAATTTAAAGCTACTTTTAATCCTTTCAAAACTGTACAGTTTCTAGGAAAATAGTCCTGGATTATGCTGTTAGCCCTTAATTTGAAAAGATGTTTTTTCAAATATCGATTAAAAATATATTTAAATAAATAATAACAATAATAATAATAATAATAATAATAATTTAAATAATAATAATAATTAATAATAATAATATATAATTTATTTAACATATTATATATTATCGATAAAAATATATATTTATTATAAAGATTTTATATATTTGATTGTTCGTTGTAGCTGACTCAGCCAAATTAAGGGTAAGCACAAAGTGTTTTAGAGGAACGCTCTGATACTTGAATCTTCTAATACTTGAATTTTCCATTTTTATGTTAAAAAAATCTGATGTCGACACAGCATAATTTCTTTGTACACCTATTATATTATACGCATTTTTTCTGCACTTCATTTAAACTTATTTCGTTTGAATGTGAGATACGATTCTTCAATTTGTTAATAAAGTGGACACTTACACATTTGATAAAATATTTCCTTTTAATATTATAGAAAATTTATACATTACTTTATCTATTTATACCCATAGTTGAATTAAATGAGTAGAATTGTGTAAACAATGAGTTACATATTTTCATTCAGTAATAACAACAGCTCAAATACAACCATCTGGCGGTGATCGGGAGCAATAATATCCGTTATATTGAGATTTTTCTTTATATTTGTAAAATATGAGTTTCTATGGGGATGTACGCTTCGAACAAAACATAAAACCGTTGGTACCTGAAAAAGAAACCCACAGAAAATAAAATAAAAATATTTAACAAGATGAGGTGGTGATGTATAGTGTAAATACGTGTTATGGCTCAAACCTGATATTTTAATATGTTTAAATTAAATTTGGATTTTCGTCAACTTAAGTTTAAGTCTTAAAGTAAAAACACGATAGGCATTAAAAGAAAGACAGGTGAAGTTATTATGGAATTAATTATATTTATTAAAACGAGACGTTAAATTGAGATTATGAACATTTACAATTATAAAAAATCAAATTAAAAAAAAGGAAAGGAAAAAAATAAATGTCACTTATAGTGACTGCGAAAGCAAAAATTAGGGAAGACACTATTTCCGATTCCTTTTCTTTTCAACGGATCCAGGTCTCTCTCTCTCTCTTCGCCATTCTGTCTGCCAAGATGAGAACCGCAAGTCTGGCAAGTTCATCAAAATTCCAATGGCCTGGCGGCACGGTGGAACACCGCCAAACACATCACTAAAAATGCCAATGTGTGGAGTGTGGATATGTCATATAATAGAGCCAAATAAATCCACATGTTTTGCCAAACCCCTATGTATTACAGAACTAGAGGGCCCGGCCCAGGCAGTTCTGTAACAACTGCATTCTGTGATTCTGTGATGGAACTTTTGCAACTCAGCTCTCGCCAAGGAGAACGCCAAGTGACGCTCCTGGTATGCATGATGTCATCTGATTGAAATCCAGAGCGGTTTCTGGGATAGAAAAATTAGGTTTTCGCCTCACCAACGTGATAATTGGGAGCTTCGCAGGGAAGTTACAAACAGGGTATTTCCGTTAAAGGAAAGTTTATAGAATTAAAATAAACTAAATGGAACGGAATTAAAATTAAGTAAATGGAACGTTATGACAATATTAAAAACTGATGCAGTCAAAAATAAATGCTAATTAGATGTTACAGCAATGCTAAATAACCTTAATGTTCTTCGGCTAATCGTTTATGAATTATTTGAGTACGTACGTACGTAGAAACGTCACATCAAAACAAACAAAATTCATTCAGGAAGGGTCAAAAGGGATATTTAAAGTTTTAAAGTTAAAGTTTGCTTATACGTGCATTCAGCCGTAAAGCTCAAACTAGTCAATATTGGTATCTTCATAGAAATAAGAAGTCTGATATGTTTTTTTATTACAATACATCCGTTATTTTATACAAGAAAGTAAAAGAAAAAGCGCTGTAACAAATAGGATAGCCTTCTAGCAACTATAGACAAAAACAATCAGTCAGCCTCCAGGTAACAAAGATGTATAGCCTCGTCACGATTTGGCTTATTTGTCTTGGTTTATGTTTTAATTGTTTTGTACCTAACTATTTGTTTTGTGGCTGAGTAGGTTTTAAATATAATATTTGAGCTAGACGTCTGTCATTATTTAAATTTATTTGCCAGAGTACCATTTAGCCAATTTTAAATATATATAACATTTATATATATATAAACACAAAAAACTTAGTTAATTAGGTTAACCCTCTCGCTGCACATCCCGCGATGTCCACGGGCAACATAGATGTAGCAAAATTTGCGCAACCCGCGATTTCCGCGGGCATGCATTTCCTCGGTCTATTTAACTGTGCAACCCGCTCTTTAACCGTTTATTCTTTCATTTTAGCTTTACTATGATTTTTAATTGTTTATTTAGCTGTAAACTAGCAGATGACTTTACTTGTCCACATTTCTGCGAAATATAGAAGAATATTTTGTAGCATTTTGAGAGCGCTTTTCATAGCTGAAAGATGTCTTTCAGGAATCGTTTCGCGAGTGATATAACCTATACTCCTGACAATATTTCCGACACTGATTTCAAATATATTGAAGATAGTTATTGCGAAACTGATAGAATTTCTCGGATTCCTCTGCGGATAGGGTTGAATCTGAAAATTTATTTTCCATTTAAAATGTTCGACAATGGTGCAAAATTTATATGCAAAATATTCATGCTTCATTTCCTTTTCTTGGAAATCCCGGAAGAAATTTCACTATGGCAAATAATGCAACTGACTATTTTGAACTTTATTTTGACGATGTTATGTTGCAAATAATAGTAAAAGAGACCAACAGTTACAAGAGAGTAACAGACCCATGAGACTAACTGCTCGACACTTTGCAAGCCATATACACCCAAATCCCATCAAGAAATAGCCTCGTAGATAGTGTGCTGTCTGTTGTTAAAAAAACTGAAGGTGGAACAAAAACTTCGAAAAGAAACACGAATTTGGTGCAAGGATTGCGAGGTAGGACTTTGCCTCGAGCATTGTTTCGAAATTTATCATTAAAGACTTCATTTCTAATAAATGTTTTGCAAGTCTTTTGCATTTCTTAATTAGTATATATTTTTTGCTTTTCTATTTTATAAAATAAATGATAATTTAACCAAGATTACTTTTCAAAATTTCATGAAAGCTAAATTTCATTATTCTTCAATTTCATTATTCTGAACACCTTTTTTAAGGACCTAATTCTATATTAAAAAAAACTCTTTTACAAATTTTTTTTTGTATATTTTAACTCTAAAATGTATATAGATTTGAAATATGTAATAAAAAAATACGCAATTTTTGAACCTATTTTGATAAAATAAATACGCAGCGAGTGGGTTAATAGAATGTAAAGAAACACAGACATGTACAGGAAATTATAAAGTTATTTGCGTTTCTTCTTAATTTGATAAGCTCATAAATCTATCTGAAACAGACGAAATTTTGAATGTGTTTATGACATCAATGCATTTAATAAATATAATTTCTTTTATATATTTTTTTATTTAGAAAATAAATGGTTAATAGAAATACCTGCACTTTATGAATGTAATATTTCACTTGGGAAATTTTATTTGCTGTAAAGCCATTGAGGATATTATAAGCTAGTGATTTTTATTTTCTATGGTGCCAGAAACTCTTCAGCTATATCTCTTCTGGCATATTTTCTTTCTTTTTAAAAGTTTTATATTACATACCACTAATCTCGAATAATAGCCTATTTTAATTATTTATCTTCTTTGTTCTTCCCCTCTTCATTCTTTGCATACAAAATCACTGCCATATGGTTAACCCTCTTTCATTATTAATTGATCACATTTTTTATTAATATTAAATTTATAACACTTTATTAAAACTCATTTCTTTATAAATTCACATAGAACACTGAAGAATCCTCAATTTTGCCTTAAAAATGTTTTCAACATAGAACTCAGATGGCTATATTATCATCAAGAATTTTTACAGGGCAGTCTTTTTCAAGAAAAATTCCTCTTTAATATACCCGAAAATTTGACAAACCTTCATAAACGTACCCATAGAGACTTCAATAACAGACCGGAAAATCTTTAATTATTTCAATATTCAACATTTTATTTCAAGATTTTCAGGATTTTAACACTAAAACCTGCAAGTACTGTGTCTTTATTACCCCATCCATCAATTTGACAGGTACCATAAAAAACTTTTTGCCTTTATGCTATTTAATTACTTAAATATTCAAATAATCAATTACCAAATATAATTTTCAGTCACAAAATTTTCAATACTTCCTCCATAATTTTTAAAATGTAATTTTCTAAATTGTTACCGAAATACGATAATGTCAAAAACTGATGGATTGAAAGATAAAGAAAGGAGAAGATAATACAATTAAGTAATATTAAAAACTGAATTTTTCAAAGGTTTATGGCTTGAATTTCAATATAAGAAAGTGTTATAGTATTTTGTTTTATAAGCAAAATTAACCGGAAAGTAATTAACGCCTTCTAGTTGATGTATGTTGCGCTATTTTCGTGTCCAATAAATTAATTTGGAGTGACAGGAAATATTTTGACTCTCTTTATTATTGATTTATTTTGACATAAAATTGACATAAAATTCAGAAAGTGCTTTTATATTCAGGAAAAATGATAGAAAAAAATGGGGTTTGAAATTTATTAAGCCGCAGGTAGAAAGAGCAGTTTTGAGATGAATTCTCTTGGCTTTTATGCACCCCCCCCTCTTATTGCATTGAACCTGTCTGAATTTTTACCAGCTTTTAGTTTATTAATTCAAATTTGAATAATCTTTACAAATTTATAAATATTCATATTCCATTAAATTAACTTTTCGAATAGCTTGAATTTCTTTCTTTTTTGTTTGATTTCTATGAATTAAAAGTACTTTCTTTTATTTAAAAAAAAACAAGTATATAAAATTTTTAATAACTTAAAATTTAAAAATTTTTATAAAAAAAACTGGTACTAAAAATACTCTATTCTATTGCGTTTTAAAGTTTTTTTTTACGCTGCAGAAAATCTGAATCGATATTAGTTTTCTCATATTAGGCCTCCTATTTGTCTCCGTTTTGTTGCCGTCTTTGCTGCTGTAGATGATTATCCTTTAGATTTAAAAACTTGGTATAGTTTCATTTCGAGACATAATTTAATCTGTGTATATTTCAGTGGTACCTTATTAAATAGAAGCCATCAATAGTTAATAGCCTAACGGTAATAACAGGTTTAATTAATTTTGAAACAAGTAGAATGCTCACATTTTTTATCATAGTCTAATATACTTCTCTAATACGTATCTAATATTTGTTAATACAGTGCTGGTTCTAGCCGAAATTTCTTGAAAGTATACATCAAAATACTTTGGACATTCGGGTAACTATAATACATCTCCCAAATGCTCTTAGATCCCAGGATTTTCAAGATTTCTTATGCTGAAAAATCAAATACAAATAGATAATCCTGCATTCTCATATTTAAGGCTCCTCTGTCAGTGAAAAGGTGTTCATTTGAAATTTTTATATTGTATCCTACGAATCAGTATCCTTTAAAATTTGTAAATAAAGTTGAGAAAAATTCATTTTTTTCTTAAACAAAATAAAGATTCATTTTTTCTCTCGACATAATTAATATACATATTTTTTATGTATATATAAATCTATATAATACGAAGGTTGCGTTTTAAGTTTTTACAAAAGACCAATAGAAGGGGCTATTAAAATGTATCTTCAGAATACTTGTAAAATTCAAATTTTTTCTTATCTTGGAAACAAAAGCATCTTAGAAATCGTCTGCGTATTTTCTTTATAGTGAATGTTTAAAGTCCCTCCTGTTGAATTTACCATGTAACAAAGTAATTTATTTAAAAAACGTATAAAATTGTTTGTATAAAACACAGCTTAAATTTTTTGAACAACTCCATTTTTAACCTATTTTTCGTTATTAATACAGAAACTTGAGCGAGTGAAAAACGATAAATCAAATTCTAAACATAAAAATAAAACGTAAAAGAATCGTCATTTAAATTATGACGTCATCAGATCAGATTTCGATTTCTCCACACCTCCCCAGTATGGTTGGTGCACTGCAAGCCATTACCACAGTCTGTAGGGGGTATGGCTTATCAAGGTCTACTAGGGAGATGATAAAATAGTCTTGGCGGACGATGGCTTCGGAAGCGGTTTTCCTCCAAAGATCAAAGGCAGTCAGATGCTCAACTAAAGTGCACAATAGACCCTATTGACGAATCCACGCGCTTGGCTCATTTAGTTGTCCAGTGTGTAGATGCAACCTGTAAACCATCATACAAGGTCACCATGAAGAAGTGATGAACAACTGGCCATAGGTTGGAGGCTACATGAAAGAAGCAAGTGAGTGAAAAAAATGGAGATGACGCATTAAAGCTTTCGTTGGATGATTTTTTTTATGTTTTTGAGAATGCATAGAATAGCTTCTTGAAACGTTTGGTAGTGAAACACCACCAGAAAAGAATAGTTATTATAACCAACTATAAAAAGACAGATTATAATTGGTTTGCAAAATTTCGTCGTGGTCGTGCGTCAGTCAGTGATGAATCTCGTAAAGGACGACCAAAAATTGGTAGTGATTCCAAAGAACATCGGTGCTGTGCTCAAGATGATTGAAGATTGTGATGACACGGAACGTGAGATAGAGGCATCCCTTAGCATATTACAGACTGCAATATATTCGATTTTGCTCGAACATTTAGCTGCTAAAAAGATTTGTTCTAGATGGATTCTGAACAATTTGACAGAAGCTCAAAAAGAGGCTCGTGTAATTTGGTGTAAAGAAATACTAAAAGAAAATCCATATCCGCAACATCAAAATCCGTATACAACATCATTACAGGCGACGAAACTTGGATATATTCGTATGAGCGCAAGATTAAACAACAGTCCACTGTCTGGGTGTTTCAAGATGAACTGAATCCCACGAAAGTTGTTCGTTCACGAACCACTTCCAAGATAGTGATTGCTTGTTTCTTCGGCCTTACAGGACATATCGCAACCATTTCTTTAGAGGATCGAAAAACTGCTAAATGGTATACAGAAATTTGTTTGCCAAAAGTCATCAACGAAATCAGGAAAAACAAAGAAAATTGGCGCATTATTCTTCATCACAACAACACCAGCCCCCACACAGCACCTGAAACAATTGGTTATTTGAAGCATAAAAACATCGAATTAATGTCCCATTCTCCATATTCGCCTGATTGTCACCGAACGACTTTTTCTCGTTCTCTTATGTCAAACAATAGCGATTTTACTCACCTGTAGAGACTGTTGATGCTTTCCAAAAACCATATTTCTCAGATATCAACTTCATTGTAGAAAAATTGTTTCAAGAATTGGTTTGAATGGATGGAAAAGTGTATAAATCTTAAAGGCGAATATTTTGAAAAGCAATAAAACAGTTTGTCCCCAAAAATTCTTTTCCGTCCTAATTTTTGTAAAAGCTTAAAAGGCAACCATCGTTTATGTGTGTAGGTTTATCAGATTTATGAAGTACAGAGCTTCCGTTACGTTAAAACTCGTGCATCACTCTGTGGTGAGTGTCTTTCAGCATGACTGTATGCAGCTTAACATTGCTAAGCAAATCCTTGCAATAAGAAAGTATGGGTTATTTTCAATTGCAACACTAAAAAAAAAACTATCTGCCGGTTACATATATAGTTACATAAAAATGTGGGAGAGTCAATAAAGATGGTCCGATAGTGTGGTAGAGTAATTCTGAAATGGTCGCCTAAATTCACACAGGTGTTCGTTACAATGGAAATATCTCTTTTGGAGGCTGGCAACCAATAATAGAGGAAAAACACAGCCATCTGGTATTCATTTCTGGTACTGTCGGCGTTAGCTGCAGATTATTTTTGACAAAACAAATTTTTCATTCGTTGGATTTTGAAATATCATTTTTAAAGCAGCGTGCAAACATCACATTCTGCGTTTTTCTCAAGAAATCACCTTCTGGGATGCTGGAGATGCGGAAGAGACAGAAACGATGCCATAAAAAACTGCTGTATACGAGTGGCATAAGAGTTTTCGTGAAAGTCGCACAAACATCGAAGATGACATTCCTATATACATCCTCTTCCATCTCAGATGTGAATGTTGAGCGCATTCGAGAAATTGTGCACTCTGACAGGCGAATAGCCATTGATGCTTATTGCCCCTAAACTTCACATGGGAGTGTTCGCAGAATTCATAATAATTCTTAAATGGTCAATACAAAACTTTACCTGGAGGTACTGAAAAGACTACGGGATGCAATCAGACGAGAACAACATGAAAAAAGGACAACAAATGACTGGTTTTTTTTTACCTGACAATGCTTCACCATTGTGAAAAAGTGCCTTGCCAGAAGCAGTGTTACCACTCTGAAACACCCTCCTTATTCTAGCTCCAGCAGATTTTTACTTGTTTCTACAGCTGAATGTGAAATTGAAGATACACTGTTTTGTGGATTCACATGAGGTAATCGATAATGCGAAGCAACTGATGGACCTCTTAAAAATGGATTCCAGGTGGGTTTTGAATAGTTATACGAAATCTGGAGCGAGTGAGTGGACACAACCTAAAATATAAAAAGTACACGTTGGCCATGCTTAAATTCTCTTTTAAAATCGGTAGTTTGCCGAATGATGGCCGAATGGTTATGACTTTGGTCTTCGGCTTCTGAGTTCTTGAGTTTGAATCTATCAGTGGCATGGATATTCTTAGTCACTCGGTAACTGCTTTAAACAGTAGGTTCTGGTCTCATTCCCGCTAGTTTTTCCATACTGAGCAAGGCAGTACTTTGAAGGCCAACAAAGTAAAATTGTCTTATTTTTTAATGATTTGTAATTGATCAATTCCGGGTATTTTTTATCCATACCCTGTATATTGGCATAATGAAACCTAATAATGCTACATATTGACTCCAGGATTCCGAATAAAGAATTTAAAAATAAAGATTGTAGACAATGAACGACCAGGGTGTTTCTTCGGCTGTTTGGTAAGAGAAGATATTCTACAGCATATTTGTGTAACGTATCAAATGAATGCTAATTTAAAAATGTAGTTCATTAATTAATATGTGATATTACTCATGCCAGGTGAATAACAAAGAGTAACAAGTCGAATAACTTTTCTTCATTTCGTTTTCTGTTAAAAGTTCGCTCTTAAAGTTTACATAATATTTATGAATCTCTGAAAAAAAAGTATTTCGGCTAAAGTTTTAAGTTTTTCCTCGAGTACGTGAAAGCTGCGTTTTAAGCTCTGTTTGTATTAATGAAATGCATTCTTTACGAAACTTTTCAAGTCCTACAAAACAGAAGTCTTTTATGGAATGCCGTTTTAAAAGCGTTGCAAAACATTCCAGCCTCGAATACTCTTTAAAATTTACTTTGTTTTTAAGACCTTTTTTAAAAGGATAAAATGCAGCAGATAGAAGTAAGGTTAAAAAAATTTGGAAGCTATATACAGCGAAATAGAATTTATATTTATAAGATGCATTAAAAGAATTTTTTTTTCTGTTTTAGTGATTTATTCTTGTTTGTTCATTCAGACGTTTCCATTTTATCTCGGAGTTAAGTATTCTGGAAAAAGGGAGAAAATGTTATGTTTCAGAGATTTTAAATGAAACATTTCCGTATAGAATATTAAGCCAAACTATTTTATAGTAACTATTTTAGTACCGTGTGCTTGGAAGTTCTCCTATTTTTAAAATTGTATATTAAAATAGTGGAAAGAAACAAAATGATGTATTTTTATCATAAAATATTCCTAATAAAATACTCTATATGTACATCTCATAACTAGAAAGGTTTTATAAATTTATGTATTTATTTTGTATATGCTGAATCAAAAGTTCAATATTAGCCCTCGTGTTGCAAAATGTAGACTATTGTTTCAAACCAAACAAAAGGTTCAATGAAAACTGCAGGAATTAAGTTTACACACAAGTAGAATTATACTCGTTCTTCTCATGTGTTAAGAGATGCCCTTGACTATGACCTTCACTATGACCATACCTACTGGTCACAGTCAAGGTTCCTGTCTAATTATAACCTAATTAGACAACACGTTGGTTACTCATAATTCTTTTATGAGAACGTTCTCACCTCTTTGCTTCCTTGTGAGCTGGAGAGTATTAAATTTTTGTTTGGATTACTTTTTGCCTAGAGGCCTAAATTGATGTTTTGATCTGTTTTACGTTCAGAGGTTAAAGTGTAGACTTTCCCCTTCTATTCCGTATAGAAATATAAATGGTATTCCGTTATACCCTAATACATTGGCCTTGACCTTGAGAGATTATCCCGTGCAAATTTTAATTAATTTTCTACCAGAAACCTATGGATTAGGTATTCCGTTAAACCCAACTACCTTGACCTTGACAGATTATCCCGTGCAAATTTTAATTAATTTTCTACCAGAAACCTATGGATTAGGTATTCCGTTAAACCCAACTACCTTGACCTTAAGAGATTATCCCTTGCAAATTTTAATTAATTTTCTACCAGAAACCTATGGATTAGAGCGGAGGTTTGTAGATTATTTTCATTTACTTCTCGCAATATCGTGAAGAAAATTCCATGAGTACTGGGTAGAAAAAATAGTTTTATTTTTAGAAGTAATATAATTTCTTTTCACTAATATAAAGTACTATACAGTTGAGACAGAAAATCCTTATCTTTTACACTGTCAAATAATTGTTTTTGAACTGTACAACAAAAATATTTTTCTTGAGAATATACCAGAAGTTGTAACCCATGATTTGTGCACCACTGGAGTAAAGAGTACAATAGATGTGACTACTGTATACTTTCAAAAATTTTTAAGGTTTGTAGTGAGTGCACCACTGGATCGTAAATTGAAGTTTTTGCTTTTTCAAAACTTATACACTCGCTTATGATAAAGCCTTTAATGAAACATGTATATTCTTTCTTTGACTCCTCGAAATTTTTCGTTTTAAGAGTATAATGTTTCTTTATACGGATGTAGATGTCCACGCTTTCACGGGTGCTTTTATTCTTGGTATTCATGCACCAGTCCGGGCATAATTGGCCATGAGGTCCTCCAGGCTTATTCCGGCGGAAATGAATCAACGCTGTTGGTAATGTGTTATAAACAGACTTGTGGCGTCACTCTTCAATGTAAATCACTTTCACCATGGTTGCATCTTCTGCTCTGTGATATGCAAATTTCACCATGTGGGAAATGCAAATTTACGGAGCGAAGAAGCCGTAGTTGATTTTCCCGACGGGTATAAATACCCAGCACTAACCGCTAGTAGCGGCACTAAATGCGAAGCCGCAATGTTTACACCCAAACAGAGAACGTCTTACGTTAACCACAACATATACACCAATAACACTCGTATTCCCTGGTCGGATACTGTTAAGTACTTAGGTGTCACTTTAAATAAAAATTTAACCTGGAAACATTTTCTTTTGGTCAAAACTAAATATCGGAACTCTAAGTGTGCTCTTTACCCACTAATTTCTCGCCACAGCAAAATGAATACTAAAATAAAGCTGCTCGTTTACACTTCCTTTTTACGTCCCATTATTACCTATGCAGCACCAGTGTGGTCCTATGCAGCAGATTCTAACATTAAAATTCTTACTGTTCTTCAAAATTTAATTCTCAGAGAAATCGCTAATGCTCCCCGGTACTTTAGAAATAGTGCCATTCATGAAGAATGAAAAATTCTTCCTATTCCAAATTTTATCTATAATCTCTCCACTAACTTTCATAAAAATCTAAACAATGAATTAATTAATAATCTAGTCAATTAAGATCCCGCTGATGCTTGCAATAGAAGAAGGCTTTTGGCCATTCTTGCTAAAGATCTTTAATTTTTTTGTGCGTTTTGTCTTCAAAAAACGAAAAAAAAAAATTCTCAAAAAAAAAAAAAAAAACCATAAAATCTTTTAAAATGTAAGAAAAAAAGCTTTAAAACTTTAAAATGGTCATACATCATCATTTAGTAATTTTTATTTATTTATTTATTTTTTTTACCAGCTTTGCATTTAATCTCATGCTTGTATTTTCGCTTTTCTTGGCTCTCCTCACTTTGGTGAGGGCGAAGCGTAGTTTTCAAATTAGTTATTTTCAATACTGTTCTAATGTCCCTGGCAAAAAAAAAAAATTGTGTTTTCCTATCCCTAAACTCTCTATTCTTTATTTACTGTGTTATGAACTCACGAATCCACCATTCTATCCTTATCTTTCATCTTTTATTTGTTTATGCTCTGCTCGTTGTCAATTTCTCAGCTTACTGTAAGAAATCTTTGGATTTGAGGGTTTGGCCCAGGTAATCCAGTTGACCCATCATCTTGAAGATCTTGAAGATCTAGTAGCGGCGCGGCTAGAAGTTGTTTGGCCATTTTGCTGCCCTTAATGTATATGCTGTAAATACCTTGTAAATAAAATAGTGGTAGATAAGTCTTTTTGTCTTTTTCCACTTTAGACGGCAGATGTTGGATACTTGGTCATGCTTATATGAAGTCCCATGGCAAGCGCCCATTTAGGGGTCCTCCATATTATCTTATTATTCATTAATTATTTGATGTCAAAAATTTATTTAATGTTTACATGTGAAATTTTGAAAAGCAGGATATCAAAATGATTCGCAACATATAAGTATAATATGAGCTGTATTGACAGCTTTTATAACTCCGAAAGTGAGTATTCAGTTATTGTCGGAAATGAATACTCAGAATATTCTTTCAAATTAGTTCACTTATAGAAATTGAGTACTCATTCAAAAAGTTATGAATAGAGAACTAAACCGACTACAGTCTGGCGAACTTGGGCTATGTTAACCTCTGAAGGAACTTTTTCGTTGAGTTTTCTATAGCTAGCTTTCTTACTTTAATCCTTCTGTTATATTTTATACATTATGTCATACCTTGTTCCATCTTACCACCTCAACTACAAAAATATCTGAAGAAGAAACGAATAATAGTTTTTTTAGTTAAAATAAAAAAAATACATAAATTGGAAATTAAACTTAATACAAATAACATTTTTACTGCTTAACAACATAATAAATATTTTTATAAATTTGAGAATAGAAGTATGTTCAGGCATCTATTCAAGTTCTTTGCAAACAAACTAATCGACGTAAATCATAATTAACTATAAAAATTTCTGTATTTAAGTTATAACCATCATAGGAGAATTAAATATATTTATAATGGATGTTTTTAAAAATCTAGAATATTTAACTCTAGAACTTTTTGATACTAACTACAGATTTCATATCGTTGAAAAGTTTACGATAATAAGCTTTAATCCATAAATGTAAATATAAACATTTCAGATTATTGAACGTACATTTTGATGCTGCAAATTGGAAATTGTTCTGTGATATATGAAAAATAATCCAACGAGAATAACAGAAACGTAGCGAAGAGCGAATAATTAAAGCTTTTCAAAAGTCGGCATGAAATTTGAAAAGATCCGCTGACTTGCTTTGAATGTATTGCAGGTTTTTATTTTCTCCAGAATTTAAATCACAAACGCTGTCTCTTTTCGAATATCTGCTTCAAAATCTCTCCTCTAACTCATAACAACAGCTTTGCCACACAAAAGGCTACGCATTGAAACTTATTTAAGGGAGAAAAAGTCATTTAAACGAGTTGAATCTTAAATTCTATCCATTTTCAAAAGATAGCTCTGAAAGCAGCAAAGTGGAAGAGCTCGTTGATAAGGCATTTTTATCTGAGAATATCTGCGAGGAATATATGGGATTTCATCCAGAAAAAAAATACCATTTGAATGCATTTTGAAATCTTTTGCGTTTAATCGATTTCAGCTGCGTTTCATCTATCGTAATCGAAGATAAAATTGTCTTCCATTTTGTGTGATCGATTTGAATTTGACGGAGCAACAAAGAATGAAAATGGCGCCACTTGTCAAAACTGTTTTTTTGTTGGTAGCCAAGAGGTTTGTGTTTTGCAATTCGAACGTAAATATCGGATCCCACAAATTTATTCATTAAGGAAAAATATTGCTTGACGTGAAGAAAGATTGATAAAAAGGTGGCTATTTAGCCTGTCAAAGGATACATTACTATTCTTAAAACTGCTACAGAGGACTTCAAATGGAAAATCATCAGTGTAAGAGATTTTTTTCGATTCAACATGAAGTGAAAAGCTAATAAAATTTATACAAATTCATTAACATTATTGAGTTTTACCGCTTCAAGTAACATATTTAATAATATACACATTAAAAAATAAATGAAATTTTGGAAATAAAGGGCCTTACTAATTTTAAAATTAAAGTTTAAAACTAAGATTGATAAAAAATAACATTTAGCGTACTAAAAATAAAAATATATTGTATGTAGTAATTCAACTGATGTTAAGATATAAAAAAGAAGTTATTATAGAAAGAAGTTACTGTTAATATATTTGACTTTAGTCTAATTTAAATATTTAGTTTCTATACGACGTAAATGATCATTAATATACATGACACAGTCATTATATATTGATGACTGTGTTATTTTTATTGTAACTTGCATTAAAAAAACTGTGAACAGGATGGATAGAATAGTTAATGAATTTAGACTTTTAATAGTCATAAATTTTGACTTTCATTTAAGAATTTTCTTGAGGTAAAATGATATGTAAATGTTCAATATTACAGAAGAAGTAAATAAGGTAACTGCTTACCTTTTGTTTATGCTGGGATTCTCATGACTATAAATCCAAGACACGACTGTTCAACACACACACTTTTTATTTCACAACACTTCACGACACATAGAGAATAAACTGAGACATGAATACAGAATTATGAATTATGTTACGCTTTAAACCCGGTTCATATATGAATAAGAATAGAATACAGGAATAACATTTTTAAAACCGACGCCGAAACTCCAACGGTTTTTTCTCCTAGACCAAGTTTGTTTTTCCCACCGCTCAATAGCGCTATCTATCTTTCGGTGGCGAAATTAATCTAACACAGGAAGTATGCAAGGAAAGGACTGTCACTGTTCACTTATAGAACACCTATTAGGGCTGTAAATAAAATTGAGAGTAATATTCTTTTTTGTTCCATTTTTCTTTGATTTTTTTAATGTATTATTTTGAAACACCGAAGAGAATTATGAATAGCCCCGTATAAATTTTTTCTGTAAAAAAATATCTGCTCTAAATATTTAGCGTTTAAGTTATATACCTTTGAAAATTAAGAAGTTTGTTCGTTAGTGTGTTTGTTTTTTATACATAACCACACGGTTTGCAATCGATTCGCTAAATTTTGGACATCATTCATATATACCGCCAAATAATCACTGTCAATATTAAAACCTCTGCTGTTCATCGTATAACGTAATATGACAACATAAATTAAAGTTGATAACTAAGATGCGGTCAGTAAAGAAACAAATTATTGAGCGTATACCAGATAATTCTCAGCCAAAGAACAAACCATTTTTCTACTTACCTTATAGGGTACTTTACAATTCTAGAAAATTAAAAATTTTACTGATTCCGTTATATGACGGGCTAGTATATACAACAATAAAAAGTAATAATTCAAATAATTTGAAAACAGTTTTATTTCTAAAAATCAGGGTTGGCAAGGTTTTGTCACAAGTGGAAAAAAACCATGGTAAAAACCACCCCGGCAAAAATAGGTTTTTGACACATTAATGGGCATTTATGTTGTTTTACCTATCTTAAATTAACATTCACAGACTAGTGTTACAATACATTAGGATGATCACACGATCTCATTTTAATTTCTGCAAAATTATAAATTTCATCATAAAAAAATCTTAAATTGAACAAAAAATCAAATTGTGAGTCTGATTTTTATGTTGTAATAAATTAACAATATATTTAAATGCATAGAAGTTATAAACAAATACTTCCAGTTTTAAAATATCAACCTAATTAATTAACATAATGCAAAATATAAACAATAGTGATAAGTAAATTATATTAATATATTATACTGAAATAAGTAGAGCTCTAAAATTCTTATTTAAATTTTATTCTTTTTATAATACAAAAAATTACACTTGAGGGAGGATCAACACTTGTTTAACTCAGGATAGAACAGATGAGTTCTAGTTTGAACTGGTTAGTGGATGATGAATGGACTTCCAGGTGTATGAAAATCTGTCAGCAGAGAGAGATAAGAGTAGTGCAAAAATAAAATAAAAAAATAAGAATATATTTTTTGTTTATTCATTTGTTTATTTTTACTAAGAAAACATTTTATTTGTTGTTATGATTCTTTTTCATATAACTTGCATCACTAAATTTATTTATGCAAATTCTGATTTTTGCCATTTTTGCCGGTTATTACCAGTTTTTGTCATTGTCCTGGCAAAAATACCTTTCTGCCGGCAAAATGACCAAACCTTGCTAAAAATGTATCAAATAAACTTAATCGTAATAATTTCATAGTATCTTCGGAAACTCAGTAAATTTTTACATTAATTTAAAAATGAGTTAGACCCATGAGTTGAAAAATATCCCGTCATATTCTACAAATCTTTGATAAGCCAAATGAAAATCAAATGCAAAGTGAAAATTAGTTTAAAAAAAGAATAACCTCATAAAAATTTCATTCTGTAACACCCTTGCTGGCTTAAAAAAAAGTCTTTTCAAGCAGAGCTCAAATTTTGTTTCTCGTTAAAAATGTATCTCATGAAGCTGAAAATGTAATTAAAACAACTTTTATTAAATGTGATTCCGGGAATTTTTTTTTCTGCATTAAATCATGTTTTATCCTTCCTCTCTAGACAAACAAAGAATATAATTAAATTTTTGATGCAAATAAAAAACATAATTTTGTGTGATTTTTCGCAGTTATTTTTATGATTTTTTTCCTTATTTCCCCATTTAAATTATAGTTTTTTTTCTGCTTTTGTTATTGTTTTAAAAGGCAAAAATGACTGCTACGTCGTTTGAAAATTTAATAATTATTTTTGTTTCTCTTGGAGTAAGATTAATATGAAATATTTATTAGAAAAAATTATCAAAACGCCTTTATAAATGGGAAAAAAGTAATCCAGTAATTTCAGTTTTGTTGTAATTTGTCGCAGCGTTTAAGAGAATGAAGTTTGTGATATCTCCTCCAATCCAAAAGCATTAACATGGTTCAGAACGACTTTGATTCCGATAAATTGACAGCGCGCATGTGTTAATTAATGATGTGAAATGGTTAGTATGGTGGAGATGGGAAGAATTTTGATGGAGAATGCAATCTCTCGTTTTTTTATGGAGGAAGTTTTTCCAGCAATTTTACATCACTGGGCTTCATTAATTGTCAAGGAATTTTTATATTCTGCAGTTCCATTTACTATATTTTTAAGTCTTTAATCCATTCGAATTTGTGCTTTAAAATTAGAAAAAAAACTTTATGAAATTGGTATCTGTTTAAAAGAGATTGTGATGTTTCCGCCTTGTAAAGTTAGAAATAAATATTACTTTTTGTCAATGAATTTCCAATTTTTCTTTTCTTTATCTTTTGAAAAATACAATAGGGTCTGTTGGGATAAAATGGGTATTTTTTTAAAATTTACTTAAAAGACACATCATAACTTTTAACAATTATATTTCAGCTTTGTAATATATTTTTAGACATTTGTTGGCAACATTTTCCTTAAGAAATTTTATATTTTGCATCTGTCAACATAGGTTGCCTTGCATGCAAGTCAGGAATAAATTCTTTTTTACTGAGGTGTTACAAACTTTTAAAAAAGTAATATTTTATTCTTTTTATGGTCAATATTTTTTCAATAATCAACTGCAAGGATTTCTGAACAACAGTTTTTTAAAAAACAGGCAAGAAATATTTTAAATATTTTATTTTTTAAGGATTATTTTTGTATGATGGGGGAAAATGGGTATTGGTTAAGCTGAGCAATTTATTTTAAAACTAGCTGCAAGTACTCGGCTTTGCCCGGGTTTAAAATAAGGTCTTCTGTAGAAGCGTACAAAACTGTCTATTTGCATGCAATAAAAGGGTACATTTATCTTAAAGCAATGTTATAGACAACATTTTTGGCAGTTCCATTTGGAGTGTGTACAAGAGATTTTCATCTTTGCCCACTCTAGAGCAGGCCAAATACAACTGTCCATGAAGAAAGCAAGGTGTTTGTAAGCTATACCAGCAATCCCAAGAGACTGGCCCTGTGACTTGTTGATTTTCATGGCAAAGCACAGTTTCAAAGGGAACTATATTCTCTTGAATTGTCTGGTGTTGTCTGAGGGAATGATAGGTATCTTGGAATGAAGATTTCCTCACCCTTAGCACACCCTGTGAGTACAGTGGCTTAAGTGACATGTTGCATTAGCTTTTTCACAATTAATCTTGTGCCATTGCACAACCTGGGTGTATCAATAATTCGGATCAGCAATATTGGAGCACCAACTTTCAGAATCAAGTTGTAGGCTTTCAAATTAGGAGTCTGGATGGAATTCAAGAACTCAATGGGATATAGTACTACTTCGTCATCATTAAGGATGCAGTCTATGGACTTGTAGGCATATTCTTGCCCTGGAAGCTGCTTCTGAATGGTGACATTGAGCTTATCAACCATATCATTTCTGCTTGCCATCATTGCTCTGTAAGAAAGCCAGTCCTGATCCTTGAAGTTTTGCTGAATGTGATATCTGTTGCAGTATTTTCTTGCAGTAAAGTAAATATAACAAAGAAGTATTGCGTTTACTTATCGCTTATGTTTAGTAGAGTTTCCTCTAAAATGTATACACGGCTCAGAACAGGCAAATGGAGCACTACTTTTGTCTGGGGGAGGCCAGAGTGAGGTAGGGATGGAACGAAACCTGTTTATGATCCTTCCGTATGTAATTTTGTGGACGAGTACCAAATTTCACTTTACTTGGCTATCTGGATCTTGAGTTATAAGGGAACAGACAAACAGACAACAAGTGCGTCTTATATATATAGATATTCTAAATTTTTAGATGTAAAGATTTAAACCAGCCCTTCAATTTTAGTGTAAATAATATTACATAGTATTTTTTAAAATTTATTTGCTGTGGCATAGAGTAAATTAATACAACAATAGTGAAATTGAGCTTGTAAGCTTTAAAATACATGTGTTTATAAGGCTGTTTTGTACATCCGAGACTAAACATTATCTACCACCTTTCACTGTGTTCAAAGTCTAAATTTATATGAAACTTGAAATGGTAAAATGGGTATAAAGAGAAGTAAAAAATTATTAATTTGCAATTTAAGAAACGGTATAAAACTGTTTTAATAATAATGGTTATGAATCTATTACATGGTAAACAACCTACTTGTTTATAGATTTTAAGTGAAAAAGAGTGCAAAATGAGAAATCACGCTTTTTGTACCCATTTTACTCCACCAGACCCTACACGATATTTTCGACTTTTTATTCAAGTTACAAGGAATGTTATTGAAAATTTTATAAGATTTATAAGAACTTTTCTCAAATAAAAAAGTTAAACATTTATCACAACATGTACGCATTAAAAATGCCACTGACACAGTTTACGATTCCTTTTCAGAATTTCTCGTGTGATACCAAAAAAATTTTGAGCTTTTTATTTTCGTTCAGATGGATGTGTGATTAGATTCTTAAATTAGAGGAAATGTTTTGCTATCTTGCGAGATAATCGTGAATTCTTCATTGGAAACAATAATCGTAAAGTGAAACCTTGCTTTTCAACGCGAGCAAGTTGATGTGTGAAAAGGTCTTAACGCATTGTATGCGGGACAAGTACTAGTGCGTTTTCTAACGTGATACTTGAGCGCGGGTCACGTACTAGTACGGGTTAGTGTAACAACATGGTTTGTTTTTGGGTACAAATATAACGGTATATACAGGAAAACGAAGCCGAATGTTCTTCTCTACTACATAGATTCTGGAAAAAATTAGACAAATAAAAACTAATTTTTACATTATTAGTTTTATGATTGCTCTTTTCTTTTTATAATCCTCTATATAATAATAGCCTAAGCTATCTGTACGTATGTCCTCCAATTTATGAAGTGGTTGGACCTAGAATGGATAGAGGCATCCATTCAAAGCGAATAAAGTTTATCTTCTCCTAAACTGTCGATCCGATTCTAAAATAAATTAGTATAAATATGCTTCATATCACTGCAAAAAATACTGTCGTCTTTAAAACGTTCGAAATCCAAACCTTCCCTCCTTTTCGAGAGTTTAATGCCATTATTTCAAGCTCTATTTTCCCCGGTTATGAGCAGGCGATTAAATGTATCCAGTTACCACTTAATAAATAGGTAAAAATAACAATTTTTTCTAGCATTGGGACGTCATTCCTTTAAACATCTCATTTAATCATTTCATATTTTAAACTATTTAAATATCGTCTACACTATTTTAATATCTTTTATCACTGAACTTAGATATTACGTGAATGATTTTCTTTTATATTTGGCTTAAATAATAGATTAGGTACATACGTGATAATTTTAAATTGAATCATCTATTATTTTTTGTTGCAACGAAACTTTTACCACCGGTATTAACAATAAATTCTTTTCATATAAGTCTAGGAGTCTATTTCACGGACTAATAAATATCTAACATTTAATTTATATATATTTGGAAATTAAGAAGTTTGCTTTTTTGTGTGTTTGTTTATTATACATAACCACACGATTTGAGTAAATGAATTGAATGTGATTCTAAACTGCATTACAGGATCGGGAGACTCTAGAGGAGTGTGACGATAAATAAATTATTGAGAGTGAACCAGATAGTTGTCAGCCAAAAAACAAACCATTTTTTACCTGCCTCATTGGGTACTGAACAGTTCTGGAATATTAAGAAGTTTACTAATCCCGTCATATGATGGGTTATATGCTAGTGTAAAAATGTCTATATATAATATAATTCAAAAAATTAAAACTATATACTACTATTTCTATTTGATTTTTCATATTTACGATACTATTATAAATTTATCCACTAAAAAAATATTTTTTGTTTACAAAAATCTTATGGTTGTTATTTATATATTTCTATTTATATATTTGTTTATATATTTCAATATAAAATACGAAAGGTTGGTTAAAAAATTAAATAATTTTCGATCTATTGAGATTTAACTGAATAACTAAATTTACGAGCAAAACTCCCGCTCCCGGTACAATTTCGCTGCGAAATGTACCCGCACACAATGTGTTAAGATAAGCATATCGACTGCAGTTAAATTTCTATTAAGGTTTAATGACACGTCAACCTGTACACGCTAAAATTAAAATGGTTATCCCGTTGAAAAATGAGCGTATTTCTATATAATAGTAAAAATTTCGACTGATTAAGAGCCCAATCTCATGCAATCTGAACCAAAATAAATCGCATGATTAGATTTTTGTTGTCACATCAGGAACTAGTACATTCTTTATGAAGAATTGAAATCTTACGTGTTTGGAATCTTAAATATATTGCTCTTTCATCGCATACAGGTTGGCATGTATGGTCAGGGTGCTGGCCTTCGGAACCGGAGTTCGTGGGTTCGAATCCCACTATGGCATGTATGTTCGTAGCCGTTCGGAATCGGCTTTAAGCAGTAGTTCCCGGTCTCATTAGCCCTCGTGTTGCAAAAAGTAGACCGTAGCGCTCGAAAAACCAAACCAAACCAGGTTGGCATGTAATGAAACCTTAGTGTGGGTAATTATGTCTGTTGAAATATTGTACTACTAGAACTATTTTAAAGATTTATTATTTGCTATTTTCACTGTTACTACATCTCGACCTTTATTTGTGAACATCATGAGAAAAATGCGCTACATTTTAAAAAGGTGATATTATTCACTATGAACTCTTAATAAGTCTTTTGTAACCTACATTTATGAAATTATAAACAAAAATCGACCGTATCCCAGTTCGGGGGGTCCACTGAACCGGTACCGTCGAGAGAGGTCTCTCAACGGTACCGACTGAACCCAGTTCAGTGGGCACGCCAAGCGTGGGCTCTATCCCCAAATTCTAGAACCCAGTTTTCTGCAAACCTTGCTCTTTTTTTTCGGACTTTTCCGCCACCCCCCGAAAACAGGTGGGGATGTCAATTGACGCCTTTATTTTAGGGTATTGGGGGATATGACACGTGATTTGAATATCTGACCCTTATTGGTTCCTGTAACGAACCACTGACCACTGACCTCCAAGACCATTGAATTTGGATTTTTTAGCTTCCATTTCAAGTCTTTGTCCATTTCGGCTGTGCTCTGGATGTTTGTCCATTTCGTGTCCACCCCATTCTTATATTTCCATTTTAAACTAATAATTTTTAGAAGTAATTTGTACCATACTTTATTACATTTTAATCTTTTGATAGTTTTAAAATAATTTTATTAAATAGCAACCGTATTTTATACCTATAACTAAATATTTTATAAGCATAATTGTCTAAATATAACTAACTAATGCTTATATTTTGTTTAATTCTCACCTATTGCAAAAATTCCGTACTGTTTAGTTCAATAAACAGTAGAAAAGCGCCTTTAAATACATTAAAAACTCAAATTTAAATTGGTATTCATCTTAACAAAATTTCAAACCTTTTTTTTCTTCAAAATATGCTTTGAAACTGGGTATAAACTTAATACAAAATGAAGCACAAACTGTAAACATCACTTGGAGACAATTTGGCGATCACTTGTACAAAAAAAAAGAGCCAAAAAAATGGCAGCCGACCCCCGGAACTGGGATACTACCAAAAAATCTGATTAAGTACAATTGAGCTATATCAAATAGCTGTATTTTCTTACATAAAATGTTTTTAATTAATTTCTGTGTTCTCTAATTCGCATGCACACATACTTATATACAGTCACAAATGCAATTGTTATCATTGTTGTGTGAACAATGTTTTGAAAAATTGCAATTGTTGAAAAGAACAGTGAAGGCATTTTTACAGTTCCAAAATAAGAAACAATGGCATTTACTACATTGTTGCAAAAGAGAGTCTCTGCAACAAAGGCTGTTCTATATACGCCATTTTAAACCAAAAGATTGCTCTTGACGGTTTAAGCGCTCGATTAATCAATTTTCTTTTTACTTGAACGATTGACTTTGTTTATTTCCAATTTGGATAAAAGGAAAGCATCCAATAAAATCGGTCTACTTGCTCATCGTGTAAAACTGAAGATAATAATTTATACTGCAAACTTTAAAAGAAGCAAAGTAATATATGAATGTCATGGAAGCTGATCACTATACTCTATATGATACAGCATCGGAATGTTCCGACAACATCTATGTACTGGCCAGGGGACATCCACGCAAGCCCCCTAGGAAATCATGCCTACCTGATGCCAATATGTTTGAAACTGCGAGTGAAAGTTCTGAAAACATGTATGTACTGGCGAAAGGCCATCCACGTAAGCCCCCGAGGAAACCATACCAGCCTAAAATTAAAAATCCCACTTACATCTATATGGACAGGTTTTTGGATGATTGCGTGCAGTTTCAAGTACGATTTGTTGCTTTTAAAATTAAAATGGATAATGCCATGAAAGCTCAGCAGGTCATATCTGGGGCTCATGTAGTGTTATCGAAATCATCCTCTGATTCAAAATCTCACCGAGCGAGCTTTAAAAGACGTGTAATAAAACTATTTTTCGGTTGTTTTACCGCCAGTACAAAATACTAAGCATTCGTCAAGCTTCGCATCATCAAAACTGAATAAAGATATTTAATATGCAAAGAAGTAAATCTTTAAAATTCAATTTATGTCTCTTCTATAAGTAAATATGTGAAAAATAATTTCATGTATAAAATCGGAATTTCAGTACTCACAAGGACTGTAATATCAAGAACATTAAATGCCTTCCAAGTAATAGATTTTACCTGACTTTCTCCTAACAAAGCCGTCACTAACTTCCAAATAGCTTTCATTTGCCTATCTCCTATAAAATTTAATATCACAAAACTTTCTTATTCTTCTTCCTAAACTTCATTGAGCGAGCTTTAAAAGACGTGTAAGAACTATGTTTCGGTTATTTTATTGCCAGTACAAAAGATTAAACATTTATTACGCTTTGCATCATCAAAATTGAATGAAGATATTTAACGAATAAAGAAGTAAATTTTTAAAGTTCAACTCAAGTCTCTGCAAAATGTAAATATGTAAAAAAAATCTCAAGAATAAAATTAAAATTTTAAAATTCTCAAGGACTGCAATATCAAGAAGATCAAATACCATCTAAGTAATCGATTTCTTTTTGACATTCTCATAACATCCGAATTGACTTTCTCATAACTGACATCCAAATAACATTCATCTGCCTATCTCCTATGAAATTCAGTATCATCAACTTCACTGACTACTTTACTTCCTGACCTTGCCACTACCATCCAGCTAACTATGATCTTTCTATTTCATAAAAGATCCGCTGTCATCAAGCTATGTGACTGTTCCCAACATGGTTCTTACAAAGCCACTACCACCCGGCTAACTTTCATCTTTCCTCTCATAAGAGCCCCCAATATCCTGATCAGTGCCTCTTGTCAGCAGCAAGTTCAAATCTTGTATGAAAACTGAAGTCTTGTAAGAAAATCCGAGAAACAATAAAATTTCAGTTATTTTCTCAATCAATGTCTCTTTTGTATACAATTTTATACACAAGTGTTTGTCTTATTTATGTAAATTCTATGCAAGGTGCGACTTTGTGCACCTTACACAGTCGTACCTATTTTAACTTTCTGTGTTTGTCTTAGATCAATGTATATAAAATATTTTGGTAATCTATCGCATAATCTTAATTTCATCATCGGGGAAACTCCACATTCAGACTTGTTCCCCTTCTTCGTCGTACTGGTTTTTACTTCGAAATCTGATTTTTTCCCCAATTTTCTAATATTCAATTTTTAATCTTTCAATTTACAATATTTTTTCACTTATTTCTTAAATTTTTAATTTAATAACTTAAATTCTTAATTTTTCACTTAATTTTCAATTCTTGTTTATTTGTACATAACTCAATTTTATACGTGTTTTGTGTTGAATGTTTATTTTTATTGTTACTTTAATCCGTTTTAGAACCTTTCATTTTATTTTTTCTCAAAATTTTTATATCTAAATTTCGTTTTTAGTTTATATCTACGTCTTGTTTGGCGCAGTTTGTCCGTAGAGGATTTAGCGCCACTAAACTTCAACCAATCAACCAACCAACCTTAATTTATTAAAAAAATAATTTGCCTTTTTTATGTCGGAAAAGTTGAATAAACTTAATTGCTGTTTAGGCCTTTGTATCAACATTTAAAACAGTAACACATTGGGATCTACAAATCTCGTTTCATTTTTTTTAATCCTCGGTGGCAAATAGCCTTCCCTAAGGATTAGGATTTTAAATGTTTACCACGAAACAGTTCACTCCGCAACAGTAAAATAAAACTAAATAAAAAAAAGAGAGAGAATATAGTGAGTTATTTAAAAAAGTCCATAGTTTAAATAACTAAAACGAAACCCTGGAAGAAGGTAGTATTATGCTTGCCGTTAATGTTAAAGTAAGGATAAAAGGTTAAAAGTAGCTAAAAAAGATTAAAAAGTAAACCAAAACTAGAACGAAGCCCTAAGTTAGGTGATGTTAATTGGGTTCTAAGATAATATTAGGAACAAGATGCTTTTACATAATTTAACTTGGAGAGAGGGCGGGGGTCTCCATGGGTCCAGCCCCGGAAGTGATAAAAAACAAACACTTGTCTTACAGATATTTGAATTTGTGCTATAATATACTAATGAGCGTTACAAACATCTTGAATAACATTAAAAAGTAACAAGAGAAAGGAACATAAATTGACAACAAAATGAAGACTTTGTTGCCATGAGAAATCATTTATAGAAAGTCAATCTATTGTTGTTTGAGCTTTAAAAACAAAATTAATATTTAACAATTTCATAAAAATTATTTACAGTACAAAAAAAAAGGCTTGACCATTTAGCTGGTGCAAGTGATTATTTCACAGTTTTCAATCATCCAGGAGATTAGTTTCTGTGTCTTGCTGCGCAGGATTTTGTTTGTATGTAAAAGCTGGAACCACTTCAATTCCGCTCCATTCGGAGGCTCTTTAAGATGAAAATCCTTTGTTAGGTTAAGAGAAAAGGTAGTGCAAATATTTTCCTTCCTGACCACAGATACAGTTTGGAGACCCAGTCACCAAACGAAAACGAGAGAGATATTGAGGGAAGGGTCCATGTCCCATTTGAAGAGTATTTATGTGTGAATCTTGTTCCATTATTGGGACAAGGGCAGACCAATCTTAATAGTTCCAAATTAAACCACCGCAATTAATGTGCTAAAACATTTGAAGACGTTATGTTGCCTTTGATATTCATTTGGTATTTAACATTTTTTAATTTAACAAGAGACAAAGACAACATTATTTGAAAAATATTACAACTACGTTAGCAAGAAAGAGAGAAATTTTATAAAAGGAGTAAGAAGGCTGCTCGTAGCAGTTATTTAGTATATAGTTTTGAGAAGTGTAAAGGAATCTCAATCATATCTCTGAAGGAGAATCTTTTTCTATACTGGGGTTTGTGTCATTAATTTTAAGGTAACGGGTATCTGAAAAAAAATACGGAAAGGACAATAAAAAATATATGACAAGATGAGGTGGTGATGTATAGTGAAAGTACGCGCTCTGCCCCTAACTCGATATTTAATATTTAAATTAAATTTAGCTTTTCGTTAACTTAAGTTTAAGTCTTAGAGTAAAAAAAAAAGAAACACAATAGACATTAAAAATAGAGGAGAAGTTGCTGAATTAATGGATTTTATTGATATTAAAATGAAATTTTAAAAAAAATAATAGAAACCAATTGATTGAGTTTTTTTAAATGATAAAAATTAATAAAAAGAAAGGAGAAAACAAAAATGGAATAAAAAATAAGATAATTATGGAAGACGGAACTCTGAGTTCCTCTTCTTTTCACAGGATCCAGGTCTCTCTCTCTCCTCCATCCTGTCTGCCGGGCTTCAAGTCCGCAAGTATGTCTTTCTCGTTAACATTCCATTTGCTTGGCGGCATGGTTGAACACCGCCAAGCTCAGCACTAAAAAACATGCCAGTGTGTGGAGTGGGGATATGTCATATCATGAAAAGGGCGAACACCGCCAAGCTCAGCACTAAAAAACATGCCAATGTGTGGAGTGGGGATATGTCATATCATGAAAAGGGTGAATTTATAAAACTATTGTAACGCAGCTCTCGCCAAGAAGAACGCCAAGTGACGCTCCTCGTATGCGTAATGTCATCCGATTGAAAATCCAAAGTGGCTTATGCGATAAAAAAAAATTAGGTTTTCGACTCACCAACGTGATAATTATGAGCTTGGCAGGGAAGTTACAAACAGGGTATTTTAAGGGAAGCTTATAGAATTAAAATAAACTAAATGGAACGGAATTAAAAGAAAGTAAATGGAACGTTATGGCAATATCCTTGAATCAATTTGAGTGGCTAGGAAAGTTTAGATTAAGAAATATAGAACTTAAATTGGCATAATTTTGACTTTACGAAGCAATCACACACACAATCAATTCCAAAAATGGTATTTTCGAATTCAGGGATGTTGAAAACGTGGACATCAATTAAAATCTCGAGATACATTTTTTGGACGATTACAATATTTTTCTGATACACGTATACAACAAAGTAAAACGGATGCATAAGCTCTCTAAGAGTGTAGCGAATAAAAAAAATCTTACTAATTTCATGACTTCTTTGGAAATCAGTAAATGTTTTATATCAATTTAAAAACGCGTTAAACCTATGAGTTAAAAAAATAACATAAAATTCTCAAAACCTTTGATAAGTTAAACTAAACGTGGTGGAAAAATTACTTTTTTTCTCTTTGAAATAACCTTCTAAAATTTTTTTCTGTTACATTCTGTCTGGTTAAAAAAACAAAATCCTTTCCTCATGGAACTGAAATAACGTTTCTCGTTAAAAATGTATTTCTCTGAAAATGCAATTAAAATAATTTTTATTAGAAGTAACTTAAAAAAATATTTTTTGAATGTTAAATCCCTGTTTTATCTTACCTATATAGACAAACAATGAATATAATTAAATTTCTATGTAAAAAAAGTTTTTGTGTGATTTTTCGTAGTTTTTAATCTTGTTTTTTTACTTATTTAATTTATATTTCCTGTGTTTTTGTTATTACTTTAAGAGGTAAAAAAGTTATTTTGGAGTGTGAAAGTTTTGAGATTACAGGAAATATTACAGGATTTATACGGTATGTAATGACAAAAATTTCATTTGTTCTACGCTTTCAATTTTATTGACATTGTTACACTACACTCATGTAAGTCTTAGCGGGATGGACACCTGCAGTTTTTGTCACGTTACTAAGGCACGGCAGAGAATACACATACCATGAGAGGGTAGAGATAGCTACTAAGAGAGACGAAGTTTCAGCAGGAAGGGAGAGGATGCCACTGTGACGTCGCTACACCCCATTGGCTTCACAAAGAGGCTTCGTTAAAGTCCAGGTAAGGCGACATTCAGACTGGGTTTTTGACACTAAACTACAAAGGGTTTTCGCTTCGTCCACGCCTTGAGATGTCTGAGGTGATTAGAAGGTCGGACGCGACGCCAAAATGTTAGACTGTGAGGAGACAACTAAAGGACCAATTGGAGGCTAGCAGGACGGCAAAGCGGGAAGTAAAAGCCAATGGGAAGAGGCGAAAGGTGACTTCTGGAGGCGTGAAATTTTCGGAGCGGATTCTACGACTTGTGGCTGTTCTTTTTTGAAGAACCTTTCTCCAGTTTTGTGTGTGACTCAAGGAGTTCTCCAGTTTTGTGTGGGACTCAAGGAGTCACAGTTGTACCCCTGTACAACGGTATCTGTCGGCACCTGACCGCAGATTTATTTTTTAGGTTCTTTTCGAACGTGGGACTTTTAGATCCGTATCAACTCACCTGAACCCTGTGATTTCCATTCGGAAAATTTGTACATAACTTCTATTTAATCAAGAATAAACGTTGTTATTGTTCTAAGCTGTACGTCGTGTCATAACCACTTCGACACTCACACGCTACCCGAGGATCCGGTGACGTTAAACCACCCTCGCCCTCGCCAGCTGCAGAGAAGACGGGCATTCCCAGGGAGAAAAAAAGCTTGACCAGAAGGGGGAAGGATTCCACCCCACCCACGCCAGAGTAGGAAGATGATAACTTCGAACGGAGGATAAAGGACGCTGGAGTGTAGAGACTTGAGCGAACCATATTTTTTCTCGGAATGGTTCAGCTGTATTAATACTAATGTTTAATCTTCATGCTCATAACTTGTGAATAATAAATGTGTTATTCAGTCTGTAACCGCTACAGTTATTTAATTGTCGGCCATACGGGCTATTTATCGAACCCACAATACCTGCTCTTGTAACGTAGGCGAGCAGGTCCTGAAAATGAGGCATGCAGTCACGGGAAAAGAAGTTATCATTACAGACATCTTCGCCCAAAGCTGTTGCAAAATCAACCTCATATACAAGAAGTGAAGTCAAGATATTTTATAAACAAGTTAGGATTCCTGGCTAACGATGTATCTCTTTTAATATCCAAAGTTAGGAACTAGTTGGAACTTCGAGTGGTCAAGCCAATCAGTTTTTTAAGGTTTGTCCCACCTTAAACGTGCCCGGGTTGATACATTAGGTTCTGGATGTATGTTGAAGTTGTAGGAAGAATTAGGCACTTCTTAACAACAAAAAATCAACATTCATTTAAAATAAGTTTTTTAATTATTTTAAGAAGTGGAACTGAAAGTTTTTTATATATTGTACTCAAATTTAAAGTGAAAGCATATCCTTGAATTTTATAAATAAGGTGTGTGATAAAGATGCCCAGGGTTAATTTAACAAAATTTACTTCCACGAAACATCAACATTTACACACAAAACAGAAATATAAACATTATGGGACGGAAATTCTAGAGTACATGACCATACCGGTCGACACCAAGCTTCGAACTTACGTCTTTCTTGTTATACCCCATAGAGGACGCTGTGAACTATGTCACAGTCTAGGCTTATTTGTTACAGGTGGAGGAAAATTTCAATATTTGTTTATTACTTAATAGTTATTCTACAATAGGTACTATTTGTTATTTCCAATATTTATTGTACTCAAATTTGAAACAAAGAACCCTATCTTGAATTTTATAAATATGGTTGAGGCAAATTTTGATAATTCCTATTATTTTAAAATAGGTTCTATGCATAATTACCATTGTTTATTTCTACAAAAGAATTTTGTACTTAAAATTACAAAAAGAATGAAATTAAGACAGCCTGAAACCATTTTTAGTAGTTCTGACCATAGCGGACCACTTTTGGATCGTTAAAACCACTTTTAACAAGTGTGCTTATCAAAATATCATTTTGACCAGTTAAATTTAAGATTCTGAGAATTTATCACTAGTAGAAAAGAAATTACAATTTCTTCTCTATTTAAGCAAGCGTTTTATCTTTGAAGTTTTGAAAGATTTTAATATTATGTTCAAATTAAAAATAACCTAGAAAGGATTATTTTAGTATTTCTTTTAAAGAGAAAGTATAGTTGAATCTTTAACCCGTAGAAATTTCAAAACCTTATTAACAGCATTTCCAATATCACAAATCTGAATTTCCAAATGTATTCGTCATACATACCTATACTGGTCTTATTAGCTTAAATATTTCTTAAGAGCATTTTCTAAACTCTAAATTATATGTATAATACAAAATTATATATAAAATATACAATTTCATATTATATATTTTATATTATATATAAAATATACACATACCTATAATACATAATATATAAAAACTATTTGTAATAGTTTTGGGAATTTTCTATCACATTAGGACTATTAAGAGCATTTTGTAAAATTGTTCCGGTCAAAATCAGTTTTAACCGGTTAAATATACAACCCTGAAGATATATCGCTAATAGTACATGGATGGAAGTGTAAATATTTTCTTCAGTTCCGTATTTAAGTGTTTCAGCCTTGAAGTTAGGAAAGCTTTCAATATCATTTTTAATTTAAAAAATCATAAAAATCCAATAAATGAATATTTGGATAGGGGTTTTAAAAGAGAAAGAATGCTTGAATCTTTAACTAGTGTAAGTTTCAAAACATCATCACAATTATTCCGATATCATGAATCTAAATTTCATTTGTGATATATTTATATACCTATGTTGGTCTTATCTAGTTAGTTTAAAATGTTTTCAGGAGCATAAACTATAAATTTTCATGACTTCATTAAAATCGATTGTATGTTATTATTGGCCTCTTGTGTAAGATAAGTAGGAAAAATATATCAAGATCATATTAAAGTTAAGCATTGCGGGAATTTTGATGGATTTTTATTTTTAATACATTTTTTAAATATTCAAAACTATATACTTGGCTTTTTAGATGGTTGGTGTCGTGTCACTCTAGAAGTCATATAACTTCTCATATAAAGATGGTTGCCATTGCCTTTACAGGTTGGATTTCTAAGAGTGACTCCTCAATTTAGAACCAGGGACCAAGCAGAAGAATCTTAGATTTAGCCACCTCCAGAGAATTGGGGTGCGGTTCATGCAGCGTGTTCATGCAGGGTGTGCAGAGAGCAACAACAACAATAATAAAACCATAAAATTGTACATTAAACACTTCTTTAACGTTTATTGTTCATTTGTACACAAAATCCATACGTCTATCCGTATTACTAATAAAATAACAAAAAGCTGATATTTCCACGGAAAACTTTTTTTTTCAGCAAACGTAGCACCACACGGCGCCCGCCGCTGCGGTGCCTCAGCAGGATGCTCATTGGTGTCGACAAATCGAAAGTCTAGTCTACGTGCAGAGGATTTCTGCACGTGGCGCAATAGAACGAACTGTTTCTCGTTCGGTCAGTGGATTAAATTATATTTATTAATTGTTTTTAACATTTGGAAATCATATATTCTGCGAAAAACATCTTGACAATTTTTAAAAACAAAACCAGGGATATGGTGTTACATATATAACTTATATACTGTCTGTAAGACACAATGGATGGTAAAATTTTTACTGTTCTGTTAGAATTCGTTTCTTTTTTGTCTAAGAAAACAAAATTGTCTTTCAGCGAATTACTTCTATAAATATAATACATCACCTAAATTACTTTACCACACTAAAACATTTCCCTTTATATTGATGAAATACTTCTTTTATATTTCCATGAAAATAAAATCTTACAATATATAAATTTAAACATTAACCGTCTGCAAAATCGTATGACCAGTTAATTAGTTAAAAAATCCGAAGCGCTTCAGCACGCAAGTCACCGCTCTAATACAGCGCTTAATAAACCGTACCTTGGGATGATTCTGAATGCCAAGTGCAAGAAAAATAGCTGCACTTGCCTCAGTGCCATAGTATGCTGTGCTTCTCCAGTAGTCAATACGTATAAAGCGTGATTTTCAATTTAGTGCGCAGTGCGTACACATAAAAATTTCTTTTGTTTATTTACTTTTGAACTTGCTACGTGGTGCAGCACCTAGTACCGCACGCACTGTGAGAATAAAAGCAAGCAAATCAACATAATATTTGAATATATTATAAATAATATTTATTATATACCATAAAGATAGGTAGACATAGGTGCAGAAAATTGTCTCTCATAATTTTGCTAGGGCGTGCAGTGCACACCCTGCACATATGGACCGCACGCCATTGCTCCAGAGGTATCGTTTGGGGACTTGGAAGACGTTTCAACCACGAACTTATTTTACGTGCCAGAACTGTCATTAAAAAACTTTATCTTTGACCGGCTCGAGCCATTAACTTGGAACCCTGAATTTATGAGATTGATGCATTTTCCTACTGAGCTACTGTAGCTCAATTAGAGAACCAAGCACAATACCTTTAGATTTGGACTAACACCTGCAGAGGTATCGTTTGGGAGCTTGGAAGACATCTGAGGTGGCAGTTAGGTGAG
>CM063510.1:33016995-33031995 GCA_032207245.1 Pardosa pseudoannulata | reverse complement strand
ACAGAATCGGATCCGAAAGTGATAAAAATATTACACGCACACACACACACACATATATGCATGTGTAATGAGACGGACTTCTCGATGGGTGGTTGCAGTCATGGTCATAAAAATAATGCCGTTTTAGCTAAAGACCTTTATTACGATAACGTTGAAAGACGGGTTCCCACTTCATCACAGGGACAGGACAAACTGAATGGTCAGCTAGCATGAAGTTCTATGTACAAGACCCATAACACCTGGGTCAACATCTGTGGGAAAATTTTTCTAGAAAAATCTGTTTCCGACAGCGTGTATCTCCTTTTTACTTGGAAATTTCCTAAATTGTCCGCTAGGGCCATGTAGGTTTATAATTGAACAGGTTCCTTCTCTGAGGGCGTAAACTGTAGCCCCAGCGGTCAATTTAGGTTAGGGGTTAAAAAGGGGAATGCAAAATGACGAGTTAATTTTTAGCTCCTGATTTAAGTTTTGAAAAATCCCTCAGAATTTTCTTTATATATATATATATATATATATATATATATATATATATATATATATATATATATATTATATGTATGATGGTTTTGCAGTCATGGCCAGACACAAGACACCTTTCAGTCACAAAACACTTTTATTACAAGAGCGTCGGGTGTACGGGTTCCCACTTCATAATAGGGACAGGACATACTGAGAGATCAGCCAACATAAACAATCTAAGTAGAAAGTTAAGTAAAACTGTGACTCCTTTTTCTTTGGAAATTCCTAAATTGGCCTCTAGGGTATTTTAAAGTTTTAATTCCTTAGAACCCTTTCCTGAGGGTGGGAGCTGTACTCCCAGTAATTAGTTTAGAATAGTGATTAAAAAAGGGAAATTAAAAAGATGCGGGGTTTCTACCCTTGATTTTAGATTTCAAAACTCCTATGAATTTTCTAGGGCTGTAACGAGGGTTTTCTGCTATAAATTTACTTTGTCATGATGGAACTATTACATTACGGTAAGTTGTCTGACAGCATATTCCTCAAGGGACCGTCTGCGGGGTTTAATACAAAATCATTAAATTAGTTTACTAACTTAGTTTGCTTCCCACCCCCTCCCTCTCGCATGCGCAAACACGCAGACAAAATTTTCATTACACGTTTTTTAATGCCAATTTCCCTAATGCAGATGGGCTTAAAAATTACTTATTAGTATTTAATACATATATATATATGTAATAGTAAAATCTCTTATTTACATATTTTTAATATTAATTTAATAACTTTTGTTCATAAATTACGTTGGGGTTTGTGCGGTAATTCTGATTTTTTCCTTCAGATACGCTATATACTTAATTCAGCCTCTATCTGTTTTTTTTAGCTATTAGTAAACTAAATGACTTTAAACATGGGTATTTTTATCACGTGATCAATTGTGCTTAGGGATTATTCGTAGTCTTTTTACCTGAGAAAAATACCTAATTGTAAAGGTGTGTGTGCAGTATCACATTGTCTGTGTGCACAATGTTGTAAAAGTTCTTGCCTGTTCTATGGATTTCCTGTATTTTACCAGAAATAACTGTGTTGTGATTTTGAATGAGTCTTGCCCATATTAGTGGAATAAGAATATGCTTGCCGACTATTGTTGGATGTTAGCAAGAGATTAAGATAAGATTGAATGTAAAAGAAGAACTTCAAGCGGAAAATGTACGTAACTAAATTTAAATGTCTTTGTTTCGTATAAGTTTGAAATATATTTCAAACTTACATTTATTATATATATAAACCTTAATAAAACGTAAAAACAGGTCGTTGGGGGTTTTTCTAGGGGGAGTTTTCTTATAAAATTAATGTAAAAAATTTAATAACGAGGGAACTTTTTGTCTCGCCCTGGTGCAGCTCATGCATTCTGGTTGCGATGGTTTTCATTCTTTATATACAAAATGTATACATTTTTAATTTTAATTGTTGTTTAAAAATTAATATGCCTAATCATAAACAGATTAAATAAACTCACATGAATAGATAAAACCCACTGTTGCCAGTCAGTACAAGCTAACAGTTCGAGAGCATTTGTTCCATATAGGATATTACCAGTAATATGTACATCAATTTTACAAAAAAATCCTGACGTGATGGAAAAAAATGGAGGTCATTTTCGAAATCAGCATACCAAATAACTTAAAAATAAAGAAAAACTTCTCTTGTATTTTTCAAAAATTTCAATTTCGCAGGCCTGTGTTATCTCAATTTTTTCCAGCGTTATCTAAAATGATATTAGATTTTTAGAACGCTATCATAAGCTCTCAATTCTAATTGTGTCAATGAATCTTCGTAAGAGCAATATAAAGTAGAACAGTTAAAAACAATATTACCAAGATTTTAATCTAAGTGTCAGTTTCATCCCGCGTGATCAGACATTTGTACTCTGTTTAACGAAAATTATGTGTTTGGGCAATAATGATCAAACATGGTTACTGTAATATATTATTCTAATTTTCGATGAGCTTTGGTTGGGTGGAACTCTCGTATCTACAGCAGAAATCGATACAACATCGTTAACTGTTGTCAATTTGTTTAATATGAATTTCCGCTCGCTTTCAGGTACACGAAAGCCAATGTGAAACGAATGATTTATCCATCCGTTTCAAATGGAAACGTTGATATGCACCGAGTAAAATGGTCTTATCTGAACTTGCCATTATTTATTGAATTTTTTATAAAAGTTTTGTGTTTGATTCTAAGATCCACTCTCTAAATTAGTTTAAAATATTTTATCTAGTATAAGATGCTATTCCATTCATTTCAATAAGTACCACGTAAAGGCTTTTATGTAATTTTTTTCTGATGGAAACGGCTACAAAAATATGATGCACTTAAGCTTATCAACATATTCTTACAAAGGATTTCGGTTGTAAATGTATCGTGCTTCAGTGATAGAAAATATTATGTTAAACTAGACAATATTTCTTCGAAATTTATTTCCCCGAGGAAGAGGCTTATTCAGATTTGCAGTATTCCCTAAAGACATTCATTGTGATATTCTAAGTTATGCGAAACACTACTGACTAGAATTTCTCGAAGTATATTTCGATTCTGACCTTGAGAAAAGCCTTAAAATATTTTATCTAGTATAAGATGCTATTCCATTCATTCCAGTAAGCACCACGCAAATGCTTTTAGGTAATTTTTTCTGATAGAAATGGCTACAAAAATCTGATGCACTTAAGTTTATCAACATATTCTTACAAAGGATTTCGGTTGTAAATGTATCGTGCTTCAGTGATAGAAAATATTTTTAACTACACAATATTTCTTCGAAACTTATTTCCCCGAAGAAGAAGCTTATTCAGATTTGATGTATTCCCTAAAGACATTCATTGGGATATTCTAAGTTATGCGAAACACTACTGACTAGCATTTCTCGAAGTATATTTCGATTCTGACCTTGAGAAAAGCCTGAATATACTTTGCACATGGTATGAGAAGAGGAGTTCAGACGTTTCAGTTTAAATGGTATACAGTGGAACCTCGAACTATTGTTCCTGCATTATTCGTTTTCCTGCATTTGTAATTCGATTCATTTTGGGGCTCACTCTGGATGTTGCGAGTTGGTTCGAACATTCGTTGGGACGTCATTTTGACGCCAGCTTGATCGTTGCTCCCATAATGTCCGCAAGCTTGCTTGAAAGTGATGTCACAACGAAGGTTCGAACCGAAGCGCAACGTCCAGAGTAAGGGCCTTTATCTCGAATTTAGCCCAATAAAACCAGCGTTTTTTCTAGCATTCATTGTTCTTGGACTCTTCGTTTTCGTGTATCTATCACCATCGAAAACTACCTTGTCGCTTTTTTCTCCTTAAATACTATTTTTGTGAAATCCCCTATATAATAATTGAAGTTATTTGTCCGTCTTACTCGAATTTATGAAGCGGTTAGACCTGGAATGGATAGAGGCATCCATATTGGAATCTCGAACTGCGGAATATAATTTCATAGGATCATATTTAAGAAACTATTTTTTGTTTGAACTGTGGAATATAATTTCATAGGATCATATTTAAGAAACTATTTTTTTGTTTGTAATCTACATATGCGGTTCTCACACTGGGTGCCATGGCAACAATCAAGATAAATGTTTATTAAATATGCACTTTTTCTCTTTTCTTTCACATTCAATACTGCACATTCAATACAACTGTAAGATAACTCGAATATAATTCCATAGGATCATGCTTAATCTATTTTTTTCATAATCTAGAACTGAGGAATATAATTTCATAGGATCATATTTAAGAAACTATTTTTTGTTTGTAATCTAGAACTGCGGAATATAATTTCATAGGATCATATTTAAGAAACTATTTTTTGTTTGTAGTCTAGAACTTCGGTTCTCAAACTGGGTGCCATGGCAATGATCAAGATAAATGTTTATTAAATATGTACTTTTCCTCATTTCTTTCGCATTCAAACATCTGTAAGGTAACTCCTTGAATATAATTCCATAGGATCATGCTTAAACTATTTTTTTCATAATCTAGAACGGCGGAATATATTTTCATAGAATCATATTTAAACTATTTTTTGTTTGTAATCTACATCAGCGGTTCTCAAACTGAGTGCCATGGAAATGATCGAGATAAATGTTTATTAAATATGCACTTTTTCTCTTTTCTTTCGCATTCAAACATCTGTAAGATAACTCCTTGAATATAATTCCATGGGATCATGCTTAATCTATTTATTTCATAATCTAGAACTGAAAAATATAATTTCATAGGATCATATTTAAGAAATTATTTTTTGTTTGTAATCTACATCTGCGGTTCTCAAACTGGGTGCCATGGCAATGAAGAAGATAAATGTTTATTAAATATATACTTCTCCTCTTTTCTTTCACATTCAAACATCTGTAAGATAATTCCTTGAATATAATTCCATAGCTTTGGTTTGGGTTTGGTTTGGCTTAGAGCACTACGGTCTATTGTTTTGTATACGAGCACTAATGAGGCCGGGACCTACTGCTTAAAGTCGATTCCAAACGGCTACGAACATCCATGCCATAGTGGGATTCGAACCCATGAACTAACCATACGGCCAGGGTTCGGCTATAATTCCATAGGATCATGCTTAATCTATTTTTTTCATAATGTAGAACTGAAGAATATAATTTCATAGGATCATATTTAATAAACTAATTTTTGTTTGCAATCCACATCTGCGGTTCTCAAACTGGGATGTCAATGATCAAGATAAATGTTTATTAAATATGCATTTTTTCTCTTTTCTTTCGTATTCAAACATCTGTAAGGTAGCTGTGGTGAAAATGTTTAGCACTAAAAGAATTCTACAATGAAAACAGTTTTAGAACTGATGATATAAAATACCATTTTAAGTATAGAAATTCACAAAATTATTATATTTCTTTCATTTTTATCTAACAAGTGAGCGAGATGTTTAAGCTCCTTAGATAAGTAAAACAAAAAGACACTTTAGGAGAACTAATATTCTTAGTAACCAAAAGACAACTCCCCTAAGAATAAAAGCTCTACACTGGTACTATCTGAACTAAAATCTTCCTTCCAAATTGGTTTAGTATGTAATAAAAAGAAGCGGTGCAGAAGGATTTAATGATAAAGCACGCTTACCAGAAAATGAAAGTTTCTCTTTGTGGTTGTGTTATCTTTTTGTTTAAGATGTCGGGGTTTATTTTTATAAAGTTAAATAAAATATTTTAAATGGATAACCTATTTTTCATTAAATAACGAGATGGTAATAAACTGGTTTTTGTTGTCTAAAGTGTATTTAGAAACATTTGACATCAATTCCAAGCATGAAACAAATACATTCCTAAATAACGCAGTAAGGCGACCACAAACTCGTTAAAAAATTAACTTTTATTAATCTAATTGGATTTCATTGAAAATGCGATATGCTATTGGAAATACATTTATCTTAAAGTGACTAAGGTTAAAAAGTAAAATATGCATTATTTTTGTATCTTTTTAATTATACAGGGTGTCCCAAAACGACCGCATAAACGCTGCACAGCTAGATTCCTCGTTGGGAGTACATTAAAAACTGACCAAAGAAGCTTTCTTGTACGATCCGTAGTTTACGAGAAAAATGCGAAGAACAAAGTATGACGTCAGTTCCGGTGCAAGAAAAAACACTTTATTGGACATATCAACAGCAGTATATTCAAAGGCATACTCTCTAACAGTTTGTAAGGCATTTCCATTACATCGGCCGTACATCAGGTACATGTTTCAGTTGTTACGAACGGAATACATGGCCACCATACGAAGACTACCGGTAGCTGCAAGATGCAGCCTTTTAAATACCAGTTCAACGGCGGCTTAATGTCATTCCATGGCTCGCGCACATGCATGACGCGATATGCGCGGCGAACGTTTTAAACATTATCGTCTGGAAAGATATGCAAATACTGTTGTTGATATGTCGAATAAAGTGTTTTTTCTTGCACCGGACGTAACATCATACTTTGTTTTCGTATTTTTCTCGTAAACTATGGATCGTACAGGAATGCTTTTTTGGGCAGTTTTTATGAACTCCCAATGAGGAATCTAGGTGTATGGAGTTTATGTGGTCGTTTTGGGTAATCCTGTATATTGTTTGAAAATGTGCTTTGCTGAAAACATTTCTTTTACACATGTTAAGTAGCCTTTTTTATTTTCTAATATATATTTTAGATCTTAGAATAAAATTTCGTTTTCATTATAGTTATTCTAGGAAAGTACACAGTAGATTATCAATTAAATATAAGAAAATAATTGTTTTAAGTAGAGAATGCATATATTATTCAGTTCAAAACACATTAGGGTAGCTTTCATTATGTAAATTACAAGGTAAATAACTGAACTAAAATTTTAAAGTGATTTGACAGAAATTCAACTGAAACGTCTGAAATATTCATAAATGAAAAACACTTTTGTTTGAGGAAACGTTTAAATATATTATTAGTAATATTAGAAGAGTAGATTGTTGTAATGACTATTTTCATTGTAGGATGATAAATATCAAAACTTTTGGTATGATATTTTTAGTTATATTTGAAATTTCTATGTGATAGAAACATCATGTATCACTGTATTTTGTTTAGTATGATGTTAATTATTGCCTTAAGGAGTTGGTGGAAGTCAAAAAATGATTTTGGGAGTTATAAAATTAGACTTATAAAATTTTGTACACATATACTAGAAGTGTCAAATAAAAGATACTCAATGTAGTAAAAGTGTGTTTTAGGCTGACCCATCCGAATACGTACAGCAGCAACTAATGATGACCGTGCCACGACAGTGACTCCATAATGGCTACCAAGCCACCACTGACCTACGAGAGTCTCGTCATGGTCCGATATTAATGTGGTCCAACCCGGCAATGAGTAAACACTACAGAGGTAAGCTCTAGACTACCAGAATGCTAAGAAAAGATCACTTTGGTACCTCGGGGTCGTGAAGCCCGTACACACCTAAAGGATGTGTGCCCCTGGGACCTTAATGTAGTAAAAATCAAACCGATTGAAATTTGAATATGGCACTTTGAGATAATCTTATTAGACATCCAGGGATCCAAGTGAGATTGAAAACGCTGGAGCTCCCACACATGACGTAGAGAAAAACAGGCCTGTGTTCTTCTGTTTAATTCTGTTCAATTCTGTTTAACTGACGCGACAGTACGTTTAAGGACATAATAGCATTGTAAAATTTGACTGTTGAGGTACTATTAGATTTCTGACTGTGGATTGATTAGATTCTAACAGGTCGATATTTTTCGTGCAATAGTTGCCATATATTTTGGGAGACTGTGTCTGACAAGCTAGTATCAAAGTGGAGTGTTTGTATGGTTAGTGTTCATGAAGATCGCGGCGAGTTATTGTGTGATGACCCGACACCTGTGTTCTATTCTCTAAATGAAACAGTCTTTGGTAGAGCTTTTTGTAGAGTTTATTGCCATGACGTACGCACACACATATATATGTTTCGAAGTCTTAAACCAGAAGGTGAGGTCAGTTTCGATTCTAAAGGCTTTTATTCTTCAAAAATAATTGTATTCGACATCGTCGGCGACAACCTCCACTCCATTTTATTTTTCAACTCCATTTCTTTCTACGTTGCCAATCGCGGAAAACTAAAAACAGCCAAATCAACTCGATCTCGCGACAACCTGAGCAGGCAAACATGGCAGTCCCGGCTGAACTCGTTGACAGTGTAAACGATCTGGTGAAAAGTGATTGACGTGTCATGACATGAATGTTCGTAGCGATCAATATTTTTTAGTATTAAAATTTATTTTCTATGATCTTATGGAGACCCCTGCTATGGCTCGACGATTCTTAAAGAAATATCCGTAGTGATCACATCATATATAAAACCATGATCAGAAGGCATTCATACGGTGTAGTTAAATAAAACAACTAGATCTAGACACAGGCATTTATTTAAGATAGTATAATGAATGACGTAGAGCTCTGGATATCAAACTGAACTAACGTTACAGAAGTTTAAAATACTGAAAGTACATACAAGTTACATAAACAAACATCAGCACCTTCGATGCAACCAAACTACCTGCTACTGTCACACTGACTCTTATATAGGCAGACAACATATACGTACATTACAGATATTTGCATATTTAAAAAGATGCTGTGTTGCTACAAATAAAAATACGATAATAAAACTTTACTAATAACAAATATCAATACAGATCGATTAATTCATGCTACAATAATATGTGAAAATCCATTACAATATTTATTATATATACAAGACACTATTTACAAAGACTGAACATTACGTCAACGGCCTTAATCAGAAATGATGCGGATAACGTTAATCTTCGGCGAATCAAAACAATGCAATGACTTTAGTTGTTATTGCGTAATCACCACAATCTGAAGAAATTACATTTGGAACAGTTCAAGCATTTATTGGTAAAAATTTCATCATTATTTAATGAGTATGCGAGAAGGAAAAAATAATTTGTAATATGTAAAATTTAGCATTCTGCGACAAAGTAAAACTCGTTAGGCCCCTGTTGTAATGTACTTACAACACTAACACCAGTGTTCGTTTACAAAGGGGAAACACAGTAAAACTATGATACCTTATATTTAGATTAAGACGTTTATTCTGTACACTATTTACAAATTGATATCCTTGATTACCATATAACATAACCAGCAATTATTTATGTTTTATATTCATATTTACACCATAATTATTACAATTCTCTTTAGTTATGCGTTATTCCTTAATCAAAATATTGAATTACTAATTGAGGCCTAAATAACTGTCATGAATATGTTAAGTCTGTTTTACCTCCAGTAATAGTACAGGGGAGCAGGCAGGGGTTTTCCTCACTCGGTATGTCGGTCAGGGCAGTGTTAGTGTAGTAAGTACATTACAACAGCCCCTTAAATTAAGAAAATGTAATTCTAAAATGAATACGTAAAAGAGTGTATTTATTTCAATATGAGATTTTTACTTGAATGGTTAGCTTTAATATAATGCAGTATCTTCTGTTTTATTACTTTAGGGAGATTTAGTATTTGGTTTTTTAAAGATATTTTAACATTTTATTTTCTAAAAACAAAGGATATTTGGAATTTCTAGGCATAATGGATCGACAACAGTATTTTATCTCTAAATCACAAACCATGCTTTTAAAGAAATCCTCAAAACATTTTTATAGTTACAAATAAACACTACGGAAACGTTTTGAGAAAAATTCTTTCAAATACGGAGAACGGGGAGGAGTTCTGAGAAATGTGTTTGAAATAAAGAAGTAAAAGAAGGAAAAAATACGCAGCCCAAAATATATATCTGACAAATAGAAAAAAGATATTGCTGTTTGTTTCTTTATTACAAGAACTACTCGCAATTTTAGCCAAGAGGTTGTTTATCTTAGAATATTTAAGCCTTTCTACGACAAAATAAACCAGACAGTAGCCTTATAAGTAGAACAAAAAATTTTCCGACTACCAATTTCAACATCCGCCTAGAAATAACAAAAATCTTCGTTTTTCCTTTTTAAGAATAATTATTTATTTCTGGCTAAAAATTAAATGCTCTTATATATATTAAATAGCAGTATTTCTACGATTACACAGTATTATACGCTGTATTATACTGCTTCACTATGATGATTCTGTGTTTATTAACACTAGATTTACGGACCGAGCAATTTGAATCATTAAAAATTTGATCACTATATATATATATAAAACTTTAATATCATTTTTAAAAAACATACGTTGGTTTTTAGTTAAGTAATAAAATATATGTAAACTTTCATTCCAGTTCCCCGCAGACCCCTTCATTTCGCTTGGTCAAATGTGGTATACCTATTTTCAAGGTTGTGAGCCAATTTGACTCATAGAATGGTTTAACAGTTAATCGCATAACATGAAATTTATTGGTCCTATCAGGCCTGGGATATTTTCCAATTGGTTGAAGAGCTAAGAAGTAAATATAGAGAAGAAGTCGAGAACACTTCCATTCCAATGACAGAAATTCATGCTACCGACGCACGGTAGAATTGTCAAGTTCAACAATTATGCAAAAGAAACAGATGTAGAAACCATTGTGCTAAATGTAATAGAAATGTTTGAGGAAAATGTGTTTCAAAAACAGAATTTATATACAAAAATGTTTTCCATGATTTTTTTATAATAAACATTTCATTTAAATTAATTTGGAACTATTTTCTTTGCAAAAAACTTCAATTTTCTTGTATGAATCAAATTGACTCACTTCAGTAAAAATAGGTATATGACCAACATCCGTAAATATAGTGTTAAAGTAAAAAAAATGAATAAAAATTATTAAAATAATATAAAATTGAAAAATAATTTAATTATTTTTTCAATTTATTCTCAATATATTTTAAAACAACATTTAAATCTTTTTAGAGAAAGCTGGTTAAAGTATATTATATCTTTCGCTTACAGGTTGAACAGTTAATCGCATAACATGAAATTTATTTGTCCTATCAGTCCTGGGCAACAGTGAAGATTTTATTTTCCAATTGGCTGAAGAGCTAAAAAGTAAATGTAGAGAAGAAGTCGAGAACACTTCCATTCCAATGACAGAAATTCATGCTACTGACGCACGGTAGAATTGTCAAGTTCAACAATTATGCAAAAGAAACAGATGTAGAAACCATTGTGCTAAATGTGATAGAAATATTTGCAGAAAATGTGTTTCAAAAACAGACTTTAAATGTAAAAAATGAATTTTTTGATAATAAACATTTTATTTAAATTAATTTGGAACTATTTTCTTTGCAAAAATATTCAATTTTCTTGTATGAGTCAAATTGGCTCACTTCAGTAAAAATAGGTATATGATCAACATCCGTAAATCTATTGTTAAATTATCTCATATAATCACATTTTACGTTAAATTGTATACCTCTGTTAAACATTAAAAAATCTATATTAGTGTAAATTATAAGGAGAATCTCCAAGCAAAAAATCACCTACCTCGATCTTGTTTTCGAGTAACAAAATCAGTCTGTGATATATAGATATATTCGAATTTTAGAAGAAAGCAAAGCTTTGAATTATAGAATTTCGTTGAAAATACTTCTCATTCTATTTACCTTGTTTATTATATGTATGTAAGAAATAAAAATGGAGAAAACTAAACACAAGCATTTTTAACTTTTAACCCTCTGAGTGGAACACACCGATTAAAAAAAGTCTCCAAAAATACGCTAAAGGTTTATTGTGTCAACGGCCAAAGCGTTCTATGATTTTTTACTTCACCCTTTGTCGACTAGAATGGAATACGGGAAACCCACCCCCGTTATTGTCCCTTTATCTTCCGGTTATAAATAGATATATAAAGAGATATTATAGATTGTTAATTTTTAATACACATAAAGCTCGTCAAGTCTCGAAGATCATTCCATAAGAAATAATGGATTCTAAAAGTACAAATAAAAATATTCTTTAAGAGAATTATTTATATTTTTTTACGAAAGTTATTTAAGATATTTAAGTGGTGCAATTAAAGATACATATGTTACCTCAAACGAAATACTTCGAAATAGAGATTTACAAAGTCATGAACAGCTATCAGCGTCTTTGTGCCTCAGGGAGTAGGGGTGCATCCCTCAACAAATGCTAGTCAAAGAGGGATGCAGTTTCTAAACAATCGACTTGAACCTCCTACCTAAAACACTGGTAGAAATGTACATTACATCCATTTTTGGAACGTTTTTGGAGGTCGAAAATTGTACGTGACAACCGCTTTGAAGATATCATCGGTTTGGCAGAATTGTACGTGCGAACTGCTTAGAGGGTTAAAGCATTTTGTGATTTTCCCCCTTTTTTTGTTTTCTAATGCATTACATAATACACAGTATATACAAATTCACTCGCAGAACTAAAATCAGTTTCTTTCATATTTTGTTCGTTAACAAAAAAGGATTCCGAAAATTTGAATTATCCAAAAGTTTCGATTTAGCCAAATTTTATTGTATTTATTTTTTGGCTATTTCCTTGACTTCTCCCTTCAAAAGTGTCATAAGGATTGATGTATCCTTATGATAATCCTAAGTGTGTTATATACAAAGTTCTTCCAAATAGCTCTATAGCTTATGCATAAATATGTCCTTATTTAGATTCAGTTAAAAAAATTGAATGTTTTGAGTTTTTCAATCAAAATTGAAATAGATTTAAAATGTTTCCTGGTTGAGATCACAAAATGAACATTAAGGGGTATAAAATTTTGATTTTTCTGTAATATGTTGTTTCATCCTTTTTTCCAGTTTAACTTCGTAATTAATGCATATCACAAAACTGTAACGTGTTGTCTATTTTAAATTTATAATACTGACTGATTTTTGAGGATTAGAAGTAAAAGTAGATGTAAAAGTTACTAGCTCTATGTTATAAAGCATAGAAAGCAGAACTAAAGATCAAAGTAACTTAATCCTAGAACGCCACTCTTTCGTCGTAGAGACATTTTGTGATTAAAATAATTAACTGTTTGTAACAATAAGTTACATTCGATTCAGTTTTTTTACCTCTTCCCGTGAGTCATCGTCAAAGTCATACCAGAACAGGACCGGTTTGAACTAGAAAGAAACTTTGGACTTCTCCCAACCAATAGAAGGGTCCGTTGGTTTGGGGGATTCTGACCCCCGCTGTTCTAGAGTGGACCCCTGTTTTTTCTCCTCGAGGCAGTCTGATTTTTTAGAGGACAAGGTTGTGACCAGAGGAGAGTAGAAGGTGAACGCTGCTGGCATCCGCGGCTTGAGGGATAGACCTTTTGAGGAAAATCATCGCCATATTGTTTTTTAGGGCCGACGCCGACTCGAGAGCAGTCTTCGATATCTACAAATGATAAGTTGATTCCAGTTGTATTCCTTAGGCATTTATTTAATTGTATAAATTCATTTAATCAAGATATATTTGTCCATGTGTTTATTAATGAGTATTAATTTCTTCTTTCTCAAACACTAGGCCAACGTAACATTATTTTTACACTGTTACAAACTAAAAATAACTTTAATTTGCAATAAATACTTTTTAAAAGCGGATACATATTTCTCCCATGCCTTGCTTTAAAATCAGTTACCCTTGCTTTAAAAAAGTTGTCTTGCAGACGTAAAAATTAACAACCAATTTCGACAAAAGGATCAATGTTTTAGGGTTGAATAAAATAATATTCTATTTTGTGAAAATTTGTAACGAAAGAGTAGCATCTTCGTATTCATGCTACTATATCACTCTATAAACAAAAGTTTTACTTTCATTAAAATGGCCGAATTCAATTCTCAATTGTATCTTATGTGTTAGAAATGAATTTCGATGCTCACAAATTTCTCCAGTTCTTCACAAACAAATCACAAAGTTATAAATTTTTGTCAACTATTCGAAAATGCTCGATCTTATATTCCAAAGCATCGGATATAAATTTCCAGAAAGGAAATTACGCTTAAACCTCCTATTATAGGGGAAAAAGTTTTTTGTTTAGATTTATGATCCCGTCTTGATAATCTGCCAAGGATATTAGAGAGCTGCATGCTTCGGCAAAATAAAGTTTAAAAAAAAAATTTGAAAATTCCAGATGTTCAAAATCTTTTCTCCTATCATGCTTTTGGCATCTTTCGAAGCACTACGAACTAATCGCATTAACGTAGAATTAATCATTTGTCACGTGTCAGATGCTTCTCGACATATGCAAACAAATTACGGAGATGGAAGTTCTCCAATAGAGGTTGATAAGACGTAGAAAGTGGTTGCCTTGAGGAAGGATAAAAAAAAATTGAGTTCTGATGGGAACGCGAGATATTTGATTACAAATAACTCGCTGGAAAAAAGTAAACGATTCAGAGAATTTGAAGTGATATCTGCGGAAACGTACTAAAGAATATGATGCGTCAAAAATTTGTGAAATTAATTTTTGACTTTTATTGGAAGGGTAGATTTGATAAATTCAATAGCATACGTTGTCAGAGAAGTTAGTGTTTACAGATCTAGTTTCCCTGAAAAAAAAATAATAAGCTTTGATACAATGCTGGTAGCATTGTAGGACTATTTATGCTACCATAATGAAATATTAAAAGGTTATTGAAATTTTTCTAAATGTACAAGGTATTTTTTAAAATACCATTTTAAATTAGAAAAACACAAGTGTACTATTTTTAATCAATAATTTTCCATGAAAACACACACTTTAAACTTCTATGCTCAATTTTTACCCATATCAAGGTACTTGTGGTATCATAGAACCAGCTTCCAAATTTCTTTCTTTTATAGAATTTAGCCACTTGTCCAATAACGGAAAAGAATTTTGATTCGTGAACCTTGGTGAACATGTCGGTTCTCTGCGTGAGGTGAATTCATGATAATTTAAACGTTCTTCACAATTCCATAGAGAAGATCTTTTGAAACATGAGAACTTCTGAAACTTTACGACTTTATCTTTATTAAAGTTTTGATCCGGGAAACTTGGTCAACATGTCGGTTTTCTGCGTGAGGTGAATTTAAGCGTTCTTCACAGTT
>CM063510.1:32976995-33011995 GCA_032207245.1 Pardosa pseudoannulata | reverse complement strand
GTCTTATTTTTTTTGAGAGAACAAAGCACTTATAAAGTTACTTTTCGATGGGAGTTGGGGTGGGAGTTGGGAACTTGCAGAATGATGGTGAATCAGTTAGAGATCCTAGTGAAGGAAAATAGTAGACCGTAATGTTCTAAACCAGTGTTTCTTAACCTTTTTGGCACAATGGACCACTTTAAAAATTTTAAATATCTCATGGACCCTTCTGTGAAAGAAATAGCTTAAACATCATTCATTACAAAAAAATTCTGTTTCATTATTTAATTATTTTAATATTTTTATTTCAATAGTATAAAACATTTTAAGAAATTAAAATTTTTAATGGGAAGGCTGTTGCTGCTTTTCCTTGATTAACAGTTTGAAGTGAGGAATGGTTTTCGACAAAGCAACGTTCACATCATGTTCGATATTAAGTCGATTTCGATGTTTTGTTTTTATTGTGAGAAGTGTGGAAAATCCCGCTTCGCAAAGATATACTGTAGCAAACGGAATAATGGCTGCCATAGCTCGTTTTACAAGCAATGGGTAGGCTTATCTTAAAGAAGACCCAAACTCTCCCAGAGTTTTTGAATCGAAATCCATTTTTAACAACTTTGTTTTCAAATCAATTAGCTCATCTTTGGCAAGGTTCATGTCATCGATACAGTCAATATCAAAAAAGGAAAAGGATTACGAATCCACAACTCATCTTTTATATTTATTCCATCCGAATTGAAATATTTTTCAAATGAAACTTGAAGTACTTTCAGGTGTTCATAGATTTCAATTTTCAATTTGGTTTAGAGTCTAAATCAAATTAAACTAAGCAAAACCAATTAAATCTTTTTTTGTTTCGAAATCTAACTACACCTGGATCTTTGGAGCGATTTCAAACTGTCTATAAGTAGTAGGCTCTGATGTAATAGACTTCTTGCTTCAAAAATCTGACTGTGGCTTTAAAATGCACTAAAAACTTCGGTTACTATTCCATTCCATCAATATTTACAGCAACGGACGATTTCGTAGAGATGCTGTTCTTTTCGTGTTTAATTAGATATCCCAAATCCAATAAAATGTGTCCCGACAAATTCTTGAATGATAAGTGTTTAGATTTGGAACGTTAAGCTTTCTTTTTCTTCTACCCAGGGTGTAACGAGACCTAGTTCTACTTCTTAAAACTGATTACAAACAGTTACGAGTATGTTCCAGGAACAGGATTCTAACTTGGAGGCTCCGGTACCGAAAGATAGTATCCTATTATTTGGCTGTGGTGTCACTGAAAAGTAGAGTTGTGAATTGATTCTGAGTGATATCTATCATTTTTATGCGAAAATGTATTTTTTGATATTTTAATTCATTTAGACTATCAATTTTAATAAAAGTATCAATCAATTTAAAGATAGGCAGTTTTATGTCATTTAAAGCAACTTGATCTCAATCTCTTATCTGGTTTCAGCTAAAGGATACCCTAAATATGGGACGTTTAATATAACCACTTTGTACATATACACTCACATACAGAGCAAGTTGTATTAAGCGTAAGGGAATGTTATTTCCCCTGTGTTCAAACAATATTCTCTAATGCAGATTTCGTATTAAGAAGCTCGAGAAGCGACGTATTTAGTCAAATATAAATCCGCACATGGAGAAAACTATTTTCGCTCTCCTACCCTCCCCTGGGTAAGCACAGTTTATGAAAGGTTTCGTAAATGTATGCTCTTCACTTCTGAAATCAACGCGCTCTCATTTTCGTCTTAGTAGGATCTAAAATTGCCTTAAGGGTTCTTCAGATCCATTCTTCCCCTAAACCTGCTGCGTATTTGTTTCCCTCCTTAGCGACAAATATCGGTTTGGTTTCCTCTTTGCTTTGATCCGGGATCGCTGATTTATTCGTAGCGACAGCGAAATCCAATTTGAAAGCAAGGAAGAAAAAAATAGGGCTTTATTTTGTTCTTCCGGACTTTTAGGAGGCTCAAATTACTTCTTCCCACCTAGGGTGAGGAAAAACGTCAATTTGTTTGATACTCGGAATTTCTTATTTAGGACATTTTTTTATTGCATTTGCTCTTAAATGCAAATCTGTAGAATTGGTTATTTCGTCTGATTTCGCAAGGTATATACTGCATAAAGATCTATTTTCTGCAAGCCTGAGACTTTTATCCGATTCCTCGGATTTCTTATTACTGCTTTCAAATGATCTGTAAAGACATATTCGTTTATAGCCATAAAGGAGCATTTCTTTTATAGGAGGCATTGCTGAAAAATCTTCACGGTACATGGACTCAAATCATAGCGTTAGGATGGTTTAAAGTGAGATGGCTTAAGTTATATGACAAGCCTATTTCAAAATGCAATTCCTGGTCAATATATAATTTATACTTTAACGTACAAGAAATACCCATAGAAAAACTCCAGCATTAGGCTACGTGTCTAACTCAAATAAAATACCAGTAATATAAAGACGTTTCGCGTCAGTGCTATTTGATTTTAAAAACAGCTATAAAAACATAAGGCTGCGCTTGAGCGTACTCACAATAAAGAGATGTATGCTTATTTTTGCATATTATACTTTTATTTTCTGAAATCGAGAGGGTTGAAATTATCAAATGGATGGACCATTAGTCATGGTTTTTCATGCCTATTATCGTGTTGTAATTTAAAAAAACTGATGATATAAATATATGCATGTCAGGTCTAAAAAGGGGAGTTTGGGAAAAATTAAGCGAGTTGGGAACAACTTAAAAGGGAACTCTTTCGTAATAACAAAATTAATGTAAAAAACCCACGCTCGCGTAAGCTTTTACGTAAATGCGGTCAAGCGGAATCGTTTTGGAAGAATTTGATGACTATGCAAACCGACATTTGGCGCGTAGACATCGAGCTGTCAACATACTCTACGCTTAGCTCTGCCACGAATAAATGAATTTGACGGAAGTGACACCTTGAAAATGAAACTGGATCTCAATATCCTATCTGGTTTCAGTTAAAGGATACCCTAAATATAGGAAGTTTAATATAACCATTTTGTACATATATACTCGCATACAGAGCAAGTTGTATTAAGCGTAAAGGAATGTTATTTCCCCTGTGTTCAAACAATATTGTCTAATGCAGATTTCGTATTAAGAAGCTCGAGAAGCGACGTATTTAGTCAAATATAAATCCGCACAAGGAGAAAACTATTTTCGCTCCCCTACACTCCCCTGGGTAAGCACAGTTTATGAAAGGATTCGTAAATGTATGCTCTTCACTTCTGAAATCAACGCGCTCTCATTTTCGTCTTAGTAGGATCTAAAATTGCCTTAAGGGTTCTTTAGATCCATTCTGCCCCTAAACCTGCTGCGTATTTGTTTCCCTCCTTAGCGACAAATATCGGTTCGGTTTCCTCTTTGCTTTGATCCGGGATCGCTGATTTATTCGCAGCGACAGCGAAATCCAATTTGAAAGCAAGGAAGAAAAAAATAGTGCTTTATTTTGTTCTTCCGGACTTTTAGGAGGCTCAAATTACTTCTTCCCATCTAGGGTGAGGAAAAAACGTCAATTTGTCTGATGCTCGGAATTTCTTATTTAGAGAATTTTTTTATTGCATTTGCTGGTAAATGCAAATCTGTAGAATTGGTTATTTTGTCTGATTTCGAAATGTATATACTATATCTATTTTATGCAAGCCTGAAACTTTTATCCCATTCTTCGGATTTCTTATTACTGCTTTCAAATGATCTGTAAAGACATGTTCGTTTATAGCCATAAAGGAGCATTTCTTTTATAGGAGGCATTGCTGAAAAATCTTCACGGTACATGAATTCAAATCATAGCGTTAGGATGGTTTAAAGTGAGATGGCTTAAGTTATATGACAAGCCTATTTCAAAATGCAATTCCTGGTCAATATATAATTTATACTTTAACGTACAAGAAATACCCATAGAAAAACTCCAGCATTAGGCTTCGTGTCTAACTCAAATAAAATACCAGTAATATAAAGACGTTTCGCGTCAGTGCTATTTGATTTTAAAAATAGCTATAAAAACATAAGGCTGCGCTTGTGCTTACTCACAATAAAGAGATGTATGCTTATTTTTGCATATTATACATTTATTTTCTGAAATCGAGTGGGTTGAAATTATCAAATGGATGGACCATTAGTCATGGTTTTTCATGCTTATTGTCGTGTTGTAATTTAAAAAAACAGAAGATATAAATATATGCATGTCAGATCTAATAAGGGGAGTTTGTGAAAAAATTAAGCGAGTTGGGAACAACTTAAAAGCGAACTCTCTCGTAATAACAAAATACATGAAAAAAAACCCACACTCGCGTAAGCTTTTAGGATAATTCGGTTAAGCGTAATCATTTTGGAAGAATTTCATGACTATGCAAACCGATAAGCGACACTTGGCGCTTAGACATCGAGCTGTCAAGATACTCTACGCTTAGCTCTGCCACGAATAAATGAATTTGGCGGAAGTGACGCCTTGAAAAGAAAACTGTACTTTGAAATAAAGAGACGATTTACCAAAAAAGACTGATTCTTCTATTTGCCTTACCACTGGATACGATTCATATGTAAAAATATTCCTCAAATATTCTGAATTTGATGTAATATTCTATTTTATTAAGCCTATATCATAATTTGTAATACTTAATTGTGTCCTAGCTTTAAATTTTCAATTTTAGCATAGATACCTTTAAACATCAGCTAATATTGTATTCAACAAATCATAGATAGTTAGTGGATTGAAATAATATTATACTAATTTATATACATTTCAAAACGGTAAAATATTTCAATGCAGTTACAGCTGTTGGTATTACATAGAAGATTAGAATCAAAGTTTTGGATTGATAGGTTCTACTTTTTTGTCGTAGCTCGCCATAAAAGGGTTTATTTGTTATAACATAAGAATAATAAGCATATTTCTGAAAATATTAACTATATTTTTCGAAAGCTTGTTAAAATAGAGTTTCACCTACCAATACAATTACAGCTGTGTTGCCCTAGATATTTAGTATTATGTGGAAATATAAGAGGCAGTTAAGATGCTCACAGAATTTCGCTGTAACCTTTTGCTAACACAATATTTTAAGTACATATTTTTTTACTTAATAGCGGGTCTTACTTTCATATCGGGTTTCTCCAGAACTCCCACACTTTCTCCACCGCTCATGATATTGTTATAAACAATGATGACGGTCCCCCTTTAGTATCTTCTAAAGTTCAGCCGTTGTGGTATACCTTCTACAGTGTGAAAATGGTTACCTTTGAGGCTCATTTGTACCAGCTAGACAAACTATTAACAACCTGTCCTACGTGCAAGCTTTACAAATACTGAGAGAGTCTATTCGAATACCACTCTCCTTGCCAAGGACAAGGAAAATCGTCACAGCATCACAACATTTTTCCCACTCCTCATATCGATTGTTGGACAAACATGGCTCGTCAAAAGAAAACATTTCACTACCACACCAACCTCCCTACTCATCGGATGTAGCCTCATCTTGTTTTTAGATCTTTTCCAAGATTAGTATAGGATCAAGGGTAACCGTTTTGACTCTGTAGAAGGCAACAACAAAACCAACACGACGACAGCACTTCGGATGATACCAAATCAGAACTTTCATCGTTGTTTCTCGAAATGGAAGGAACTGTAAAATGTGTATGTTCTGAAGAAGAATGCTTTAATGGTTATAAATGTAAAGTAAATATGTACTATTTGGGATAATAAAGAGATACAATGAACTTATAAGAACTTTGTGAGGGTTCTTCGTATACCTGGGATTCACGAGTGATGTTAAATCACATAGAGGCTTACTCTGGACGTTGCGAGTGTGTTCGCACGTTCGTTGGGACGTCACTTTGACATCAGCCTGATCGATTGCTTGCATAATGTCTTTAAGTTGACACACAGCCATCTAAACACAAGGCCTGCGCGCTGATTTTCCAAAAACCGGTCACGTGATCTCTCAAAGGCGGTATTATATTTATTCTGTTGATGCTTGTTGAATGCTTGCCGATTACTGCTTAAAAAAAAAGAAATTTATGGAAGTAAAATAACTTTTGCTATTATATGTAGGGTAAGTAGCAATTTTACTATCGTTTCTCCTATTATTCGCTGTTTTCTAATTAAGTATATCATAAGAATGATGGTAATTCTTAAGTTCGACACTTTAGAATGGTTCAAATGTTTTGTTATTAGTATGTGCTTTGTATCATATTGTATATTATAACTGTCGTTTTAAAAATAAGTTTCATTTTTTTGTTAGATCTCATTAAGGAGTTTATAATTATATAATACAACATTTAATATCCGTAAGTTAAATGTATTCTAAGTTATGTTAAAGTTTTGTTTTTGCTGTGTATTGCAACTTGGCCATTAGTTGATAACTCACAAATTACAATTTCTGTTTTATCCTAAAGGAAAACTATTTATTATTACCACAATAAAAGATTAATGTATCCTTACTTCATTGATTTATGTGTTTTTAAGGGGCTTTATTAATAAAAGTTGATGTACAACTTCTTTCTCATATTACAATAGCAACTGGGAAATTTCTATGTAGAATCAATGTTATCTGCACTTTAAATTGTTTCTGATTTATCAACTTTCATATTAACTTTCATATTAACTTTCATATTAAGATTTTCATATTAACTTTCTACAATTTAAAATTTTGAATGTCGAAGCGTAAAGAAGACATATCTAACAAAAATTAAACTACCAAAAGAAAATTTATAAATGTAAGAAAAAAAAATTAATCTAAAGTAATCGACAGAAGCAATGTTTTTACTTATTTTTATTATAAAAATATAACCTTTATTCAATGCTGTACTATTTTATAACAGGTAAGTTTTCTCATATAATCTGTAGAAAATTAACTAAATAAACATGCTTAAAGTTTTTGAATAGATATGTCTAACAGCCAAAAGTAGAAAAATCCCATCTAAATAAAATTTGCAAGCTGTTATAATTATATAAATAAATTTTAATTAATAGATGCTTTAGGTAGAGGAACCTAAAAAAAACTGTATTTACACTTAAAGTTACATTTATGTATTCAGATATTTACAAATGTTTTATTAAAATATAACAGTAATTTTATAGTAAATGATAATCAACTCAGTCACTTAACCATATCTTAAAAATGTAATAGATTATATAAAAAGGTCTTCTAAATTATGTTTGCATGATTGTTTACTTCACTTCAAAATATAATTTTACTATTTATAAAATATTTCTGAAGAACTACTCTAAAAAGTGACTGAAAATATATTGAAGAAGTTAAAGAAAAAACAAAAAGAAAAAATAAAAAAAAATTTTAAATATTTTGTAACAATGTTTTTACTTTTTTTCTCTGTACATACTGATTATATTATTGTTTATGTAGTACAAATCAGTATCAGATGTTATACGTAAATAAAACTGTAAAAATTTTGCTTCAGCATAATATTTTTGTATGAGTTTGTGAAATTTGTCAGTGATAAATTGTTCTATGATTTTATACTAAGGCAGTGTTTTTTAAACTGCCTTTATAATCTTTAAGGATTTTATTTATTTTATTTAATGTGATCAAAGGATCATATTTTATGATAAATTAAAAATTTTATTTCATGGGACCATTTAATAAAAGGTAAGTAAAAAGAAAAAAAAAGATGCCAGTTGTGTAATTTTTTGCAAATGTAATTTCTTTGCTTAAAATTTTATCTATGTATCATATCTGTTTTCGTGCAGTGTATAAGTTATTTTGGTAACTAAATTTAAATATAAATTGGCACACAAATAATATATCCATAGCAAATCAATTTTTCTACTAATAAATATTCATGTTAGTGGAATAATTGAATGTCCTTAGTTTATTTTTTGAAAAAAATATTTTATGAGTAGTAAGAGTTATATAACACAATTTACTTATTATAGGAGGGAAACATTTTTTTACAATTTATATAGATGGCTGTGGTTAATCAAATGACGTCACAATGATTCGAATCGACTCAACGTAATAGCCCCATAATGAAATAATTGACTCTGATAAATAGAAAGTTATTTAAAAAATTTATTTGTGCCAGGGCAAACGAGATGCAGATTAGGTTTTTTTTGGTTTGGTTTTTGGTTTGGAGCGCTACGGTCTACTGTTTTGCACACATAATAAACCTAGTTTAATGATTCGAAGTACACAATCCATAAAATTCGAAGCGAATTTAGAAGAGATCTAATTCGCATCGTTCGCAGATTAGGAAGAGGGTTTCTCTTTGGTACAGAAATTCGTGTGTTCAAAATCCTCTTCTGTCAGGGATGTTCGTAGTCGTTTGGAATCGACTTTAAGTAGTAGATTACGGTCTCATTAGCTTTCGTAGAGGAAAATGTTAAACAGTAGTCCTCTAAATTAAATAAATCATTTATGCCATTGGTGGGAATTGAACGCACTAACATCACTACCGAAGAGCCTTCCCATTCGGCTATTGTTCTGCATTTGAGACCAATGAGAATAATATTATGACATTCGTTCAACTCGGTACGGTATAGGATGACCAATACAACTTTATAGCTATGCTAGTAAATTAAGGCAGTTAAACAAAATTTTTGAAATAAAACATTTTTCTAAAGATACTTCAAGAAATCAACTTAGTAAATGGCTCACTAAGCCGAAAGTCTAGCAGACTGTGTAGCAATCAGGACCTTTTTATAGATTTTATTTTCCATTTTGCAAAGTAAATTATCTGATTCATTATTTTGATACTAGCATATAGCCCGTCATATGACGGGATAATGTAAAATTTTTAATTTTCCAGAATTGTAAAGTACCCTATAAGGCAGGTAAAAAAAATGGTTTGTCTTTTGGCTGAGAATTATCTGGTACGCGCTCAACAATTTGTTTATCTTTACTGACCGCATGTTAGTTGCCAACTTTAATTCATCTTGTCATATTAAGTGATAGGATGGAGAACAGAGGTTTTAATATAAGGTGATTTCACGAAAAAGGGTAAATTCTCAAATTATGACAATTCTGGCTTTATTTTCAAAAGGAAGGGCAGTTTACTGTTTGTCTATTGGCTGTTGTAAACATGAAAATGAATGGGAAGGGCATTATAGTGACGTTGCGACAAATTGCCTTATTGACAATGATTACTTGGCGATATATGGGATTGATGCCAAAATTTAGAGGATCGATTGCAAACCGTGTGATTATGTATAAAAAGCAAACACAAACGAATAAACTTTTTAATTTTCAAAGATATATAACTTAATCATTAGATATTTATTAGTCCGCAAAATAGACTCCTAGACTTTTGAGAAAAGAATTTGTTGTTAATACAGGTGCTAAAATTTTCATTGCAACAAAATATAATCGATGATTAAATTTAAAATTGGCTCATATGTACCTTATCTATTATTTAATACAAATACAAAAGAAAATTATTTACGTAACATCTAAGTTCCGTATTAAAATGTTTGAAAATAATGCAGACGATATTTAAATAATTTAGAATAAGAAATGATTAAAGGAGATGGTTAAAGGAATGACGTCATAATGCTAGAAAACATGTTACTTTTACCTATTTATTATGTGATAAATTGATAAATTTAATGTTCTGCTCTTAACCGGGGACAACAGGGCTTGAAATAAATGCATTAAACACCCGAAAAGGGGAGAAGGGGTGGATTTCGAAAGTTTTAAATACAACAGTATTTTTTGCTGTGGTATGAAACATGTTTATATCAATTTATTTTAGAATCGGATTGATAGTTTAGGAGAAGATAAACTTTACTCGCTTTAAATTTTGTTAATCCTAACTCATCAAAAATCCAATATAGATGCCTCTATCCATTCCAGGTCTAATCGTTTTATAAATTTGAGAACAGACAGACAGATAACTTAGGCTATTATTATATAGGGGATTTCACAAAAATGGTATTTAGGGAGAAAAGGCGACAGGATTGTTTTCGATGATAGATGCGGAAAAACGAAGAGTCCAGGAATGATGAATACTAGAAAAAACATTGGTTCTATTAGACTAAATTCGAGACAAAGGTGGACGGACAACTTAGGCTACTATTATATAGGGGATTATAAGTTGTTCCACGTTCATGAAATACTTTAAAATTGATGACTATAATTGACTGCGGGACCTAAACAGTTTGTCTACCGTTCTATAATGCTTATCTATGTATTTGGATGAAATATTCTTTATCAAACAAAACAAAAAAAACTTTCTCAATATTTGCCATAGTCTTTTAATAAATACAGAAACACCAGCTCAGTTATTCTAGGAAAATTAGAGAACTGGAAAGAAACAAAAATGATTAAGATTTCCCTAATCGTTCGTTCGTGTTTTATAAAAATAGGAGCATTAATCACAGCAAATGATTTAATAATATTCAAAGCGCCCAAACTTTCGCTTAAACCTCCAGAATGGATAGCCTATCAATAAATCGCCTCACACCATTTATTTCACTCATTTCTAAATTTGTACGAAAAGTACATCTTGTAGGGAGTAGTGCAGTGCCGATCTGTCCTCTGACAATATATCACATCGATTATCCGTCAGAATAACCACTCTATAAAGATGCCGTAGTATCGGTTCCAGATTTAATCTATGGACGGTTGAAAGAAGAGATGTCGGGAGCAACTAATTCTCGCATTTTTGTCTCTTGTTGCGATTAATCACCTCTTGTGTCACTGGAATGCGTATTGCTCCTTGCAAAAGATTGTGTTGCGATTACAAAATGCGATCGATCATGGATGCTGGAATAGACAAGGTACTCACTTTTTTTCTCACTCCCTCTCGCATCGCTCCATCTTACTTATATTAAAAGTTTATTTTTACGTACGATGTCGTATAGTATTAAGGAAGCATCGATTTATGAGTTTATGGGGGTGTTACAAAACTGTTGGAAATTATATGTTATAGTATGGAAAAAATCATATTTAAAAGAATTACTTTTAAAATTAAAGAATTAGATTTTTATTTAATAATTATTAAGATGAATTTAAATTTTTTTGCAAAAAATGATTATATTTTTTTATATGTTAATTAATATGAATATATTAATTATTTTAAAATTTGTATTTTAATTAAAAATGTTACGATATTTATTTTTTATGAATGGTTAATGCATACGTTTGTTTTTTTAGTGTTTTGAATTAAATGTTATGAAGGAAAAGGAGAAGATTTACGAAGTTTTAAATTAAATACAGTTTTTTTGCTGTGGTATGAAACATTTTTTATAATTATTTTAGAATATTAGAAAGATATTTACTTTTAAATTTTTTTAACTTCATTATAGATGTTCTATCCATTATCGCTTTAAAATGGGACAGAAAGATATTTGGGAGAGATATAGTATTATTTATATTGGGATAAAAATTAGTTGATAAATGAGGCTCAATTCGATATACAAAAGAGTCCAGAAGAAAATAAAAAAGTATATTGGTTATTAATAGTATCTAAAAGATGGAAAACTAACAATTTGTCTACCGTTCTATAGCTTATAAGTGGAGGAAAATTTGTATAAAAAAAAAATATGGATATTTTTTTATTTGTTATTTTTAAAATCTCATTATAAAAAGGTTTTATAAGAGAATGGAGAGAAAAAATGATTTATATTTAATCAGTTCGTGTGTTTTTATAGTTTATTCAAAATAATGATTTTTAATAGAATGGATACTTTTTTTTTAAATTTGTGGAGTTATTTTGTAGGAGTAGGGATCTGTCCTCTGACAATATATCACATCGATTATTAAATATAAGAGTATCGGTTTGATTTATAATTGTGGACGTTGGAGAGAGGAAGAGACTTTTTGTTCTTGTTGCGATTCACTGGAAATGGATAAAAATGCGAAATGATTGTCGATTAAGATTTTTTTTTTCGATAGATGATATTAAAAGTTATTTTTTTTTATGTATTGTCGTTATGGGGTGTTACAAAGTTGGAAATTATTTATGTATAGTATGGGGATGTTATATTTAAATTATTTTAGAATTATATATTTTTAAAATTAATATTTATTTAATAATGGTACTAAGATGGATAGTTTTTGTTTAGTTTCGAAAGTGGAAAGGGGGGGGGACTGCTATCCTAATGTACGTGTGCCCAGAACTTTAGAGGACTCGTGAAGTTGTGGAGCTTTTTATCAATTTTTTTTCTTATGAAAAAATTGTATTGCGTCAAAAAAATTTCTTGAAAAAAATATTACATCCCTTATGTGATTAGAATGTCCTTATGAAAATATTGTGTTATTTGCCTCAATATTTCCCTTCTTGTGAGCTTGTTTTCTGCACGCGAGGTGGAGTTATAGTAGTCTACTGTTTCATTAAGCTCTTATATTCTTCATCCCCTATATAATAATAGCCTAAGTTATTTGTCCGTCTGTCCTCGAATTTATGAAGCGGTTGGATCTGGACTGGATAGAGGCATCCATATTGGATTCTTAATGAGTTAGATGTTCAAAATCTATCCCTTCCCCCCTTTTCTAGCACTTAATGCCCTTATTTCAAGTCCTATTTTCCCTGGTTAAGAGCAGGCGATTAAATTTATCAATTTGTCCCATAATAAATAGGTAAAAAAACTCAATATAACAAATATTAACATTACGGGTTTGCCGGAGATGGAGATGGCAGTATATGATTTTTGAACTAACAACACTGTTATCTTCATAAGTGAAATTAATCTTGAAGAAAATGTGCAAATGATAATTCTAATGACGAATTATATGGAATGAAATATGTGTATAACTTAACCCATTAACGCCTGGATATTTCTGATGACTATATATTAGTAAATATCTAACATAGAAGCTATTATAGGCACCTGGAAGTAAAAAAAATATGAAATTTAAACACCTTTAAATATGACATCAAATCATCATTAGTCAGGAGGTGTCATTTTAAAACATAATAAGATGTCTTAAAAAAAAAGGAAAACTTCGTGATAAGAGATTTATTTGCTATCATATATGAGAAAAGTACTGAAAAGAGATGTCTTATTACAGATATGGCTATTCGCCATGATTTTGACCGGTATACGTTCAGAATACCGGTCATAATACGTTCCTATTCTAAGCTTGAAAATCATAAAATGCAGGTCGAAATGACAAAATTATAGATAAGATCATATTAGAAAACTTCGGAGATTATTCATAAGATTAATATCTGTTTCCATTAAAAAGGCACAAACGTTTCAAGAAAACAAAAACTCTACAAACCATCTTTTGACTATCCTCAAATGAGGACGCTGGGAGTTAATGAGTTAATATATGTACAAGGATATCATTGGGTGTCGACAACTATTTTTTAAAAACATACATAGTTTAAAAAACACACGAAATAAGTCTTCCCAGTGCATGAAACCAGTAAATGAAAATAAATCTTTCTGGCGTATAAAATAAATAGTTGTACACAGTTTTTGTAAGGTAAGTATATTAGTTTTGCGATCCGATCTTTAGTGCTCTATCATAGCCATGTGTTAGAAACTACAAAATAAAACTGAATGGACTACTACTAATATTTGTTAAAAATAATTTGAACTAACATAAAAACTGTACCGATGTACTTTACCACGGTGATCTGCACGTTTATGCACAGCTGTGGGAGGATTTTCCTAGAGGAATTTAGGACTCCAATTGTTCACGTCAAGTTTAAGGACCCCTGCAGAGAAGGTATAGATCACGGAATGGCAGCGTAACGGTCAAGCTGGCACAGAGATGTAACAGTGAGTTATGGGAGCAGGGGCTAAAAAGTAATGTCACAAAAGGGTCTACTTTAATGAGCCCACCTGCACTCCCGAAGGGGTGCAGATGTGGGAAAATTTCCCTCTGTTAAGAATTTAACCTGGTGATAAGTAATAGTTCATTATAAAGAGAATTGTAATAATCATGGTGTAAATATAAGACAAATAATTGATGATTATTATATATATGATAACCAAGGGTCTATTTGTAAATGAGTGTACAGAATAAATGTCTAAATCTCAATATAAAGTATTATATTCTTTCTGTGTTTCCCCCTTGTAACCGAACACTGGTGTATAGATTGCAAGTACATTACAACAAAAACAAAATGAAAAACTTTACACATATTTTAGATACACAGCAAACTGACAAAAAAGAAAAGTACGGAATATCAACAGATTGGGTGGTACATATAGAAGTCATATGATTTCTCGTGGATGATGTTGTTGTTGACAATGTTACTTGGACGAGCCAAGCAGGTCGCAAGGATTAAGAGAAGGGGTGCGTCTTTCGTTTGACGATCAGCAAGAGCATGAGAGAGTCTTAGTTCAAGCAAATCCTCGTAATTTAGAAGGAAGGACCAAACAGAAAACAACCCAGAGGTATTATTTGAGAACTTGGAGAACAGTGAGACTACGATTATATTTTACGTACTCTAGTCACCATTAATGAACACGGCGGATCTTAGGCCGACTCTAGCCCCGAATCCATAATCCTCTTGCTCATGAAAAGGTGGTTGTCATTACCTTGAGAGGCTGGACTTCTAACAGTGGGTCCTCCTAATTTAGAAGCAGGGACTTAGTAGAAGACTCCCAGACTTGACCTGTCACCTCCAGACGTATCGTTTGAGAACTTAATGATACTCTTCCTAGCCGTCTTTAATGAACACGGTGGATATCTAACCAGCACGAGCCTCGCTTCCTCTACCCTGCGGTTACGAGATCGCTATCTTTGCTAACTGAGCTACCGTGGCTCATATCAGTAGATTGGCGTAGTTAAATGGGATGGCAGAATCAACATACAGCCAGATGGAGTTCACATTTCAATAAGCCGAAAGGTGTACGGGGGAAACTATACAAATCTTACTTTTTTTAAAAATAAAATGTCTATCTTTTGATTTCTTTCTTAATATATTCTACAATTTTACTATATAACCATGCTTAATAAATAAATATAAATTGCACTAATATTTAAGTGTTCATACCATACATTTAAATCCAATTACTTGCAGTCGAGACGGAGAATTTGAACGGATTATCTCCAATGTGGATGGATTAATGTGTTAATCCAACGTAATCAAACCAATCTTCTGGTGTTATTTCTATCATCCAATTAAGAAACGATTTACAAAACTATGGAGAACCTAATGAACAGGAAAACGAATTTGGGTGAGCTTATTAGATTTTCAAGTATTTGGCGGATATTTTAATGCGTCAATGAAGAAATTGTGAACACACATTATTAAGGCCAAATTATTCACTCTGAATATAAAATTATGTTACATTATAAGATGTGTCAGAACAGATTTTGTCTGAAGTACAATAGTATTTTAACGATGAAACGAACATCATTGGGATCTGTAAATATTTAGATTTATATTATAGCAATAAATATATGTATTGAATAAATATGAAGTTCTCTCCCGTAGAAGTGTAAGCAAACCTGTTATACCTTGATTATCTTTTATAATTCTTATTGAGTTTTTCTTCCATTTTGCAAAGTAACTTATTCGAAGCATTATTTTGATACTATAGGCTGTCGTGAATTCATGCAATTTATTAAAATTTATATGTTCACTGTAATGACATTTCTGAGTATTTAATGATTAAAAGGACTGCTGTGGTGAAGTGCATTGCTGTTGTTACTTAAAATCCATTATTCTACGTTAAAATAATAAGCCAAGTTTACTTTATATCATCTTTAATATTAATTATAGCAAAATGCCACTGATCTATATTACAAAATACAAATATATTAGTGAGAAGAAAAAATAAATAAAAACGCTAAAAAATTATAAAAAAATAAAAAGTAAAAGAAGTACTCCACTTGCTACACCTAAAAGAAAAATTGCCAAAAAAATCTATGAGCACGGTGCATTCTTTTCCTACCTTCCAAACTACCCTATACTTTTTTCACCAAAAACTCTTTCAACTCGTCGTTCCATTGTCCTGTGCACGATACGTCCTTTCCCGGCTCTGTCCGATTGACCGGGACTCCAGGCATGGTCCTGAATCGACTCCTGGCAACCAATCACAACTCTCCAAACTTGGTGAAGTTTAAGTGCAGTCGTTTCCACTGCCCACACCACACGCCTCCTGGAGTCACGAAAAAATACTTGGGCATGCAACCCACAACGTGTGAGTGCGGCGAGCAGATCAGTTTCGCAAACCTTATGTAAAACATACCTGCACTCTGACAAGTACCAAGATAGAAAGTAAAATCCTAATGTACTCTGGAGCTACTAGTAATTTTGTAATTTTTAACTTGTAAATGCACTCTTAAATGCAAAATTAAAATATATGTGTATGAGTAAGAAAGTTTTATGAGTCATGTTTAGTAAATGGAAATAATATAAAGAAATATTACTTTTAATATTTCAAATGCTTTGATAGAAGAACTGATTTACTTAAAGAGAGAGAAAAGTTTATCTCAGAAATTATTGTAAGAATTATTATTGAGAATATAATTAAATTCAGTATTCAACTAGAAGTACATTTTGAAAACAAAACTTTTATTTTAAACTCCACATTTAATTAAAATTAAAAGTTTAGAATTAAAAAGAACCCTACTACTATTTAAAATATTTACATTTTCCCTTGAATCTTTTTTAGTAAGTTGATTAATTATAGTACATCCCAAAAGACTGCACACGGATTTTAAGTTATTACTGCGAATATAATTTTTGTGTTTTGCTGATAAATGAAGAAATCCAACACTATTTACATAAATTTACTAACAAAATAAAAACTAAAAAACGGAAGTCTGAATAAATGGACATGCTTATCACAGGTATAATTAAGACCAAGCACAAAAAATCTAAAACCTCTCTCTCAAATAAAAAAGAAACCCCTTAGAATTTTAAAAACAAAAAAAAGAAGACAAATAAACTGAACATGATGAAAATGCCATTTTTTATTTATAAAAAAGCCTTTACAAATAAAATAATATAAAAATTGCTTATATATTAATAATTAACATATAAAACTAAAGTATATATATGAGACATTTCAAGAATTCAACTACTATAAAAAATATTGTAAGTTTAAAAATGTCTCAGTGAATAGTAAAACACTGAGTAGACAACAAATCTTGACTTTTTAAAGATTCTTTTTAAATCCACCCAGATATATTATTGTTGATCCCATAAATTTCATTCTACACATTGTAGAAAACGTGTATAAAAATGTAAAATTCGTATTTTAAATAAAAAAAGAATAAAAAAAATATTTTGTATGTGGGGAATTTAAAGACAAACAAATGACAAACATGGGCAAAATCCGTTTAATAAAATAAATGCAGCCTGCCCTTATCACATTGTATGCGGGACATATACTAGTACGTTTTCTGACGATTGATACTTGAGCGCTGGTCACGTACTAGTACGGGTTAGTGTAACAACATGGTTTGTTTGTGGGTACAAAAATAACGGTACATACAGGAAAACGAAGCCGAACGTGCTTGTCTACTACACAGATTCTAGAAAAATTTAGACAAATAAAAACTACTTTTTACATCAGTCGATGTGGAACCACTGAACGGGAAAAAATTAAAACTATATACTACTATTTCTATTTGATTTTTCATATTTACGATACTATTATAAATTTATCCACTAAAAATATTTTTTTTTGTTTACAAAAATTCTTATGGTTGTTAATTATATATTTCTATTTGTATACTTGTTTATATATTTCAATATAAAATACGAAAAGTTGGTTAAAAAATGAAATAATTTTCGATCTGTTGAGATTTAATTGAATAACTAAATTTACGCTTAAAACGCGCGCTCTTGGTACAATTACGCTGCGAAATGTACCCGCACACTATGTGTTAAGTATCGTTTTTCACATATAAACAGATGAACACGGTTGCGTGTAACCATCACGGTATTAAAGTAATCTTCATTGAAAAAATAAAATTAAATAATTTATTAGTATGTTCAGTATAGACACCATTGGCAATCGATTGGCAATTGCACCTATATTTCTGACTCCATTTGTAACAAATTTAAATGATTTTTGAAATATTAAAGAAAGAGATTTTAGATTTTGCATGTTGAACTGAAAGGCTAGACAGATAATTTGAGCTAACAAATAAAACGATATCTTGATAAGAGTTTGAGTACCGTGTCCCCTTAATTTAGAAAATTTAGAAAGGTTATAAATAATAATGTAGAATATTTTATAAATTTAGAAAAAAAAACCACGATGGTATTACTATGTTTCAAAATTCAAAACATACAAAATTTAAAGTTTATTTGTTTTTTAATGTTTATTTCAGGATTTTCTGGGAGTGCTAAAAGCAATCTGATGGACGGTCGCAACACGTCCACAGTTCGAAAAAAAAAGTGAAAAGCGTGGAAATTAAATGTATTTACATAATTTAATTAGTGAGGAAATTTTTAGAGTTCAGTTTCGTTTCCTTCTGAATATCCAGCACGGACGAGATTAAAATCTAAATAACTGATAAAATATTTAACTCTGTTGTGAAACAGGAGGAATTTTAATTGAGTTCCAGTCGTCTTGTTTTCCCCCGCTTCCAGGCTCAAAGCGGTACCACTGTTTCGAAATATTGCCATTTCATGTTACGAGCAGTGGAGAAGCACTGGTGAAGGATTCGTGTCATGCGTTTTCCACACAGCTTGGAAAATTTAATTAACCGTGGTTCTTGTAACATGGAGTCCGGAAATATGTGAGAGGAAGGAAAAAAAATATCTGTTTTCTGTTAAATGAGAAAACGATATTAAAACTTTCAAGTCGTCGTTTTCACTTCCTGCAACTTATCCGCAGGGCAAAAATTCAATTAAGGATTATTTTTCGCCTCTCTTGGGATATTTCGAATGTTTGATTAAAGTCCTGTTATGTGCATCGTGAAATGCAATACGTTTCATGTAGTTAACTTTTATAAAAAAAAGCAAATATTAGAATTAATTATGAACTAAAATTGTATTGTCAGACGTATTGACTGATTTGGTTGAATACACACCTATTGAAGATTTCCTTTTAAGGAGATAAACTCGTTTATTTAATAGCTCATGTGTTTAAATTAGAATATCTTTTTGCTAAAAAATAGAAGTATCTATTATTTCGTATGTATATGTTCTTTCAAAAATTTTCAAATCTCTCTATTAGTTGATTAACTTCATTATTAATTTACAAGTACATTTTAAATCTCCATCATTACTCTGTAAAATTTTATAAGTTTATTTCAATCTTTAATAAAGCAATTAGCCGATTAGATTTGAAACGTATTACTAGAACTTGATACCATGTGTTTCTAGATGAAATTCCGTTGAAAATAAATAACGCTGATATGAAATTAAAATAGCTTATTACGGATGTGTACTTAGTATGGTATTTAACAAGAGCTTTAAATCTGTTTACTATACGTAGTTTAATAATTTTATTATTAATATATACGTCTATCAAGTTTATTTTATTTCTCGCCTATATTACTTCTCCACGGTTTTATTAAGTCTCGCTCTATATAAAACCCATTAGTGAATAGGATTCGAAATATTTTACAACTTTATACCATATATTCTCGGCAGATTTAAACCGAAGAAAAGTGAGAACTCTTAACTCCTTCACGTGTTATAATGGAATTTAAGATTTCAGGTAGGTCTCGTGTAGCTCTCGTTTAAATTTAGGTATTTACCTATGATCAAATTTATAAGTGGTATTTATTTTTGTTAGTCACAAAGACTAAATAATATTTGGGTTGCGTTGTGTAAATTATTTAAGTACTAAATTCAACCACAGATTCGGAGAGACTACAGACTTAAAATAAAATATAAATTAATAAGCTAAATTAAGAGTAACAGAAATCATCTTAATATAAAAAAAACAAATTTATTATAATGACATATACATGATTAATATACAAAAAATTGATCAAGTTTCATAATATTTAATTTTTCAACACGTTCAATTAGGTGCCACACTAATTAAGATTTGACAATAATAATTTTAGGTAACTATATATATATATATATATATATATATATAAGAGAGAGGACCTAATCTCAATTTCAAATATTTAAAATCAGTACCTTTGTAGGTCTATATGGTGTGCCAAGCCGGCACTCCGGTCGGATGCTCTTGTGAAATCACGTAGATACTTTGTGTGTTATCTCAACTGGTGGGATGACAACGTTGACTCCAGTCCCATTACTGGTCTGGGGCTTTCGCAATAACTTGGGGTTGATTTTGAAAAGCGGATGAGCTGGAAACTTCTGGTCGTTGCGAGATGTCGAGGTCTTTCTTGGGCCCAACTCTTTTTATCCCCGTACTCTGCCCTCTAGTCCTGAACATTTGCCGTCGAACTCCCAACCTCCAACTTTTCTCTTCGACTTCTGACCTCTGACTTCTCTACTCTACTCGACTGCCGAACACCCCCTTTCTCTTGAATTTTCTTATTTTATATTATTTTCATCTCTATCCCTTCTTACTTCTTTTCGTTCAATCGGGAGAATTGTATAAAAATAACTGGTCTCCTTTACCCCATCTTGAAACTGCAAACATGGGAAAACCTTGCCCCTTCAAATTGGGCACTGCCCCTTAGGGGCTCATAAATAACTCCACAAAGGTACATTCTTATTTAGTGTCATGTACGGAGACGTGATTCTAATCTGGGACTGGGATCTCTCTGGGACCCCGCACGAGAATCCCGCACAAGACGAAAATCTGTTAAAATAATTTTTATGGTCCTCTCCCCTTTACAAAAGATGTCATGAGGTCAGGTTTAGATCCCAAGCAATTTACTTCTCGTTTTTATTTATAGCAATTATATTAATTAATCGATCATATTAATTATATCAATTATATTAATTATCAATTATATTAATGATCTAAATCACCACAGTATGCACGACGAGATAATAATTTTTGAATGCACGAATTTTTTTAACTAGACTAATAATATTTATTTACAGTGAATAGAATGGTTCCTTTCGTAAAGTAATTTATCATGCCGGATCACCAAGCAGCCAAATAAATTACTCTTCTCTCTTTCTTTTTTAATTCCCTTATCTCTCTCTCGTTCATATGAACTAAAGTAAGTTTACAGAGTTACGGTGGAATATGAATTTGCAAACACTAGAAGCCAGGTATTCCAATAATCTAGGCTGATTTAATCGTTTATTCAGAGAGGGTGTTAAAATATGGGTGAGAGTAAAACTCAGTCTGAGAAGTAAGCCATCTCCATGAACTAGTCTTAGAAATAAATCTCGAATCTCAATAGCTTTGATAAAAATCTGATGTACAGAATACATGACTTCCTTATAATTGTGTGATTTAGATAATCGTTTTATGATATTTTAAAGCTTTGCGCTTGAAGTTTATTGTTGCAGGAGTAAATTACTTAAAATCAGGAAAAATAATTATATATGTTATAAATTTATTTTTAGACTTTATACATAAGAAATCCATCTATTGTATTCTTTTTTCTTCCATCTATTATATTCTTTTTTACTGAATTAGGTTCTCTGTATTTTGATTCTAATTCATTGTTCTATCTTATTTTCTACATTCCGTTTTCCCTAACTGCACCAAAATTTTTTCTTAAGATTTTTCTCACAAAAGTTATCAGTTTTTCTTTTGCTAATTGTCCAGCATTCGCTGCCGTATAAAAAGATTGGTCGTACTAGTGTCTTGTATAGAGAGGTAAGCCATCTCTATGAACTAGTCTTAGAAATAAATCTCGAACCTCAATAGCTTCCATAAAAATCTGATGTAGAGAATACATGACTTCCTTATAAGTTTGTAATTTATATAACCCTTTTATAATTCTTTAAAGCTTTGGGCGTGAAATTTATTTTTGCATAAGTGAATTACTTAAAATCAGGAGAAATAGTTATATTTGTTATAAATTTCTTTTTAGAATTTATACATAAGAAATCAATCTATTGTATTTTTTCTTATAAATGATCGTTATTTTTGAAAGTATTATAATTCTATTTTTTCGACATCGAAATATTTACGAATTGGTTTTTCAATACACTTGTTTGACAATCGAAAACACTAGAATTTTTCGATTACTCCGTGAAATTTTATTACTATAAATATAATAAGAGAATATTTCTATTATACTATTGATTTATTAATTGAATATTAATTTTTTTTCAAAAGTGGACTTAATTACTACTTAAAAGGTGCTATAATGAAAATTATCATTTTTATAAATGAGAATTTTCGTTTTGTAAATGAAAATTTTCTTTTATAAATGACATCCTAAGGTCTTCAAAATTACACTCTATTCCAAGATGGGCTGAAATTTAAAAACTAACAAGAGAAAGCTCCATTTTAAAAATATTTTACCCTCAGAAGTTTATAACACCTTAAACTTTGGATATTCTTCTTCTTAACCACAACAACCGGTTACCAGGGAAGTCCGTCTCAGTTATCTTACACCATCTTGATCTATTCGACGCTAAATTTTCCACTTGTTAATTTCTACATTCTTCAACTACTCTTCCACTCTATCAGTCTACCTCGTTCTCAGTTTCCTCTTTTCCTCATTCTCTCTGGAGTTTGAAAAGTTATTTTTTTAACAGGATTTTCCTCGCTATATCGAAATACATGTCCTTGTAACTTTATTGGGAAATCTTTGATCTCTTTTACTAAGTTATTTTCTCTGTATTTTGATTCTAATTAATGGTTGTATCTTATTTTCTACATTCCGTTTCCCCTTACTGCAACAAAAAGTTTTTCTTAAGATTTTTCTCTCAAAAGCTATGAGTTTTTCTTCGTCCGCTTTGCTAATTGTCCAGAATTCGCTGCCATATAAAAAGATTGGTCGTACTAGTGTCTTGTATAGAGGGGTAAGCCATATCTATGAACTAGTCTTCGAAATAAATCTCGAACCTCAATAGCTTCGATAAAAATCTGATGTATAGAATACATTCTTATAATTTTATGATTTAGATAATCATTTTATGATATTTTAAAGCTTAGCGCTTGAAATTTATTTTTGCATAAGTGAACTACTTAAAATCAGGAGAAATATTTATGTCTGTTATAAATTTCTTTTTAGAGTTTATACATAAGAAATCAATCTATTGTATTTTTTCTTATAAATGATCGTTATTTTTGAAAGTGTTATAATTCCATTTTTTTCGACATCGAAATATTTACGAATTGGTTTTTCAATACACTAGTTTGACAATGAAAAACACTAGAATTTTTCGATTATTCCGTTAAATTTTATTACTATAAATTTAATAACAGGATATTTATATTATACTATTAATTTATTAATTGTATATTATTTTTTTCCCAAAAGTGGACTTAATTACTACCTTAAAGTGGCTATAATGAAAGTTATAATTTTCATAAATGAGAATTTTCTTTTTGTAAATGAAGATTTTCTTTTACAAATGACATTCTAAGATCCTTAAAATCACACTCTATTCCAAGATAAGCTGAAATTTAAAAACTAACAAGAGTAAGCTTTGATTTTAAAAATATTTTACCCTGAGAAGTTTATAACACCTTAAACTTTGGATATTCTTCTTCTTAACCACAACAACCGGTTACCAGGGAAGTCCGTATCAGTTAGTTTACACCTCCTTGATCTATTCGATGTTAAATTTTCCACTTGTTAATTCCTAAGTCCTTCAACCACTCTTCCACTCTATCAGTCTACTTCGTTCTAGGTTTCCTGTTTTCCTCATCCTCTCTGGAGTTTGAAAAGTTATTTTTTTTAACAGGATTTTCCTCGCTATATCGAAATACATGTCATTGCCACCTTATTTGGGAAGCTTTGATCTCTTTTACTAAGTTATTTTCTCTGTATTTTGATTCTAATTCAGGGTTGTATCTTATTTTCTACATTCTGTTTACTCTTACTGCACCAAAAATTTTTCTTAAAATTTTTCTCTCAAATATTATCAGTTTCTCTTCGTCCGATTTGCTAATTGTCCAGTATTCGATGCCCTATAAAAGGGTTTAGTGTCTTGTATAAACATATTTCTGTTCTGTTATTTATGTATTTAGATTTAAACTGGTTTTGCAATCCGTGAAAGCATCTGATATTAACACTTCGCGTGCGGGTAACGTATTTTTACGTTTTACGGAGTCTGTCACTGGAGCGCGGGTGACTTAAAAATACGTATTTAGTAGATTTGTGGTGGATACCAGCTAACCACCACAAATCTACTAAATACGTATAATTGTATGTATGTGTGACATTATATGTTTTTTGTTTGCGTTGCTATGGAGCACTTTGCATTTTTTCTTTCCACAAGTTATGATTGTCGAGTTACTCGGTGTTTTGTTGCGTTATTTAGTCTTCAATCGAATTCCTAGCTCCAGAACATGCAAGTCGTGCCAATCCTTTATTTTTGTGATTTCGTAAAAATATTGTTTTTTTTTGTTAAATAATCATACAGTATATATTAAAGTGTAAAATAAAAAATGTTTCGTTCATAGAAACAAAGTAGTTTTTGATTTCCTGCGATTTTTCTGAATAACTAAACTTTCGCGCGATTCACGAAAAAACGCCCGCTGCACCCGTAATTTGGTAATGAAGTATATCCGCATGCCAAGTGTTAATTTTTATGGCATTACTATTATTTACAATTGTTCCTAAGTACTTAAATTGAGCTACTTGTTCAAACTTGTATTCCTTAATTTTTAGTGGCCGTAGACTTGGAATTCTGTTTTCTGTTGCCATGAATTTAGTTTTTTGGATATTCATCAATACAAATTGAAAAGAAAAGAATCAGGCTTTAAAAACTAAATGTAATGGTGGCACAGCATTTCAAATTTACTGTGTGATAACAGAATGTTTAAAAGGAAAAAAAAATTAATGGCTAACGTAATAGCTTGGGTCTAGAAAATTTTTAAACAGACAGGTATAAAAATCTCTGACGAATAATCTTAAAATGTTTAAGATGAATAATTAGGAACTGTCCCTATTAAAAAGGAATCATTATTGATACATATGCCATATATTGGTCTAAAAAATTTAAAAATATTTTAAGTTATGTTATGTAAATTTTTTATATAACTGCTATAGAAAACAAAGCTATAAAGTTGAGCATAAACTGGTTTAAAGCGGTGATAATTCTTGATTAAATAAAAGGGTAAAATGGTTGAATAACTGAACCGAGACTTAATCTTAAGAGAAGAATGCGGATTTGATGACGAAAATCGATTCTTAACTAACTTTAAACATAATTCCCTCTGACTAAATAATTCTGGCATTTATTTGTTGCAGAGTTTTCTTTTAAGTATTCGAGAAGCTGAAATGAAATTCGTAACAATTGTGAAAATATTTAAATTACTTCTTAAGAGCCGGAATTTTAATTGAGGTCCGTTTTCTCAGCACATTCTTTCGCTAGCGAATGGAAAAGAGCTGACTTAGTTTGCCATTTTGGCTCTGTGACAAAAGCACTTAAGTTATGTTTTTTTCAAGAAATCAACATATTTATTATGTTCGCAATTTAAATTTAGTATTGCAGAAATTTTCTAGTAAAATGTTTATTTTTATTAAAAAATATTATGTAATGTTGTGGGAAAGGTTAATTAAAGAATAAAAACACAATCATACAACACAGCATATGTGAAGCTGTGAATAAGGTCTGTTGAGAAACTTTTGTGAAATAGACACAAGAATATATAAATAAGATAAGACTTACCATTGACGACAATTTATTTTACAACTTACCTTACTTAGAACCAACATGTTATTACAGATCTATTTATTCTATTTTGAAAATTTGGCACTTATAAGTAATGTTAATTTTTGATTAGCTAGTCTAAGACATGTGTCCCGGAGTTGGAGAGGATGGCATTCTAGAACCTCTAAAAATGGTACAATCCGTTTCTGCTAATGCTAATTCATTTTTTATCCCCTTCCTCTGTCGAGATTCCTGATAATTGCATTGAGAGGGCAAACACTGCAGCAAAAACTCCGGCACACTCTCTCACTCAAGGGGGTGGGGATAACAAACCCGACCTGTCCAACCAGGGTCAGATAAAGATAACTCGCTAGGAACAATTAGCCTCTTCGTCCGTAATCCACTGATTGCAGCGAGGGCATTCACTGATGTAACTCTTTGTTAGCGTTATATATGAATAGATGAACAAGCAGGAATTAATTTTGGTGTTCGCGAAGACCCTATGTTACGTTCCACGCTCGCGCACTGAGCATGCGCGAGTTTTCTGTTCGAGAGAGTTTTCCTCAGTACGAGTTCGAGCGAGCTCTGTGTAACATGGCAGGCCTTCTGTCAACCAAATCAGTCCATATTTTTGTTCAATAAATGTTCGTGTTGTTTGTGAATGACGTCGTTGATCATTTTACAGTCCATTTAAAAGCACATCCATTGTTGTGGTTCCTTAGCCGGAGGATAAATAATTAAAGAACTGAAAATGAACCACAGTTTGACGTCTTTGAATAGGTCACGAGGGACCTTAAAACCGAGACTAACACGAATAAAGGAGTTTGTGGACAATTTTGACGAAAAAGATGCAACAGCCAAGCTTGCATTAAACAAGAATTTGTCTAGGTTAAGTGATATCAACGATTCCATTAAAGAACTGAGGAATAGTTATTGTTCCCTTTCGGATACAGAAGATCCAGGCGACGCATTAGAAAAACTTGGAGAACTGGAATCAACAGTCGACGACTTAGAGGTACGTTTGCAATTTCTTCTCTCAAAAATTAGTGTTCAAAACGAAACGAAAGTAAATTTGTCACAAAGTTCTTTATCAAAAATTGCTGGACATTCCATTGCCTGAATTTTCAGGAAATTATGATGAGTGGAGCAGTTTTAAAAATCAATTTAATAATCTTATTACATCTAACGAAAGTTTAAGTGATGAACAGAAACTACGCTATTTACAAGCTTCACTTAAAGAAGTGAAATTTATTCAGACAGTAGATACTTTCAGTTCCCTATTTCAAGAATTAGAGTCGCGATTTGAAAACAAGAGATACATTTCAGACACTCATATAAATGCCATTTTGAACTTAGAAAAAATTACTCATGAGTCGGGTAAAGATCTTCAAAAATTAATTGATAACATTCTAAAGCATTTACGTGGTTTGAAGCTTCTTAAACTCGAAACAAACAAACAGAACTTTTGTTAATCAATATTGTTATTTCGAAATTAGATCGTGAAACAAGAAAACAATATGAGATGTCTTTGAAAACAACAGAATTCCCTGAGTGGGATGAATTTATAAAATTTTTGCAAAAGAGAAGTCAGGTGCTTGAGAACATTCAACGCGCTTCCATCATTCCGAAATCGAAAGTGGATTTCCCTCCGAAACATAAAAGTTTGTTATTGCATTCAAAACCCAAAGTTCAGTGCCCCATGTGTAAGGATTATCACCCGATATATAAGTGTAAATCATTTCTTAATTTATCAATAGAAGAGAGAATTAATATGGTCAAAAAGAAACATTTGTGTTTCAATTGCTTTGGACCTCATATTGTAAGCCAGTGTACTAATGCAAAAGCGTGTAAAATATGTGAAAAATCCCATCACACACTAATACATAGAACAGAGGCGGTTAGAAAAGAGCAAAATACCGTTATGCAAGAGCCAGTAAAACAAAACACTTTAACGGATCGTGACCCTGAAACTTCCGGTTCAACACTCATACAGCCAGATGCTAGAAACTGTTTACATGCTCGTCAGCAAGAACGTTTTGTATTGCTCTCTACTGCGGTAATAAATATAACCGATTCAAGTGGGTCGGTGATTCCCATACGTGCTCTCCTAGATTCCGGGAGTCAGCTTTCATTTGTGCGCCGTGATGTAGCTGATTTATTGGGAATAAAAAAAGAAAAAATAACTGTTCCAGTCACAGGATTGAACGGAGCTAGCTTGACTATCAAAAACAAAATATCCGCGATGATTTCAAATTCCAGTGGAGCATTTAAAACAAACGTGAATTTGTTTGTGGTGCCGAAGATCACAGACTTAACTCCATCTACACGGTTTAGTATTTCACATGTTGATTTTCCACGTAATATCACTTACGCTGATCCCCAATTTTATATACCCTCCAAAATTAGTGTCTTGTTGGGGGGAGAGTTGTTTTACAAACTGTTATGTAACAATCAAATTCAAATATCCAATGAGTCTTTAATTTTGCAAGAAACTGTTTTCGGCTGGATTGTTACGGGAACAGTAAAGGGTACGGATCAAATTATTAACAAAACCACCTTTTGCTGTCATTTAGCGCAAGAGCCCATTGAAGAGACATTAAAAAAATTCTGGGATCTTGAATCAATTGGAATTAAAGATGATCCTAAATGTAATGAAGATGATCAGGCCCTAGACATTTTCAATAAAACTGTAACTTACAAAAACAATCGATACGAAGTTTCTTTACCCTGGAAGAGGGACTGGAAAGAGTTAAACGATAATTATGGCGTTGCAGAGAGAAGATTAAAAAGTCTTATAAATCACATGAAACGTGATCCGACTTTATTTACGAGTTACAGTGAGATTTTGGTGGATTATTTAAAACAAGGAATTATCGAAAAGGTAACTGAAACAGTAAAACCCACTGCTAGGCCATTATTTTACTTGCCACACCAAGCGGTTCTCAGAAGTGAAAGCCTTACTACCAAAATGAGAATAGTTTTCGATGGTTCTTCACATGAGCTTGGACAATTGTCTTTAAATGATTGTCTTTGGCAAGGCACAAACCTGAATCCCAACATTTTTGACTTGTTAATTTATTTTCGCTTAAATGAGGTAGTAGTGCTTGCAGACTTAGAAAAAGCGTTTCTTCAAATCTCTTTGGCCGAAAAGGATAGAGATGCTGTCAGATTTCTTTTCCCCAGTGATGCTCAACATTTTAATACAGAAGTTTACAGGTTCAATAGAGTAATCTTTGGAGTAAACTCCAGCCCATTCTTATTATCTGCCACGATTAAAAACCACATTAAAAAGTTCCAAGAGTCGTATCCTGTAACTACAGAAATTTTAAATACGTGTTTTTACGTAGATGATTTAGTGACAGGCACTGACAACATCAGTGATGCCTTAGAAGTTTCCTGCAATGCACAGAAAATCATGAAAAAAGCTGGCATGACTCTAAGAAAATGGTTGAGCAATAATCCTATCTTAATCGATAAATGGAAAAACTTAGGATTCGATATTCATCCTCTTCATTCAACTAATAATTTTCACACAAATCCAGTGAAAGTTCTGGGAATTTCATGGAATCCTGAATCCGATTGTCTCACAATGAATATGAAAAATCTGGTAGATTTCATAAGTCACAATGAAAGCACTAAACGTGTTTTATTACAGGCTGCAGGAAAGATTTATGACCCTGTCGGACATTTGACACCTTTTACAGTTAGGCTGAAAATTTTGTATCAAGAACTGTGGCTACGAAAAATATCTTGGGATGAGGGACTTCCAGGCGATATTAAAGAAACGTGGCTTCGCTGGTGTTCTGAAATACCACAACTTTCGGAGCTCAAAATTCCAAGAACAATTTTACATTCTTCCAAAGATGACATTGCTAACATCGAATTACATGCATTCAGTGACGCTAGTCAAAAAGCGTATGGTGCAGCAATTTATCTCAGAGTTGTTTACAAAGATCACGTTACGGTGAATCTCATAGCTTCAAAAAGTAGAATTGCACCTTTGAAAAAAATCACTTTACCCAGATTGGAATTGCTCGGTGCATTGATAGCCACTAGACTTATGTGTGAAGTAAAAAAGGTTATCGAGAGAAAAATGTCGTCATCTAGTTATTTCTGGACAGACTCCCAGATAACCCTGTATTGGATAAAGGGATCATCTAACAGGTGGAAACCATTTGTCAGAAATCGAGTCGAGGAGATACAAGCCTTGACTGATAAAGGAAGTTGGTCTCATTGTTCCGGTTCTTGTAATCCAGCTGACCTGCTGACAAGAGGCATTAGTGTTGAAAGCCTTTTAAGAAATCCAGAGTGGTGGTATGGTCCAGACTTTTTGGGACAACAGGACTTTTATAGAAGTGAACCTACTTTAATGATTCCAGAAGAGATGTATTCAAATGAACTCAAGAAAAACTCTACAAAAGAACTTGATGATACATTAGTGACATTGATTTTATCCAATCAGCGTTCCTTTTTTGAGTGCATACTTAAGATTACAAATAATTATGTGAAACTTATTCGTATTATAAGCTTTCTTTTCAGGTTTATTTTTAATTGTAAGAATCGTAGCATCAGGCAAAGTGGACCCTTAACTCTTCGTGAATTGAATTTAGGCGAAGTTTGGTTAATTCGATCTCTCCAGAAATGTGAGTTTGCAGACGAAATAAAGAACTTGGAAAGAGGTGAGCCTGTTCCGCGTAAAAGTAAGTTAACTGCTCTAAATGTATTTTTTGACGAGAATAAGGTAATAAGAGTAGGAGGAAGATTGTGTCATTCAGACTTAAATGTAAATAGTAAACATCCCATTGTTTTACCTGGTAAACATTGTTTAACAAATGTAATCTTAAAATATTTCCATTTAAAGTACTTGCACTTAGGTCCCCAAGCACTGTTGTATCAAGTTCGACAAAGATTCTGGCCACTTAATGGTAGGAATAACTGTAGGAAAATCGTTCACGATTGTGTCACTTGTTTTAAGAATAAGCCTATCACAACTACTCAAATAATGGCCGATCTACCAACGGAACGTGTAATACCTACTTACCCTTTTAATATTACAGGAATTGACTTTTGCGGCCCATTTTCTATCAAGTTTAAAAATCAGAGGAAAGGTGTACTGAACAAGGTTTATGTTGCTGTCTATATCTGTTTGTGTACAAAGGCAATACACCTTGACTTTGTAACTGATTTAACTACCGAGTGTTTCATTGCTAGTTTGAAACGTTTCTTTGGTAGACGGGGCAAATGTTCAAAAATCATGACTGACAATGCCAAAACATTTGTTGGTGCTAGTGTTGAAATTAAAAAATTGCTTAAAATGGTAAATTCTCCAAATGAAATTCTATCAAACTACCTAATTGATGAGGGTATCGAGTGGAAATTTATCCCTCCAATTTCTCCAAATTTCGGGGGTATTTGGGAAGCGGGGGTGAAGTCATTTAAATTTCACCTAAAGCGTACGGTTGGTCGTCAAGTATTGACCCTAGAGGAATTTGTTACTATACTCAGTGAAATAGAAGGAGTATTGAACTCTAGACCCCTTACGCCACTTTCACCAGAATTTGACAGTTTTGAGGTACTATCACCAGGACATTTTTTGATAGGCAGACCCATTACTGCTCTTCCTGAACCTCAGTTAGTTGATATTAGTGACAATAGACTTTCTAAGTGGCAGAAAATTACAAAATTGAGTCAAAGAATTTGGAAGTCGTGGAAACATGACTATCTAAACAACTTACAAGAAAGGAGCAAGTGGAGATATAGCAAAAATGAAGTTAAAGAGGGTATGCTTGTTTTAATTAAAGATGATAATCTTCCCTCTACAAAATGGCTCCTTGGCAGAATAAATGAGGTATTCTATGGAAGGGATAAACGGATTAGAGTGGTAAACCTGCGTTTACCTGATGGTAAGATTCTGAAAAGAAATATTCGGAATATTTGTATCCTTCCTGTGGAATAAGTCACTTTAATTTAATTTAAGTTACGATGGTTGTTTTTATGTTATGTGTATTTGAACTGTTATCAAAATTTTTCAAAGGATTTTGAATGTGTAACATTCCCCGGCGGGGAGTGTTACGTTCCACGCTCACGCACTGAGCATGCGCGAGCTTTCTGTTCGAGAGAGTTTTCCTCAGTACGAGTTGGAGCGAGCTCTGTGAAACATGGCAGGCCTTCTGTCAACCAAATCAGTCCATATTTTTGTTCAATAAATGTTCGTGTTGTTTGTGAATGACGTCGTTGATCATTTTATACAGTCCATTTAAAAGCACATCCACCCTAAAGGTTAGAACACTTAGAGGAGAAACAAAGGAATTTCAATGTTTTCCTCAAAGACTGTAACTTTAGAGATAGATGCAATAGAAATTTATTTTAAAATATAGTTATTATTAAGTAAGTTAGTTACACACACACGTATAGAGATAAATATACCTACCAACTTTTATTCCATTACTCTAAAAATTACTCAATTTAAAACGCTTTTTGCACCCATAACACCATTTTTTTGACGCAATTTTGACTGTTTGCTACATTTTATGCTTCTTTCTGGGACTAACCGCATTATTTATAATAAAGGTCTTTAACGAGTATATAAGTCTAAATAGGAAAGAGAAGAAAAATATAGTAAAAAAAGACTTACTGTTTTCATTAATTTTACATTCAAATAGCAAGGCACTAATTAATATCTTACACAATTTGGTATAGGTCTAAAAGTAAATATTTTTTATCACTGAAATGTTGAAAAATGATGAGAAAAATAGTTTACTCATACTTTTGTTTTAAATTTTAAAGCTGTTTTTTGTTTACTTTAGGATCACGAGATTTGTGAAATTTGAGGTAAGTGCATGTGAACAAGTAATACAATTTAAACAAAATGTATTTGAGTACACTAGGTAAATTAGTGAGTCACTTTTATATATTTAGTCGTTTTTTTAAGATTTAATCACTTTTTTGATGAAAATTGACGCGAAAAGTCTAATTTCTTAGACAATCGGCACATGTTTTGGGTGCTAAACCTTAAAAATTAAACATATTTAGATTCAACCTTAAAAGTTCAATTATTTCAGATTTTGCTCAACGGCTTATTCTAAGAAGAAAAAGATTGGAAAGGCGATATTTCTGAGTGGGAAAGCAAACATAACGAGATCGAAGATGAGTTAAATATACATCAGTATTATTAATGTAGAGAAAAAGAGATTTCTAGCATTGATTCAAAGCAGCCTCATCAAAATAGAAAGAATCCCACCATATAAAACTGAAACCAAAAAAACTTCCTTCGATATATGTGCGCAGCTTTTCTTAATTCCTGCACAACTGCTGATATTTCTCAATATGAGATTTATGATTTTAAATTTACAGCGTGATTATACTGTCATCTGTATACGGTACTATAGAAAATCCTAATTAAAAATAGGTGCCGTGATTTGAAAAAGTTTGGTGGCTATTTATATAACTTATTTTTATTATTAACATTACTTTTAAATCTTTGTTTATTTAAAACAAATATCTTTGTCCTTTTTTAGCTGGCTTTACCCACTTTGTTTTTCTCTTTTAGCAATTTTCCTCACATTATTTGTCACTTTTTTAAAGCCTCTGACCTCATGCATGCCTTATAGATTTACAAAGTCTTAAAATGTAACTATTACACTAAAATATTTTGTAAGGAATGTGCTATTTATAAATCTCTGTCAACAATTATTGGAAAATGTCAATGAATACCTGTTTTACAGCATCATTATTTACCAAGTTAGCAGGTATGTTTATTTATATGCCAACGTCTTCAGCTAAGGGAAAAAGGGAAGTCGAGGCCTTCAAAATAAATTAATCTTTATTAGAAAAAAAATCGGGACTAAATATTTCATTTATAGGACACGAATAAGCGATTATGAATAGGTAAAAATAAAAATCCTGAATACATGATTTTGTTACAAGATGCGGCGATCTCTATATAACTAAATTCAAAGCACTGGACCAAGAGTTTGTTTTACAGGAATCAATAAATTATTTGCAAGCTTCACGGTCTGGAGATGAAGCAGATTCCGGCTCAGATAGTTTGGTTTGTTTTGGAACGCTATGGTTTACTCTTTTACAACACGAGGCCTAATGCGACCGGGGCCTACAGCTGAAAGCAGATTACAAAAAGCAACGAATATCCATGCCACATTAGGATTCGAATCTGTTAGAAAGGTTTATCGATAACAAAAAATATCGATACAAATTATTTCGGCCGTAACCGCATTTTCATCTATGTAAATATGTTGAGTTAGCAGTGGTATAAACTGACTTTCCCGGTTGGCTCTGGCCCTTGCCTTGCCTTGTCTCTTACTCTGTTTGATGTTGCTAAAATGTTAGTAAGGAAATATTAAAATGTTGGTAAGGACGATATACTATGTTTAAAAATGCTTGATTTAGTTTGATTTTAATGCCTTGTTTATATTTAATTATCGTTCCAGCTGAACGAATAAACATCCATTAAATGAACTGTGTTTTGGACTCTAGTTATATCCAAACCACATGCATAACATTACGCTGGGCACTCTGCAACTAAGATGAAATTTACCACAACACTATCCACAACATCGGTACTGAAGATCAGAGCTTTAACCATTAGGAAATAGTTCGGTACCGGCGCAGATGAGCAATGGTTAAATAACTTAAGTCCACTCTACAGGAAAAGTCCTTTAGGGACTAATCCTTAAGAACTGTAGATAGTCGAAGTCAAAACAAGAAACTTCACAGAAAATAAAAGTGCTTCTTAATAGCTGAGTGCTCTTAAATAACTAGGATTCCCTGCGATCCTTTCTAGAGATTTATTAATTTCTACTTTAAATAACTCGGGATTCTGAAATAACTCATGCAAGAAATTGAATTCCCTAAACTTTTAGTTGGCATGGACTCCCAAATCTCTATGGGGGAGGAGACAATCACGGTCACCGTCCAAGACGTTATCGGTAAAGCCCCGCTAAAGAAACTGGATCGGACAATATAGGCCTGAAGTCAAAAATCTCCTGTATTTTTTATAAAAGATTGCCCTCACGATAAATTTTTAATGACGACACCGGACATCCCTTGTGTTTTAATGTGAAGCTGGCCAAAAACAGATGTATACAGGGTTCACAAAGAACACTTACAAAAGGTCTCAATAATCAAAAGTAGTCGGGTCAAATCCTTATAACACCATTTAGCCTCCATTGGCCATAGACATTAGAACAAGAAAGGAAGAACAATGGAACCTCTTATATAATAGAAGGAATCTTTTTTAGCAGGATCATTCTCTTCGAACGGCCGTTGGTGGAGGCGTCATATTCTTTAGAAGTCGTAGTTAACAAATTTTAAAGGGGTTACCAGCTATGTTCATCTGGAATTAGTTTTCGGGTGCTTCTAAAACTAAAACTGGAAAACTTTGTCTGAACTTAACGGTTTTCTTGAAGAGGATGATGGAACGTTGGTCTAAAA
>CM063510.1:32975852-32976895 GCA_032207245.1 Pardosa pseudoannulata | reverse complement strand
GTCTACCTTAGACGAGCCGATTTTTCATTTTTTTTTTGTAAAATAAAAACATTTTGTCGTGTTTTGATTAAAGTTTTCAATAGATCATTAAGGTAACTGAGTAGATTAAAGTACCATACTTTGAAAAAGACCAAATATTAAAGTGCTAATAATTATTTTCTGCTATATTTGCGCATATAAAAACATACCTTTTATACAATACATTCAAAATTTAGTTTCAAAATTATTTGTCATCCGTTAAACAAATTCTTAATAATATGCAAACCAGGAATGGTAAATACCCTAAGTGCCATAAGTTTTTAAAGTGTCCGTATTTTGTTTTTGCTTATGTAGTCAACGTATAATTTTTTTGTCGATTGACCATGAAATCTAAAACAACTGAAATGTAAGCATTTTCAAGTACCTTATGTTTGTACATGTAACTCTTGTATAAAATTTTTATTTTTAATAAAATATAAACAAAACATACTGATAGAGCACAATAGTTTTTTATATAAAAATATCAAAAATGAAGTAATTTTAATAATAATCATTAAAGGTGACAAGTTAATACTTATTTTATAAATGACGTTTTTACATCACTTAACCGGATAGATGACGTGTTTTTTTAGAATTATCTAACACCAAAACAGTATAACTTCTTGACATAAAAAGAATATATTCACCCTTTATTTAATTATTGTTATTCATATTTCATAATTTTTGATATGTTATGCAGTTTCAGTCTCTTTTGTAAATTTTAATTTTGAATCAATGTGATTAGAAATGAATAATCTACAAAATGATTGAACTATTTGTAAATCTAATATAATACGAAGAATTATTTAAAACCATGGAAATTGAAAAGAAATCTTAATTTAGTTTAAAAAATAATGAAAATATTAAAATATCCTCATTAAATTGTTTTATTCGATAGATGAATATAGCTGAATACAGAAATATAAAAGTTTCAAACTGATCTTTTCTTCAGATTTTTTTAAAAACTTTACAGGAAATGGTGAAAGCTAAACTGTAGTTTTGACAACAAAATCCGTTCATTTAAT
>CM063510.1:32965852-32970852 GCA_032207245.1 Pardosa pseudoannulata | reverse complement strand
TTCCATGAAGGACCAAACGGCAATCGCAATCGCCACTGCTTTCGTGCAAACATGGGTCGAGCGGTATGGTGTCCCTAACACTATTACGACCGACCGGGGCCGAAATTTTGAGAGCAACTTATTTAAAGAGCTAGAAAGTTTACTTGGTTCTTTCAAAAATCGTACAACTGCATATAACCCCAAATGCAATGGTATGGTGGAACGCGTTCATAGGCAGGTTAAAGCAGCTATCATGGCCTGTGGCAAAATATCTTGGTATATTGCGCTACCTTTAGTTTTATTAGGATTGCGTTCCAGTCTTAAAATTGATTTAAATGCCACATGAGCTGAATTGGTTTACGGAAAGTCCTTGAGGTTACCTGGTGAATTCTTTCGCAATTTTTCTGGTGATCATACGATCCAGGCACATTTTGTGGAAACGCTCAAGAAACAGATGAGAGCCCTAAGACAGGTACCTGCGTCGAGCCATGCAGCCACTCAAGTGTTTGTCTATCCCAAGCTATCTGAGGTATCTCACGTCTTTGTGCGAGTAGACAGCGTTCGCCGAACACTTCAGCAGCCCTATGACGGACCGCTCCGGATTTTATCGAGCTCCAGTAAATTTTTCCAGGTCGAAATTAAAGGGAAACGCAGCAGAGTTTCAATAGACCGTCTCAAGCCTGCGTTTCTGGAAGCAGATGAGAAACCAAGCAGAATCTGTTCTGAGGAGCCTGACAGCAACGTTACAACGAGGTCCGGCCGTATTTCTCGCCCTGTAATCCGTTTTCAGGTATGACTACAGGTTTCTGGGGGAGTGTATGTCGATATTCGCATTCTGCGAGTCGCAATATGCAAATTTTTCCTTCGCCTCCTCCGAAGAAGCAAGCGCGCATGTGCAAGATCGACCGAGGAAAATTCAACCTGGACAGTCCAGCGCGTCGCTTTTCGCTGGAGCACATCGTAGAAGGAAGGTTTTCGCCCAGCCACAGAGGCAGATGTCCGCATGATTTCAACCAGCTGAGCTCAACTAAAACTTCTATACACGAGTTGTAGAAGGTTGTTCTTTTTATTTTATTGTAATAAACGAAGTTCGTTTCTTTTACATGTTGGGAATTTCTTTATCCACAGTGTTAAACAGGGGTGAAGATTACCCACAGTATATATATATATACATAATGTATGTATATGTATGTATATATGTATATATGTATATATATGTATATATGTATATGTATATATATGTATATATATGTATATATATATATATATATATATATATATATATATATATATATATATATATATATATATATATATATATATATATATCAACTTGGAATTATTTTTACTGTTAGTGTTATTCGTTATCAAAGAGAATTTATTTAAATCTATTGGTAACTTAAATCTATATATCTATATATCTATATACATACATACACACATATATATATATATATATATATATATATATATATATATATATATATATATATATATATATATATATATATATATAAATATATATATATATATATATACATATATATTTCAACTTGTAATGGAGGTATTTTTACCGATAGGGCTATTCGTTATCAAAGAGACTATTTAAGTCTATTGGTAAGTGAAATCTTTGTATCTCAATTCAGAGATTCAAAAGATATTCTTAAATGTTAGAATACATCATATCCGGAATGTAAAATATAATTTAGCGTTTAACCCATTTACCATTACAATTTTAGAGGTAACCGATTATTAGGACATATATAAGGAATCACAAACTTTAGTTTATTGTTTTAGCTAATGGCATATTCTTTTGTGACTATAGTTTAAACCTGGCTTCGAACCAAAATTTGTTTTTTTACAGTTTTCGTTCCTGTTCAACTTAAAATAAAATATTATCTTAGTTCCGGTTTTCATTTGGTCAAAAATAAGAGCTTTCGGTGCAGGTCCGAATGGATAATTTTATTTTATATATATCCATTTGTACCAAAAGTATAATTTTGTCATAAACAAAAGTAATTCTACTAAAATGTAGAAGATTTTATTATTTTTTTTAATAGGTACACTATGGAATGGATGCAATTAACCAGCATTTACGATACGAGTGGTGAGCAGAGAACGACGAGTATCGGTATTGTTATCCATTATCAAAATCGCATTTGACAACTGAACGTTCAACTGAATTAAATCTTTCTACAAATAGTTTCATGTGAAAATGAAACAGAAAAGTACTAGTGAACATGAAAACAATAAATTGAGAAGCAATGTACATGTAGTTTGGTTTGGTATGGAGCACTATGGTCTACTTTTTTTGCCACACAAAATCTAATGAGACTGGGACCTACTGCTTAAATTTTATTCTAAACAGCTACGAACATCCATGCCGTAGTGGGATTTGAACCCACGAAGTCCGGTTCCTAAGATCAGCGCCTTAACCATTCGAATATCGTTCACTACAATGTACAAGTAATGACAATAATTACAGGATTGGCGTTAAATTAGAAAATATTGATAAATTGGTTGTACGAGGGTTGGAACTTTAAGAGTGGCAACTATTTATTTACATGAAATACAAAAGTGATTCATGTCACCATGTCTTACAGTCCTTCAATACAGTCTCACGCATGGTGTATAAACCGTTTCCAACAATCTGTAAGTTGCAGAGCACATGTAGCAGCACCTGTTCTGTTGAGAGTTCGATGGACCGGCCTATTACCGCAAGAATCTCTAGAACAGTTCTGAAGCGAATGCTAAAAAGTAGTTTCTTCATCATAGGAACTAAGACAAAGTCACAAGAGCTTAGATCTGGGGAGTATGGTGGATGGTAAAGCACTTTCCAGCTTCATCGATCTAACAAATGAGTCACAGCTTGCTCTGTATGTGGCCGAGCATTGTCATGCAGAATGATAGTGGCGTTCTGGAGAAAGTGAAGAATTTTTCTCATGCTCAGGCATTCCTTCAGAATGTGCAATACAGTCGTATGTGCAAATCCTGTCTCTCGGGGAATCTCACGAATTGTTTGGTATCGATCACTGTCCATTAGTGCAACAACAGCATGCAATTCTGTATCGCTGACACTAATACGACCTGCCGGATGAATGTCTGCCATATTTGGGCGTCCTTCATTGAAGGCTTTTACAGATCTTACTACAGTCCTGTAAAGCAATCGATATTCCCCGCAAACCCCTTGAAGCCCTAGATGACATTGTCTTGATGTACGACCTCTGGCACATTGAAATCTTATCCCTTTTCATTGTTCTTGTTTCGAAAACGCCCTGACAACACCACTTACTTTAGACCGCAAGCTAATACAAGGATCAGTTTGTCATGTCACTCCGCATTCGTGTGCCGTATGAAGGACGAGTTTTTTTGCTGAGAGGTAAGGTAGGTACGTAGCTCACGTGTGGTATATCAGAAATTCTTTAGTTTAGTTGCGTAGCGTTTTTACAGCAGTGTTGCCACTATTAAATTTCCAACCCTCGTAGTAACAAAATGACTAAAAATATATCGAACCGAAATAAACCGATATTTTTTCGGTTCAGTTCCGGTTTTCGTTCGGATTAAAATAAGGTTCCGATTAAAAAGCATTTTTCTCCAATTTTCGGTTCAGTTCATTTCCGGTTCGAAGGTCCTGGTTTAAACATTATTTACACATAATCTTTTAAATATAAAATTTAACTAAGGTTACGAAATTCTTGACAGCACTAGCATTGTTACATACATCATCCGTATTTAGTATTAATTATACCTTTCTGAACGAATTGGTTACTTATCTGATTAAATTTTCAGAAGGCTTGAGAATTCCGTCCATTAATGAATTTTCGAAGCTTGTTTTCTGAAAAGGACTTGAAAATTGCTTTACACTCTCATCATTTTATTAGTACATCTGAATGCGCAAAGAAGCGTAAATATTGCCGTACTTTATATATTCCGCCTAATTTTTCATCCCAGTAAGCAGTTTGCTCGGAGGAAAATTCGATTTCGAGTTTGTTTCAATAACTTTTCTCGAGTCTTGTTCGTAAGAATTTTCTTCGTAAAAAGGATCGAAATTTGTTTAGAAATCTTCCGCTTATTAATACGTTTCGATGGAGTAATAACTTATAAAATAGGTTAATTTTCCTATACACGTTTGTGTGATCCCCGATTTGATTTCTCTTATGAGTTTTTCTTTGGAAAATAACCAAAAATTTGATGTGTAACTGAAATAATTTTATTGTACTTGAATTTATGCATTTTAATAAGAGGAATATATATATATATATATATATATATATATATATATATATAAATATATATATATATATATATATATATATATATATATATATATATATATATATATATATATATATATATATATGTATATATATATATATATATATATATATGTCAGGTCTAAAAAATTGGTAGTCGGAAATTACGTGAGTTAAAAACGATTATAAAAAGGGAAAATATAATAATAATAAAATAAATGAAAAGACCCACGCTCACGTAAGCTTTCAGGATAATCCGGTCAGGCGGAAGCATTTTGGAAGAATTTGATGAGATTGCAAACAGATAAGATCAGTGAACGCGTGGACATGGAGCGGTCAACACCTTTTCCACGCATAGCTCCGTCATGAACAATGAAAATGGCGCAAATTGCTTTCCTTAAGAACGATCAGTTAATAAAATTTATTATTATCAAGAAGACAGTTTTCCATTTGCCTTAACTCTGGATCACGACATGTCATATATATATATATATATATATATATATATATATACACCATAATTTCTCACGTATAGGGCGTATCATTGTATAGTCCGATTGCGCTATTTTTTATTCATTAATCATCAGACTAGATATTCCACGGACTATACGTTCAAAGATATGTATTTTAGTATGAGAATATTAAATCATTTTAAGAATAAAACCTAAGTACAGTAGAGTGCCGAAAAGTCTGGATTAGACTCAATAAATTTCATCTTTAAAATTTGAAATAATTTCTCCTCGGAGAGGAATTTTAACGGGAGAAACA
>CM063510.1:32940852-32960852 GCA_032207245.1 Pardosa pseudoannulata | reverse complement strand
TTTTGTTATTTGGATAAACAATTTATAATTTTTGAGCCTAAATTTACTCTTTGGACAGGTGCATCTACTGATATCATATCACACAGTTTTATAAAATACAAATCATCACTCTGTCGTAACGTTTTACGTGAGAAACCAAATAATCTCTTATCACTAATTTTTATTAATGACATCCTAAGATGCTTAAAACGACAAGTTATAACTAATGGGGACAGGCTCAATATTGAAATTGTTAAATTCCATACTGTATTTACTCTGTGCAGTCCATAATAATTTAAATATAAGATCTTCTTTAATATATATGCAGTAGATAGGACTTGAATAGTAATGAGTTAAGAAAAATTGACGGCTTATTGTGTCCCATTAAGCTAACTAAGTTTCATAATAAAACTTTTCAGGTTATTTGTCACATAAAAATTTCGTGACCCGAAATCCTTGCTTTACTTTCTTTCTATTTTTAAATCTTGCGAGTGGAACTGCTTTACGTAGCTCTAAGACCTCTATAAGTGCTTCAAAATTTACTTACTGTTCCTCCGGGATTGCTCTTAAGACATCTGTAGCAATCGCTCGTAAAGATGCAGCCAATTGGCGAGCTGTGGTAAAAGGATCCCAGTCATTTATATCGGCTACAATTGCGAACCGGGTTTTATATACCTGCTAAGATGTTTTCCCATCATATGTGGAGAGCTTGATATTCGGCTTGGCGAGAATGGGTTGTTCTTGGCTGATTTCTGGTTGCCGGATATTTTCTAAGAAAAATTTGGATTTTTCTGAAGATAGCCCAACATTCATTGCTATTCCTCGCTCCATTTTCTTTTCAATTTCTCCAAATCTACCCTTATTCATCTCGATTTCTTTTTCAATTTCGTCATGTCTTTCCTCATTTTTTTTCCACTCTCTGTGAAATAACTTCTACCTTACTGTTTATCACTCTTACGATGTTAACCTTTATTTCTTCTAATTTTTCTTCTTGATCTTTCTGGCCTGCCTTTATTTCTTCCAGGTCATTTTTCATATCTTGCATAAGTGCAATAAGTACCGGGTGGCCATAATTAAATTGGCTGTGCTCACAGTGTTTTGTAGCGCGATCTATTTTCGAGAATGACGCCACATTTTGTAGGAAGATTAAACAAGACGGGGGACGAAGGATTCCGCGAAAAAACAAATTAGTTCCAAAAGTCACCACTAGTGAAATATTTGGCTCTGTGTTATGGAAAATAGTGTTAACAAATGCAAATTAATAAGGAATAAAATTACCTTTCAATATGCACATTTTCTGATTTAGTTCAAGTGCAATATGACAACACTTTTAAAAATGCGTAAAATCTACATAAACACTGATAAAGTCTCGTGATCTGCAATATCACGTACGCTGAGCAGAAGAAGAAGTTCTTTATTCAAATTTCACGTTACATCCATTGGCACAGCTAAGAAATTAATTTCCGTATTGATTTGCATTTGTTAGCATTCTATTTTCTATTCAACAGTGCCAAATATTCCCCTAGCGGTGACTTTTGGAACTAATTTGTTTTTTTGCGGAATCATTCGTCTCCCGTCTTATTTAATCTTCCTACAAAATGTAGCGTCATTCTCGTAAATAGATCATAAAAATGTTGCCATATTTCACTTGAACTAAATCAGAAAATGTGCATAATGAAAGGTAATTTTATTCCGTATTAATTTGCATTTGTTAACACTTTATTTTCTATTACACATTGCCAAATATTCCCCTAGCTGTGACTTTTGGAACTAATTTGTTTTTTCGAGGAATTCTTCGTCCCCTGTCTTATTTAATCTTCCTACAAAATGTGGCGTCATTCTCGCAAAAAGATCGCACTACAGAACACTGTGAGCACTGTCAGTTTAATTATGGCCACCCGGTATTTCATCTCATTTTTTTTATTAATGACATTCTATGATGCTTAAAACGACAAGTTATAACTAATGGGGACAGGCTGCAATATTGAAATTGTTAAATTCCATACTGTTTTTACTCATGTAGTCCATAAAAATTTAAATTTGAGATCTTCATTAATACATATGCAGTCGAAAGGACTTGACTATTAATGAGTTAAAAAATTGACGGGTTACGGTATCCCATTCAGTTCGCTAAGTTTCATAATAAAACTTTTCAGGTTAATTGGCAAATAAAAATTTCGTGACCCGAAATCGTTGCTTTACTTTCTTTCCTTACTTTTAAATCTTGCAAGTGGAACTGCTTAGAAGTCTCTCTAAACACCTTAATACACTATGTCGGTGTTATCTCATTTCGGACTATTCTGGGAAACAAAGTTTCTTTTCGGCGTCCATAAAGAATGGCAGGGTGTTTAACCGTCAAGGATTCCCCGGGAGAGGAATTTTAATAGCGCACGTGGAATTTTATTACACATTGCCCGAGCCACTTAACTTTTCCTGAAAATTCTCGGAACTTTCTCAAAACCACCAGATAAATCCCACCCCAGGAGGCTGTTAGTGCCCCCGTAATAACGTGTCATGAAATTAAGGTTACGTTTGAGAGTCTTATTAAAGTCTCGCCATCGGTTAGAATGGTGGTAAATCAGCGAAGTTCTTCCAGGTTACTCTGAGGTCATATGAGGTTGTATAAGAACGAATGCTTGTAATTTGGAGGTAGATATTTCATTTCAGAAATTCTTTGTACCTAGTGAGAATTTGAAGCTTTTAATTCAACTTTAATGACCATTCTTTAAATTATATTTGTGTAGACAGATTTTTGGAAATATATTTGAGACATTGAAGTCATACAGTGTTTAGATATTCCTCTGAAAATGAAATAATAAAGAACGTTTGCCATTGTTTTTTTCTAACATTTTAATTAACAATACCTGAAAGTTGAACAATCTAATTTAAAGAATACCTTATATTTCTAACAAGAGCTACTACAGAAATATTTAAAGTGTATAAAAATGGGTTCAAATCTAAAGCTTCATATCTATAGCACGAGTAAATTTAAGTCCTTAGGTGACGCTTGGTTCAAAGTCTAATTGTTTGTACTTAAAAAATTGATTGTTGCGTACCCAGCCAAATTAAAACTTCCAAAGTACTTTTACTAATCAAAACTTAGAGACTGAGTCTATATTTCGTTTATAATAATGAACCTGCTATTTCTATTTTGGGATTGAAATCGTTTATATGATTTTTAAAACGCTGTAAATTACGTTACCAGGTTATGTGACTACCCATTAAACATCCTGATTGGATTACTCACGCAGCTATAAATTGGCTACATGTAATGTTTTTTAACCGCAGAAGCCGTCGAGAGGAGTAGCCAAAAAAATTTGACTCTCTTTTAAAAATTTTGTTCTTTGTTCTCTCTATCACCTTATTTACGACTGCACATAAGCCAACTTTAATTCCTTATCTTTTTGATGTGGTAAATTGTCTATCACACACACACACACACACACACACACACACACTGTATATTTATTTGACATGCCTTGCGGCAGTCAACTATTTAGTCAGAGAGTCGAATATTCATTCACAAAAATTTTATTCATGATTTTATCAGAAATAAGTATTCAACTATTAAACATGGCGGTCAGTGGGTAGCAAAGGGCAGCTGGCAAAGGGCAGACACTTAGTTTGGGTTCATCAGCAACACAATCTGAAAACGCTCAAACGCTCTCTTTCAATTATTGCTCTTCAAACGCTTTTATATGGAGCTATTAATGATTCGTCCACCTTCAATAGAGAGTGAGCTGCGTTTTCTGCCTTTAACCTTCCTAAATTATTATTTTAATGTTTACAAACTCGAAATATATATATATATATATATATATATATATATATATATATATATATATATATATATATATACACTCAAGAGTCAAAACATTATGACCACTTGTCAATAACGAGTTGGCCCACCTTTGGCTCAACCCGCTTCAACACAGCTTCAACCCGCCTTGGCATGGATGCCACAAGTCATTGGTAGATGGCCGGAGTAGATTGTACCAGATGTTTAAGCAACGGTTACGAAAATCCGAGATATTGCGAATTGGTGGTCTTTGTACTTTGAGCTGCCGTCTCATGACATCCCAAATGTGTTCTATCGGATTGAGATACCGTGATTTAGGCGGCCAGGACATTAACTGGAAATCAGCATCATGTTCTTGGAACCACTCCAACACAGTTTTAGCCTTGTGACACTGGGTGTTGTCCTATTGGAATATTCCATTTCCATCTGGAAAAACAGAGGCCATGTAAGGGTGCAAATAGTTCACAGTGATGTTCAGATACCCTGTAGCCTTCATGGTCTGCTCTACCACAACCACTGGCCCCAGAGACGCCCAAGAAAACGTCCCCCAAAGGATAATACCGCCACCACCTGCCTGTGTATTATTTACTGTACATTGAGTGAGCAACTGTTCGCCTGGAAGACGGCGTATCCTGACACGGTCATCGGCGTGATGAATGACAAACCGTGATTCTTCTGACCAGGCAACTCTTTCCCACTGATCCATGGACCAGTTGCGATGTTCCCGGGCCCAGCCTAGATGCAGTTGTCGATGACGCTTAGTCAGGAAAGGCATACGAGTGGGACGTGTCTGCGTAGCCCCATATCCAACAGTGTCCGCTGAACAGTGTGATCTGATACTATTCTACTTGGCTCTGCATTGTATTGGGCTGTCAGCTGAGCCACTGTCAGGCTCCAGATTTATTTCACCATGCGAGACAGTCTCCGACGACCTTTTTCTTTGATAGCGTGTGGACGTCCAACACCATGTCGTCTACTACTAGTTTCACAGTCATTTATCCACTTTGCATAAGTACTAACAACTGTAGATCTTCAATAACCCACGAGTCGACCAGTTTCGGAAATATTTGTTCCGAGCCTTCGAGCCATTACAATATGCCCTCTATTAAAGTCGCTTAGATCTGAAGCCTTTCCCGTCACACACAGAAGTATAAGAAAGAATGATTCTTCAGACTCTCCAGCAGCAGTTAAATACCACTTCCACCTGATCACGTGCCTTCCACGTCATTCAGGCGAGTTCATTGCAAAATGTAGGGGTGGTCATAATGTTTTGGCTCTTGAGTGTATATATATATATATATATGTATATATATATATATATATATATATATGTATATATATATGTATATATATATGTATATATATATATATCTATATCTATGTATATATATATATATACATATTTAGCAGGCTAAACTGGTTTCTTCTGCGTAGTTACTGCTCCCAAATGACAAAAAAAAAAAAAAATTTGTGATGCAGAGTCATTATTTTACCGTATTGGTGCTCTTCAAAATATTAGACGCAAACCCTTTGCCTGAAATCGAGTAGCTTTCAGATCATGAGTTTGGTTCGTCCAAGTAGGATTAGTAACAAGAACAAAAACACTGAGTATTTTGTGAGCGTAAAATTACAAGTACCTTTTAAAAAAGGTACCTAAAAGGAAAAGCTAAGAAGGATAGCTAATTGATAAGCAGAGAAAATAGCCTTATGGACATAATTTTACAAAGAGAGAAGAAGGATTTCTTTGGATAATATATTTCATGCTTTCAAAAAAAGCATCAAAATTTTACTTCAAGCGGCAGATGTTCTCATGTAAAGGAAGTGATTCATCACAAACTTTTTTCTCCTATTATCGCCCATACACAGTCCAGTTTCATCACTAAACGTCAGTTTCTTTTACGATTATTCGATATATCTCTCGTCTTTCTTTTCTCATGACAGTTAACAAGAAATTCTTCTCCCCTTCTCCGGGATTCTCGGTCTAAATATTTCTCACCTTGCGAATTTCAATAAAAGGGAACATTTCCCCCTCCCTCAAAAGAAGAGTGCATCGGGCAAAAGAAGTAAGTAACCTTTACAAAGAATACTAGCGGAACATCCATCAGGTAAAAACATCCGAAAGAAAAATGAAAAGATGTTAAGAATGAGAGTAGTGATAAATGACAGTTCTATCGAGGAAGCCTTGTAATTCAATTTCGAAACAATTCCTTTCCTCCTTTTCGAAAGCAGGATGGAAACGGTTAGTTTGTTTTATTGCCTTGCTGCAGAACATAAACCCCCGTGTTTCATTATGAGTCTTGTTCAGTTGTTTAAATGTGTGCCACAAAAGTGGGTATTTTACTTGTACAGTCATGTCCATAAAAAGATTTAATAAATTTAATGTTTAAGTAAACATGAGATATTTTTGTTATTAAGAAATATGCATTTTTGATTTTTACAAATAGTTCAAGATTGCTACATATAAAATATCTGTACTTCAGAAGTTTATATCTATAGTAAACGTAAGGCAACTAGTGATAACTATTTGCGAAAACAGGGCAATTTTTAGGAAATCTTAACAAAGATCTTTGTTTTTGAATATTTCTCTTGAATTAATGGGAGTCTCTTACATGCTCCAAACCATTATTATGTATCATATACAGAAGTATTGAATATTAAAATTATTGTTATTATTCAAGACATATAAATATAAGGAAAAAATATAGTAAGATTTTATTCTATATGAAAATATATGAATTATTTATAAAAATATATAGTGATAAATTCTTAACAAAAAACAGTTTATTGAATTTATTAAGTATGAATTATAATTATTTATGTAATCATTGCTTAATTATGAAATAAATGTATCATATAATCGTTATATAATGAAAATTAAAATAATATTTTTATCCTTCATATTTCAAGAAAGTAAAAAAAAAAATATATAAAAATATATAACAGTGTATACTTTTTTTGTTGGACTTAAATAATAATATAAAAAAATATATAAAAATTAAAAAATATGTACTGTTCTTTCACATCTTTATAAATAATAATATCATTGTTTAAATTAATTTTATAATTTATTAGATAATTCTAAAAAAAAAAGTATAGCTTAGTGTAACATTATATCTTTATGAAATTTATTCTAATTATATATGAAACTCAATCACTGCTTAAAATTTTGATTCAAATAAGTATGCTAGAGTACAACCGATTCTTGGTTACTATGGTATAAAATTTAAATCAATAATTTATTTTATATATATTTATACCAGAAAGACAATAACATAAAATAAGTTTAAAAAATCATTTTTTGCAAATAACAGTCGTATTACTTTTTTTTAATTGGACTTAAAAAGCTCTATTCCAACTGCATATGACAGTGCACACATCACATATTATATAAACGTTAATTACACATTTATCGATAAAATAGAGTAATATTGTATTAAAAATCTAAAATTTTCAGCTCTAATTAGAACTTAAAATTACGAGAGCTAAAAGTTAACCTTCAGCTGTCGTAAATGAAAAGGTCTCGTAGTGTTGTGACTACTTTAGGTCATAGTGATATTAATATACTAATAGTAGAACTGTGATAGGTAGTAATGCAATTTGAAACAGAAAATGAGAACCATATTTAAAGTAGAAAATTCATCATTTAAATTGAATAATTAATATTACTAACAGTGGCATATGATAATGTGCATAGGGAAATATAGACTAGCCATTCTTTCCCCGAGTAAGATTTCTTACCTTTTTCTATTATAGTTTTGTTAAAATCCATTGAAGAATAGTTAAAACGGATATTTAAAGTTTCAAAGTTAAAGCCCTTTTTACTTTAGGTACAGCCGAATCACTCAATGTATTCAGGTATTACCAAAATGGCTATATCCGTTAAAATGTAATCATGCGATTTTGGGATTACAGACTTCCTATACTTCTTACTGGAAGTTAAAAGGTACAGAAACCATGATAGGTGTCTGCACCAATGCATAAGCGTTATTTTGGAGAACGTTCATATAGGTTTCAGTTATAATGATTGATACTGGTATTTTCTTAAAGAAAATTACCTCTAACGAATGGCAAAATTATTATCCTACATCATAAATATATATAATATTGTACATTTGGAATCAAGCTGTCCGGACGGAGTACTGTGAGAATTAAAGAGCTTAAATTATTCTTGCGGTCAATTATACAAAATAAAACATTTCTTCTGGTTAAATTATATTTTTGATAATCAGAACTAGGTGAAAAAAACACCTCCATATGCCATAAAATTAACTTCGACTGATTTAGAATTATCTGATAGAGAGGCCTCAATATTACTTTCCTGTCTCTCATATTAAGAGAATAATTCTGAATCATTCTACCAACAATTTCGTTTTGCAAATCTAAGATTTAATATTTATGTATATATATAAATATTAATAATTATTGGGTTTATGTTTGTTTAATATGTATTTCCAATTAAGCTGTATAATTCGAGTTTGAGAACATAAAGACCAACTAAAGAAAACATTTTCATATGATTTCCTGAAATTAAAATTAATTGCCACTCTTTTTATGTACGTAGTCTAAAAATAAGAATAAAAACCAATATCGTCGCATATGTGAGAAATGAATACCAAAATCTTTGCATTGTTAGCATGACACTCTAACCAAATAAGCTAATGGTTCATATAAGAAGAAAGAAAATATTTTGTGGTGATCTCCTCAGAGACAAGCATCGGGTATTCGCGTGTTTCAGAAACTTTAAATTCTCCTGAATAATATCATATAATTGACACTATTATTATCTACTCTTACAGCCAAATCCAAAAAATTTTTAAAAACCATCGGATCTAATTAAAGTTAGTTTTAGTGCTATATTTTTAAGGTAAAAATTTAAAACAATATGACGATTACCTTTAAAATCTATAATGACGTCATCAACATATTTAGAAAAATAAACATTAGGAAGAACAGAAGATATATATATATATATATATATATAAGCTAATTTGAATTTGAATTTTATAGCAAATATCAAATATATCAAATATAGAAAGATTTTTTGTTTGTTGTAATTTTAATAGTTTGAAAAATAGAATATTTATATTTCATCAAATTTGAGCATATAAAAGTTTTGAACTAAATTCTAGATATGTTATGCAATTAAAGGAGATTTTTTCCTTCCAAAAACGAGAAGAATACGAGAGGAAAAAACTAAAATGTGACCTTTCATACGAAGACAACAAAATAGTTTCCAAAAAGAAAAGTTTCTTTTCATAGAAAGGAAAAAAATCTTTTCATAAAGGTCCTATGGCTCGTCAGTTTTACGAAAGTTTTTCCTTTATCAAAAGTAAAAACAGAACTTTCAATGTTTTCTCAGAAACTCAATTTGTATCTCTTAAAAGGTATATTTTTATTCTATACTCGAATTCTTGTGGTTTTGTGTTTGTTGAGTTGTATAATTTGTTTTAAAAAAATCTTTGTATCTATGCATTTCTTTATGTCTATATAATTATGTAATGATTACTATATAACTATATTATCTCTATTGTTTATTTAAATATGCATTTAAAATCCATACATACAACCCAGGGCTTATTAAAAAACACAAGTAACTTTTAAAGTCAGACATAGCTGATTTTTGTTTTTATCAAATACCTGTGTTTAAAAAGATTTTATTTAAAAAATCAGTTTTTTAAGAAAAATTTTTAAATCTTGATTTTAATATAAATATTACACAAAGTGATAGTTTTGTTTATGAAATTGTGGAGTTTTTTATGAATTTAAGTGTAATTTAACATTTATCTAGGTAAAAATTAAGGTAAAACTTGATATTTCTATCTTAAGGTATTCTGACATATAACTTAGAATATGAAGCAAAACAAAGAGAACAGTTTTAGTATTAACTTCGTTTCATTCAATGTTGGGTAAATACTTCTTTTCGCCGAGTATAGTATAGTTCTAATGCTTTTTTTGTCAATCCATTTATTTGGCATATTAGCGTAAGTGGAATATAAATTTTAGATATATACTTATCTAAAAAGCTGCTGTGAGACTAAAATTATTAGAAATGAAAGAGACATTGCAAATAGAGCTGTACTTTTAAAATTGAGTTTTGGAAGTTCTTACCAGAATTAAAGTATGTAGACATGAAAAAAGGTCCATGCCCTCTAATTTCAATACTTGACCACCATTGCTTTAATGACAATAAATATTAATTAGACATAAACTTATTTAAAAAGCACCTATAGGCCTAAAAGTATTAGAAATGAAAGATACATCGCAAATACAGTAGAGATCTACTTTTATAAATGAGTTTTGGAAGCTCTTAGCAGAATCAAAGTATGCACACTTGAAAGCTACATGCCAACTAATTTCAATATATTCTGTGAGGCTGCGGCACTGGAACACTTCTGGTGGCTGTGATCTTCAGAAAATATGGGACAGTGTACCAACAGACTTCCCAGAGCAGTTGGTCCTTTCTATGAAAAAAGGAATAGAAGCTGTTATAGCATCCAAAGGATATCACACGAAGTATTAAATGCTTCTGTTTAAAATTCAAAAGTTATTCAAAAGTTGTTACCTTGGATAAATGTCCAAGTTTTTCCTTTTCTATTGAAAGTGATATCATCATAATGTTCTTTAAAATTATAATATATGTTTATGTGCTACTGAAATTTGAACAAGTAATTTGATTTATTTTTGAAATTGCATTTTTTCGGAATTTTATTTCAATTCTAAAGCATAAGTAATGCAAAATTATTAAACGATGGAATCCTGCAACCTTACTGTCCAACATTTTTTTCTATGTGTTTGTTCAAAGTTTCATATTTATCTACTATTTTGTCCCATTTCATTTACTAATTAATTGTTTTAATAAAAGCACAAAATTATAAAAACCAATTAATTTATTTTATTGTCATAATCATAATGATATCGATTGCCAGATTTTTTATCATTGACTGTACATATTAGCAACTTTACTGTAGATTGTTATTAATTCAAGTAATTTACATAAATTAAATTACAGGAAAAAAGTTTATATAATAGATTTAATTTTTTATATTTTTTTACATCTCCCATTAATAACTATTTTTCTAATATAAAATGGTACGTGTACCAAAAATTGGGAAACGCTGCACTATGCAATCAAATTTACTGTCTTTGAATGCAGTTGCTTTACACACAGAATAATTTGTAGATGACAACATTTCTCAAGGATATTTAAACCTTGATGAGAGAGGAAGATACATTAACATTATAAATTAAAAAAAATGATTTATCTGTTGCTGTAATTATCGTAAGAAGCTTACGATTTTGTTTATTTGATTTAAAAGTCTTTTTAAAAATCTTTTGTTTATTTGATTTAAAAATCATTTAGTAATTTATAAAATTAATAAATGAAAATAATGTTTTCTGATTTATGTGTCTCGTACCATTTTATATACATCCACATGTAGCCTTTAATGTATAAGATTATGCCATATTATCATTTTTTCGGAGATATATTGATAGATAAAGAGAAATATATTTACAGATAAACAGAGGATACATTGCAAATGATAAAAGAGATTAATATATAGCAGATTGATATATCAACAGATATACAGTACACCCCGCTTAATGTTATGAGTTTGGGACACTTGATTTTGATAACAATAAACGATATGCAAAATCAGATAAATTTACCCTCCCCCCCTTTGTTGTAAAAAATCTTTTTTTATTTCCATTTGAGTAGCTAAACTTTCTGCTTTTTGTTTCATAAGGGGTTCGTTGACTGGAGCACGTTCTCGAACATTTTCACACCAAAGTCTTAGCTTTTTAACTTACTCATCATTACCAGCTCTATTACGTTTACGCTCCGTACTTTCACTTAGTTTATCTCTTCTAGTAAGTTCATCACTATTTTTTAAAATTTTGTACAGTAGAGAGAATTGTTTAACTGCGCTGCAGCATTGCGCTGACTTATTTTTTGTAACCTGACATAATGATTTAAAATTTCGATCTTAGGTTTTAATGTTAAATCATTTCTCTTTCTGGCTTCCATATCGACAAGCTGCATGTAAGCGAGCAAGGCATAAAATGTGAATACGCTCCTTCTCAGTTCCGATAAGAATGTGTTGCCTTCTGCTTATCTGACAACCATTGACCACCAGCAAGGTGTGCAAATTTCTGGAAAAATCCAGGAATGTGTATTTTCTCACTACTTTGTTTATTCCCTATTTCCCTAGGTGGAAGAGGGAGAATTCTCGGAAATTCAAAAATACAGCAAAGGGAAAGAAAATAATGTGTATTCTCAATACAATGTGAATATTCCTTTGCCAGTTAAAATGAGGTTCGAAAACTGGTAACATTAACCGATGTAACGATCACATAAAGCGATAATTTTAACATACAAATGAATAGAGAAAATCGGGACCAAGTGATTTCGATAACAATAATCGATTGATAACATTAACCGCTATCACATTAAGCGGAGTCCACTGTATTTGAAAAGAAAAACAATGCAAGGGCACGAATGTCAATAAAATCGTACATAGGAAACATGTAGTTATTTTTCTTTTGATGCAGTCGAATAAGAAAAAATTGTACCTCGGAAATTATTTTCCCTATTTACAAGATATAATAAGAAATTTTGATGCAAACATTCCACATCCTATTATAAAATCAAAATAATTATTGTTTATCATAGCCAGTTGATAAAGGGTTCTTCTAACACACGAAGAACTTTTTTAAAAATTCTTGAAAAAAATTTACACTGAAAGTCCGAAGTTTCTATATTTTCTACGAAAAAATATTTCTCCCCCTTCTATCAAAAGTAAAACAGAACTTTCGGACTTCCCTCACCCAAACTCAATTTATTTTCTACAGGAATCCTTTTACGGCTGTCCATGGTTTATTCTTTTGCAAGTCTGCTTTTTATTTCGAAAAATTTCGCGTGTATAGGCGAACCATAAATATTCAATTTAGAGCGGGTCCCAAATTAGATTACAGCTCCTTTTATGTCCGCCATTTGTGTTGAGGAAATAAAGAAAACTAAAATAAAAAGGACATACAGACAGGAAGGCGTCTGAGAAAAGAACATTGCTCTGGCAATCCGGGAGAAGAAAGAGGAACAGGGATGTATAAAAATTTTACCAGTCAGTGATTCGCGTTTTAGAAAGAAGAGGTTGAAAAAATATATATATCTATAAGAATACACGTAGTCTTGAATTAGAAATAAATTTCGCCATATTTTATTTCTTTTGGCATCTTTTCTTGGCGTGTCTATACCTGTGTTGCCTTGTTAGATATTTTATGTATTTATGACGCAAGGCTTAAAGCACAGGGGAGAGAAAGGAGTTCGTGGTAAGAATAAGTTAAATGACTAATGGACTGTCTCTCTTTCAGTATTACAGGCCTTTTTAGTACTTAAGGGATCCCATTCCTGTAAAGTAGTGCATGATGAAAATGTGTCTGTTTTGATAGAAATAAAGGTTTGAGTATTTAATAAAATTATATAAAAATTGGGAATAATTTAAAATTGGATTCAATTCTTATAATATAAAATAATCCTTATTTAACTATAGTGTAAAATGCTGAATAATTAATATATTAACATTTTTTTAGAAATGTTATACTATAGATAACTGAATTTAGATATCAAACAACAACTTAAATTATTATCACAAAACTATATTTTACACAATAAATTAATGATGGGGAAAACTTTTTGCTTAGGAATAACAAACGTTCCCATATTTTGCGGCATTTTTATATGCCAAAAACCAGGGAAAAGGCTACAGAAACAGCATTTTCCAGGACGTATTAAACATACCTTTGAAGCTATAGAGCAGATCTGGGTTTTGTAGCAAAATGTAAACCAAACCAAAAGTTTATTTTATACGGAACGAATCTAGGGCACCCAAAATTCCTCACTCTTGTTTTTGTGAACTACAAGAATTATTCTCGTTTACGGGAGCGGAGATTTTTACGCACATTTGTTATAACCAAGAGATTTTGTAATAACGCGTAACGGGTATTTTATGCAAATTTGTTATAACCAAGAGATTTTGTAATAACGCGTAACGGGTATTTTATGCAAATTTGTTATAACCGGGTGATTTTGTAATAACGCGTAACGGGTATTTTATGCAAATTTGTTATAACCGGGCGATTTTGTAATAACGCTTAACGGGTATTTTATGAAAATTTGTTATAACCGGGTGATTTTGTAATAACGCTTAACGGGTATTTTATGAAAATTCGTTATAACCGGGCGATTTTGTAATAACGCTAAACGGGTATTTTACGCAAATTTGTAATATCGGGACTCAACTTTAGCAAAGTTTTGCGTCCCGAGGAGTGGAAAAATATGTTGGGTCCCATACATCCGAAGAATCCCAACGGAATACAATTTCGGAACACCTCAACTTCGCGGACCCCCAAAAATCAGAAAAAAAGTTAAAGAATTTTTCTTTTCAGACGAGACTTTCAGAAAGAAGCTTCTCTTGTATTAAGAGAATGAAAACTAGTCCAAAAGATACACTTACAGAAAAGAGACTGAAAATTTTAATGAATATTTCATTACAAGGATCAAATTTTAAAAAAATCCAGAGAGGTTCTTTAAACGCACAGAAAATTTTGATAAAAAAGATCAAATTTGCAAACAATTATTTGTATATCCATAATTGGAAATAAATTAAATCTTTTCACATTTTTGTAAATATGTGTAATATTTATTATCTCTTTACCAAAATAAATATGGCTTTTTGCTTGAAATTTAAGAGAATCATTTATTTCAGTTGCAGGACCCACATTTTCTCTCTGAAATTCTGGTGAGAGATAGTTCCGCGTAATCCCTGTAAACGTAAAGCTAAAGTATAAATTAGCTGTAGTCAATCTATTACACGTGGGTGTCACTGAGTGATCCATTTGATAATTTTATTAGAATTTATTGTAGCAGGTTTAGCTGTAGTCAATCTATTACACGTGGGTGTCACTGAGTGATCCATTTGATAATTTTATTAGAATTTATTGTACCAGGTTTAGCTGTAGTCAATCTATTACACGTGGGTGTCACTGAGTGATCCATTTGATAATTTTATTAGAATTTATTGTAGCAGGTTTAGCTGTAGTCAATCTATTACACGTGGGTGTCACTGAGTGATCCATTTGATAATTTTATTAGAATTTATTGTAGCAGGTTTAGCTGTAGTCAATCTATTACACGTGGGTGTCACTGAGTGATCCATTTGATAATTTTATTAGAATTTATTGTAGCAGGTTTAGCTGTAGTCAATCTATTACACGTGGGTGTCACTGAGTGATCCATTTGATAATTTTATTAGGATTTATTGTAGCAGGTTTAGCTGTAGTCAATCTATTACACGTGGGTGTCACTGAGTGATCCATTTGATAATTTTATTAGAATTTATTGTAGCAGGTTTAGCTGTAGTCAATCTATTACACGTGGGTGTCACTGAGTGATCCATTTGATAATTTTATTAGAATTTATTGTAGCAGGTTTAGCTGTAGTCAGTCTATTATACCTGGGTGTCAGTGAGTGATCCATTTGATAATTTTATTAGAATTTATTGTAGCAGGTTTAGTTGTAGTCAATCTATTACACGTGGGTGTCACTGAGTGATCCATTTGATAATTTTATTAGAATTTATTGTAGCAGGTTTAGCTGTAGTCAATCTATTACACGTGGGTGTCACTGAGTGATCCATTTGATAATTTTATTAGGATTTATTGTAGCAGTTTTAGCTGTAATCAATCTATTACATGTGGTCGTCACTGAGTGATCCATTTGATAATTTTATTAGAATTTATTGTAGGAGGTAAAGAATAATTGAAAACTTTTGCTAAAACATCCCTATATTTTATATATTGAAAATGAATAAACGTTTCATTGAAACTACATTTCGGTTCATAGATTTCATAGTCCACTTTTGATTTGACAGGTCTTTTTGTTAAAATTTAAAATAATTAAAAATACCTCGAAGATAGGCACATACCATTTATGAGTGCGGAGTACGTTTGTGCAAATATGATAGTCCATTTAAATGCCAAATTTTATGTTTCTATTAACATTTTACACTGATATAAGTGGTAGGTTTAAAAAGTATTACCAATATTAAGACAAAATTCATCAAGTCATCAAGTCAAAACTTTTCTGTTTCTTTATGAATTGAGACATCCATTTATCGATCTATCAATTATGATAGATAACTAGGATATAGCCCGTTATATGACGAAATCAGTAAAATTTTTAATTTTCCAGAATTGTAAAGCGCCCTATGAGGAAAGTAAAAAAATGGTTTGTTTTTTTAACTGAGAATTATCTGGTACATGCTCAATAATTTGTTTATCTTCATATTCCTCTACAGTCTCCCGATACTGTGAATGCAGTTTAGAATCACGTTGAGTTCATTTAGTCAAACCGTGTGGTTATGTACAAAAAACAAACACACAAATGGACAAACTTCTTAATTTTCACAGATATATAACTTAAACGCTAGATATTTATTCGTTCGTGAAATAGACTCCTATACTTTTATGAAACGAATTTGTTTTTAATACCGGTGATAAACTTGTCGCTGCGAAAAAAAAATAATAATCGATGATTAAATTTAAAATTATCACATATGTACCTAATCTATTATTTAAGCCAAATAAAAAAATTATTTACGTAATATCTAAGTTTAGTGATAAAACGTATGAATATAATGCAGAAGATATTTAAATAATTTAAAATAAGAAAGGATTCAATGAGATGGTTAAAAGAATGACATCATAATGCTAGAAAAAAATGTTATTTTTACCTATTTATTATGTGATAAATTTAATCACCTGCTCTTAACTGGGGAAAAAAAGGCTTGAAGTAATGGCATTAAATGCTCGAAAAGGAGGGAAGGGGTGGATTTTGAACGTTTTACCCGCTTTGAATTTTGCTAACCCTAACTCATCAAGAATCCAATATGGATACTTCTATCCATTCCAGGTCCAGCCGCTTCATAAATTATAGGACAGACGGACAGATAACTTAAACCAGTGGTCGGCAAACCTATTAGCCAAAGAGCCAAATATGAACATTGCAACAATTTAAAAAAAATGGGAACCAAATCTGCGTGTTTAGAAATATTATTATTAATATCATTACTATTATAACTATTTAGTAATAAAATTATTCCAAACATATTTTTTTAAAGCCGCCAGTACAAAATTATTATCATTATTAAGTTGATGAAAATAAAAATTAAAAAAAAATATTTTTAAAAAATACAATTTTATTATTACATGTAATTGCACTAAGAAGAAAAAAATAATTTTTTTCATCATCAAAATAACAAAACTTTTAATATGACTAAAAATAGAAGAAAACTTTCAACATTTGGACAAATAGAAGTTTGGACAAATAGATAAGACAAAACTGTTCACACTGCAACTGCTGGTCTGTGATGCCAATTTGTACCCCCCCCCTCCACTACTTTAGAAAAAGTATACGCCCGCATGTTTGTGGTACCTTTGTATCACACCGGAGTACGCCGAAAACATACGAACAATTACATCTGGTAGCTTGTGCATGTTTTATGTTTACGTTTACGAAAATTAATAAAATTAAAATCGATGTTCGTTACGCATTTTTACAACGATATAAAATTTTAATTACCTATCTGTCTTTTAACTTAGACAAAATATATACATGTTCTCGATTTATAAAAGAATTTTTATTTATCAAAATAAGATGTAATGTTTTTCTTACCAAGTTTTTTTTTAAAATGAAAATATTATTGCCCCTTCGGTGGATATTTGTGGCAGAGCCGCACTTAAGGAGCTAAAGAGCCACATGTGGCTCTGGAGCCGCACTTTGCCAACCACTGAATTAGGTTATTATTATATAGGAGATATATTAAATTTGTTTGGCTTTATATATAAGAAGATTATTGTTTCTTGTTAAATAATTTCAAATATTTCTTTATTAAATGAGAAACATTTTATGAGAATCAGGAAGGAAAAAGAGTTAACCTTTCCTTTTATATGCTATCGTACTTTGAACCCCGTGTAATTCATGGAACTAGAAATCATCCAGCACAGAGAGGCTTAGGATTGTATTTTCTTGTGTTATCTAATTACAAGCAAGCTTATCCTTTGTCGTCTGAGAAACGTCATCAGCTCGAATCTAATAAGCATTCCTGGCATTCCACAATCTTCCTCTCTGGTCTTACAACGCGTCCGGCGTCAGCTAGAATAAATGTCGTCGTATTTTTATCAATAATCGCTATCTGTGCTGCCCGAGTTTATTTTATAGGAAGTTCAATAGCTATTTGAAATTTCCCCGATACCATCATTACAACCTACACATCCTTTACGTTAATTACCGCCTTAATTACCACAACCTGTACCTCCCACTCCCTTGTATTGCCTTCCATGCTCCTCCAAGTTTAATGACACTATAAATCTGCCCCCGGCCGTTAGCCGGCTATTGGAGAGGCGCGCAGTTAAAATAATTTTCTTATTTTATGGGTTTTATCCGACACATAAATACTTTATCTGTGCGTGATAAACGTCAGAATTTTTCTGTAGAAATATGACAGAGAATAACGGAATTCTCCGGGAAACGGAATTTATAGGATTTAATGGAGATTCGTTTGGGAAGTAATTTCTGCTAAACATTTTTTTTCATTATTTGTGAAAGCAGTTAAAAACATAAATTAGCCGGATTGCTTTCGTGCTATTTCCACGATTGTGAAAAGTTATACGGAACTGAAATACAGATCTCATAATGGCCGTGCAAATCAAGATTATAAAAACTGATAGTATTTTTTAGAATGTTATACATTATTCTTTTTCCGAATAAATTCATACAATGGAATTTACATGTGTTTTTATCATGGAAAAAATTGTAATTTCGAACTTTACTTTTGCATTCCCAGCTTTAGGGAAATTGCATTTGCTTCGTAATTTTTCTACATTTTTCGTTAAAAATCATTTAATGGGGGCTTGATCGCTTATGTTTAAATATTTAGCAATAACGAAGTTATAGAGGAAATCTAACTACCTCTAAAACTTATAACTGAAATTAACTTTCGTAACTGGGATGATAGATTAAGAGATGTCTTTCAGCATCGGATTTTAGGAATATGAATCAACATTGATGTTGTTTATGTTCGAAGCCATTTTGAACCGAATTTTAGTAGTTCTGAAAGTATAGAAATAGGTCACTAAATCTTGCTTGTATCTGCACTACAGAAAGACCTCAATTAGAATTTAATCTGAAATATAACCATTAAACGCAGTTTAGCTTCTGATTTCCTAATTGTGAAACATGTGTTTTGTAAGAGTATTGTGTACGTCCGCGACCGTTCTTTCTCGACGACCGTAAGCCTCGTTTCTGTAACTTCTCGCCTATTGTTACTGGAGCAGGTACTGTGGGTTCAATGAAAGCCTGTCTTGCCGACAATTAATTACTGTATCGAAAAAGTCCTAGACTAAATATTTATTATTTACAAATTTGTTGAACATATGTATACTGAATATCGTTAACCACAAACATGGCTGGAAAAATCCGAAAATAATCAAATAGTGCCGAGCGGCCTGCAACTCTCTCTCGGTTTCAGCTTTTCTTCATGAATGTCCGTTCCATCTCGTTCCAAACGGGCATCTCCTCCACTGTTGTTGGTGAGGGCAGGGGTGGAATCCCTCCCCCTCTTGGTCAGGCTTTCGCCTCCATCAATGTCCCTATTCTCCTCCACAACTGACGCGGGCGGAGATGGCATCCTTCCACCTCCTGTCGAACTTTCACCTCCCTGAAGTAGGGCTTTTCTGCCCCTCTCGATGTGTCCGTCTTCGCTCCTTAAAAAATGCAGGTGTCCATGTAACACAAACTCGAGTCTTCAGTCTAGTATTACATGTTTACTACCCATTTCTTACTTAGCATTTAAATTAGTTTTGAACGTACCATATTGTATTCCCATGGCTCAGCGTTAATCTATGGGGATAATAAAATTCCTTTTGGTTAACTCATATTTTAATAATTGTTTTAAATATTACACCACGTGATAGAACAGCAAATTCTCTGCAATGCTCTCCTTTTTTTACATTTATGTCTGTTAAGGTGGCTCTGTACCTTCCATATTGGTTTTAACATCACTCTACACCCTTCCCAAACTAGCATATAACCCGTCATATGACGGAATGAGTAAAATTTTAATTTTCCAGATTGTAAAGTACTTTAAGAGGTAGGTTAAAAAAGGGT
>CM063510.1:32910852-32935852 GCA_032207245.1 Pardosa pseudoannulata | reverse complement strand
TTGTGTTTTGGATCCTGGCAAAGAATTTTTTCGCTCTTCACCAAACAGGCTCTTAAACGTAGCGAACCAAGTGTCAAGAAGCAACACTGTGTAGTGAAATGGTACCTTATCTTATTGGAGAAGAGATGGTTCAGTCGACAGTTCAGAAAGTCATGCTGGGACGAGAAATCAAACTTCATCACAAGCAGAACCTCAGACATGGACATATGCCCATCATGAACCGCTACGTTAAAAGCAGTAACATAATTTAGTTACAAAATAATCTAAAGAATCACTAACTTACAATAAGCTTTGATGCAGCATAGGTAAATTATTTACAAAAAAGAAATTACAAAACAGTTAAATTTGTTCGTTTTGTACTTTGATGCAACATTATTATTTTAAACATATGTAATAATTATTACTACATAATAATTTTGTTTTAATTATGTTTATGTAATAATTATGTTTTCATATATAATTTTCAAAAATATTACAGAATGTTTTAATTGAAAATTAGAGATATAATTATATTTTATTATAAACAGACTGAATGTTTTATCTATTTATAATGAAAAAGTGAATAAATTTTTTCTAATGTTGCTATCAGTGCATGCATAGTATCTTGTTTGGTATAATATCTTCATATCAAACTCGACTGCAAGGTTTTTACCATTTAGCATCACCCGGGTAAAGCATGTAGCTTAACACCTAGACATACAATGAAGTCTGGACGACATGAGGTCCAGACTTCACATGGGGAGATTTTGTCACAACAGGAGACGTCAGTCATCTCATGAGACAAAGTAGACTTTGATGAATCCGAGATATCAATAGCTATCTCCAGAAAACATCGTGCAGTATAATCTTTAATTATTGAACTCGTGCTTCTATTCTGTTTTGAATGCGTGAATATTGAATAGTCTAATGTTCAATATCCTGTGTCCTTAGAAATAATGTATTAAGTTGTTCAACTTAGAAGTGTAAAGAATGTCAATTCCTATACTTATTCAAAAATGATTTGAAATGTTTCATACTTTACAGAAAAGCTAATTTTACACTAGTACTTAATTATTGTCCATCAACACATTGTATACAGGACACGTACTAGTGCGTTTTCTGACGATTCATACTTGAGCGCGGGTCAAGTAGTAGTACCGATAAGTGTAACAACGGGGTTTGTTTGTGGGTACAAAAATAACGGTATATACAGGAAAACGAAGTCGAATGTTCTTGTCTACTACATAGATTCTGGAAAAATTTAGATAAATAAAAACTAGTTTTTACATTAGTCGATGCGGAACAACAGAACAGGAAGATTAATTAAAAATCAATTTAGATTTAATATTAACTTTTTATTTATTCTTGCGAAAATGAAATTATATATATGTATATTTATATATTATATATATATGTTTATATCTTTTAATATAAAATACGAAAAGTTGGTTAAAAAATGAAATAATTTTCGATCTATTGAGATTTAACTGAATAACTAAATTTACCCGCAAAACGCCTGCTCCCGTACAATTCCATTGCGAAATGTACCCGCACACAATGCGTTAACATCATGTAAAACTTAATTGAATGTTACATAGCAATGCAAATTTCAAAATAAAAAGTTCTTATTCTCATCTTACACAAAATTGTTCAGTTGAGCCAGAACTAAATAGTATGAAAGAGCTAAATAGTATTTTTCAGACATATGAAATTTCCTTTTTATTTGTATGTCAAAGGGTAAAATAATATTACGGATAGGAGGAACACTGCTGTCGTTAAGGTCCTCGTAATTTAGAAGCAAGGGCAAGTGCTAGACCACCAGGAGCTGGACTTATAATTTTCAGATGTATTGTTTGGGAACTTAGAGAAGATTACGGCCATGAACCTATTTTACGTGCCCCATTTGCCATTTTGAATAAACAAAACAGAAAATAACATTTAAGAAATATAATAATAATTTAACCAAAGCAACAAGTTTAATTATAATTATATTCTAAAATAATATATTTTTGTGAATTCTGTACCTAAAAAGGCCAAACGATGGCCGATTGGTTAGGGTGCTGGCCTTCGGTACTGGAGTTTGTGGGTTCGAATTCCACTATGGCATGGATGTTCGTAGCCGTTCAGAATCGGCTTTAAGCTGTAGGCCCCGGTGTAATTAGCCCTCGTGTTGCAAAAAGTAGACCGTAGCAATCTAAACCAAACTAAGCCAAGCTATAACTAAAAAGACAACTTTTCATGAAAGCCTATGTATATCTTTTGATTATGTTAACTTTTAGCAACTTCAGGATCATCAAGTTAATATCTTCTGTACCTAGTTTACGTAATTTAGATTCGGTTATTAGCATACTTCACGTGATATAATCTTAATACTATGATTGACTGGCTTCCTTGTACCACCATGGCAATATTTAAGCGAAATTAGAAGGTTTGAGAAGCAGTGCGCGGAGATTCTCAAAAAAGTCTACATTTTCATTCAAATCTTGTTCTTTTGTTTTTATATCCTTATGACTATACTTTATGCAGTTGTAGCTCTAATCTGCTCGTGAGTAAAAAACAATCCACTGAAATTATATATAAGTATACTATTATCCAAATGATATTATCCGATTATCCGTATTGACTACATATATGACTGTTACACAGCTATCCTAGAGTATCGTCTCGCAAACATTGTCGACGCTCATTAAACTAGAAGGCAGTCAATAAAGGGCGCACTCGACATGCGTAAATTTCGCGTAACTACTTGTGTTAACAATGTACCCTTGAAACTCCCTTATCGAAATTCCCTTTTAACGAGTTGTTACTGCCACGGCGCAAAACTGTTCGAAGAAATGGTGTCATACAGGAGAAGAGATAGTTTGTCGGCTCGATAGTATGACAAATATTTTAGAGGTACCTAAGGATGACTATTTTAAGGTAAGAGTTTATATGCATATATATATGACATGGACAAGTAGTTAAGGAATGGAAGACACATTTGATTTCATACATACAACTTATTTATTGTAATTCTTCTGTCCATAGCCATGCCATTTAGAAATCCTTACTTCTCATACTTTGCTACGACAAGCTAGGAGGATGTTATCATCCCGAGTTCCCGCTCAGAATTATCTCTTTTGGCTCTGCTACCTAAGCAAAATTCCTATGTCTACTTCCGCGTCGGCTTCTTTACTCTGTATAGTTCGGCTCGTGGGTATTTCTTCTATTATGTTATCTTTAATAAGTTCTAACTATTTTTAATTATATGTCGCTTAGTTCTTAACCCCCATTGTCAAACCTGACACATGTATGCAAATAATCTATTAACGAGTCCACTACTACCCTTTCTTTCCCCCTTACGTTGTAAATGTAATTTAGCAATCCTATTTTGATCTCGAATAACTGTAAATAATCTATTAACCATTTCACTATTACCCCTTTTCTACTATTTAAGCTTTAAACGTGACTTACCAACCCTATTTTGACCTCTTTGGAAATAATCTGTTAACGAACCCATTATTACTCTTCTTTCCCCCTTACGTTGTAAATGTGATTTAGCAACCTCATTTTGACCTCGAATTACTGTAAATAATCTATTAACCATTTCACTATTACCCTTTTTCTCCTATTTAAGCTTTAAACGTGACTTACCAACCCTATTTTGACCTCTTTGAAAATAATCTGTTAACGAACCCATTATTACTCTTCTTTCCCCCTTACGTTGTAAATGTGATTTAGCAACCTCATTTTGACGTCGAATTACTGTAAATAATCTATTAACCATTTCACTATTACCCCTTTTCTAATATTTAAGCTTTAAACGTGACTTACCAACCCTATTTTGGCATCTTTGGAAATAAACTGTTAACGAACCCATTATTACTCTTCTTTCCCCCTTACGTTGTAAATGTGATTTAGCAACCTCATTTTGACTTCGAATTACTTCAAGTAATCTATTAACCATTCAAAATTTCAAGATGTTTTTCTCCTTTCGAAAATCTTGAAATATGAAATTTAAATATCTTGGTGGATTTTTGCGGATGCACAAAAATTCAGATTCTGTAACTTTCGCAAAATTTAATTTTTATAGTAAAAAATACCGTAAAAGGAAAGTTTAGGAATTATTTGTGAGATATATACTACAACCAAGTGGTCGTCTTTATCTTTAAAGGAAAGTTTAAGTTAATTCAAATAAAATTTGGAATTTACGTCTACGACTGATAGTTGCAGGAAAAAAAGCCAATCCAGGACTTTTATCTGCACCATGCATAGATATTATGTTATTAAGGTATCCGTCTACGTTAAAAATGTCATTTCTTGCCAAAAATCATAATTTTTTTATTGCTCTGTTGTAAAATTTCAACTTTTAGGTTTCTAAATTTGTTTTTGTTTTGTTTCTACGGCATTTTAAAGAAAAGTTACAGTTGTTTTTAAACGCCAGTGACAGCTGTCAAAACAAAACGGAAGTAGCGACTTCGGAAAGGAAGTTGTGAATTTAAAGCTTTTAAAGATCATTTTTTGGACAAAACCGTTTTAAATTTTCATGAAGATTAGTTTAAACATTTTTCTAGTATTTTTAATAATAAGCAACTTGGCAATTAGAAAGCAAGAAAGTGTGGGGAATTTTAAACATGTATTTTAACTTTTTAATAGTTAAAGTTGCTTTCATAAACTTCAAATGCGTTTTTCTCAGAACTGTATTTTGAATAAAATGTTGAAACTTGAAATGTGATTTCACAAAAGGTTCTAAAAAAATTTTATTGAAAACTATTATGAATGCATTTGATAGTATTTAGTAGTAAATGACCTAAAAGGTTTAAATTTGGATAATTTTTAATGATGTTACACTTATAGTTAGATATAAAGGTAATGAAAATTCGTTAAAAATTCAATGTGTGTGATTTTGAAGGACCAAATTTTTTTACCAAATGTAAATTAAGCAAAGATTTTAGGTGATTCACTAGTCTAGTGTATAAGAAATGTGTTGCATCGAAAAATAATTTAATTTATTAAAAAATTAGACCTTTTGAAAAAAACCCGATTTTTTTTACTAAATTTTCTTTATTTATTAGAAATTTTATAAAAACTTCTCCAGGAATAAATTTTTAAATGCAATTCTCTATGATAATTTAAAAAATAAATCTAAAAATGTAAAAACATGAACTAGTTTCTACGTTTAAAGAAAAAATTCTCTGAACGTAAACGGATATATTAATTATATTTTCATTTAGCATGACGCATTTTTTTATTTACTTAATATGGCAATTCATTTTAAAGCACTACTTCCAACACTTTTATAAATGTTTCTGGAATATAAAGAAAATATGTATCGTTTAAATGAACAACAATTAATTATAAAGGTAGTAAAACAATACAAACAACATACCCATGCTTTAGGCATTAATGCGATAACAAATTCACAACAATTCATAAATGTTTATCATAATATTATGAAAGAAAATCCTTCAATTACATTTTTACGGTATTTATTCGCAATACAATGAGTTAACATGTACGCCATTTATAGATTTCTACCTCTCCTATGCTATAAAAATCAGGCTGTTCTAAAGATTTATTTACATACAAAACGTTTGGAGAACTTACATTAATAACTTTAATACTACAATAAATAGTCCTATTGTGTTATATGTTCGGTTCAAGTGCATTAATTTGAAAAAAGTACATCTGAATAGATAAATAAATCCCTTTCAAAAATGAATATGAAGCGATGCTTTGTTTCTCTATTGTTATAAGCTTTTTAAAAATGTTTAGAATATTTATTTAAGTAATAAAAAAATACTTCATTTCGACAAATGTTAGAATTACACAATAGGTTAAACGCTTGTTTGCAATTATATGTTTTTCGCGATAAATTTAGATTTCAAATTGAAAATTCATCCACTTCTTCGAATCAGAGAAAAAAATGTCAATGTATTTTAGAAGTAAATTATTTATAGATATGTTTTAGAGTAATAATCTTTATATATTACGTTGGAATGTGATGTAGGAATCTAATTTAAATTCTAGACTTGGAAACTTAGGAAACAGCGAAAACAGATTTAGAAATGTTAATTCTTAAACTATATTAATTTAATCTCTCTAATACTAAATTAAGGAGATTTTCATGTTCTTTTCCATATTTAGAAGCTATGAGAATATCGTCTATGTAAGGAGAAACAAAATTTAATCCTTGAAAAACTTGGATACATCTTTGAACTGTTGATGGGGCATTTTTTAAACCAAAACTCATTACATTAAATTCAAATAAACCAAAAGGTGTAATTATAGCAGTTTTACATTTATCTTTTTCAGCTATGGGAATTTTGAAATACGCTTTTTGCACATCTATTTTTGAGTAACCGTGTGTATCCGTAAATCTGTGCTGAAAATCCTCTATTCGTGGTATTGGATAGCGATCGGGTAGAGTCTGAGCATTTAAACGGCGATAATCTCCACATGGTCTAATTGAACCATCCTTTTTTGTAACTAGATGCAAAGGACTTGACCATTGGGATTTTGACATTCTTATAATATTGTTATCGAGCATGAATTTAAACTTTTCTTTGGCTATGGCTAGATGCTTAGGATCAAGATGGCGAGCTTTGGAATAAACAGGTTGGCCAGTAGTCTGTATAAAATGTCCAACATCATGTTTTGTTTTTGAAGGAAAAAGATTAGGCTTACAAGTTTCAGGATACTTTGAAAGAAGATTTGTAATTTTTAGAGTTTTGTTTAATGTGCTGACGTTGTTACTATTTGAAATAGCGGTAATGTCACCCTGGATATCGAGTTGAGTTACCCTATCAATTAATATTTTGTTTTTTATATCAATAAGTAAATTATATTTATGAAGAAAGTCAGCTCCTATTATACCTTTAGATACTTCGGCAACTATAAATGGAAGTTGAAATTCTCGACGTAATCCCAAATCCAGGCTTAAATTTGTACACCATACGTTGAGATTTCAGAGCCATTACCTGCAAACAGTTTGAGTTCATTCTTTTGTTTGTTTTTGGAGGTAGCTGGAATTATGCTTACATCGGCACCGCTGTCGACGAGGAAGTGCAAATTTGATCTTCGATCATGAACGAATAAACGAAATTTGCGACAATCCTTGAAATCTGTAGTAGAGTTTGTCGCCAAGTCCACTACAGGTTTGAGTTTTCCTGATTATCTTGCGTTTTCATTGTCCAACTACAAGGAAATTTACATTTTTTGGGGAAACATCTGGATCCAAATCGAAAATGGCAGTAGTATAATTTTCCATTGGGATCGAATTTTACGCGTCGACCACTTCGAGATCGAGACCGATGACGAAAATTAGCATTCCTTATTTTTGGTCTAGCACCAGCACGCATATTTAATTCAGCCATTTGTTGTTCTAAATGTTTAATTCTATCAATTAATTCACTACTATAATTTTGAGTAATATTACTTGTGCTGCATATTTCTTGTTTAGAACTCATATCGTTAATTTTATCAGCCATAACAGCTAAACTATCAATATTTTCATTACTGACAACTAAAATATTTTTATAGCTTCCGGTAATTTTCCTAGCCAAAGTGTTTTAATTAATTTTTCGGAAACATCAGAAGTGGCTATTGACTTCAATTTTTGCAACAGTTGGCTGGGTTTCATGTCGCCAAGTTCTATTCCTGTGATTAATTTTTGAATTCCTTCGATTTCAGTTTCCTTAAATAAATTTAAGAGTCTAAATTTTGAATCAGAATATTTAGTTTTACTGGTACTGCTAACTATGTCCCATACATTCTCGACATATTTTGGATCAAGTTGTGAAATTAAATAATTAAACTTCGTTTCCTCAGCTGTTATTCCGCTGATTTTAAATTGAGCCTCCACTTGGAAAAACCATATTTCGGGTTTATCAACCCAAAAAGGTGGTATTTTAACACTCACCTGGCATAATTCCTTGTCATTTTTGCTGACTTCACTGCTAACTTCTGTATTTTTGGTATAGAATCCGGAATTTTTGTCTTCTTATCACCTCCGGGTCATCAAATATATCGTATATTACTACGATATGAAATTAATTATACACTTAGTTTGAGCTATATTTATATTCTTATCCCTTAATCCGGCATATAATCCAATTAAAAGAATCGAAACATTTTCCAGTCTTCTTAAAACAAAAACTTTTATTTCATATGGATTTTTATATAAACTTTATAGCAAAACAAAAACTTTCAAAAAAACAAACTGCAAACGATTTTTAGACTAAAAATAAATCATTGAGTTTGTGCTACCACACCCTCACTACGAACTGCATAATCCCCGCAAAATCTCCTGATACATCTTAAGCACGTTAATTATAGTCAAAAAGTTCAAAACATCCATTATGCACAACAAGAAAGAAACAATCTAAAAAGAAAAAAACATAAATTCTACAACCTGACCACTCGAGACTACACGTCCTAACTCCAAGAATCCCGTAAGGGAAAAAAAATGGCTAGAAAGAAATTATTCCAAAGAGCCGGGTGCTGACGTCAGCGATCACGTGCACCAATGGGGCTGAAAGAACGAACTAGGTTTGCCACTACAAAATCCAATGTCAGGGTAGACAAAGCTAACCAGTCCTCGCCAGGCAAAACGCTCGAAAAATCGCCAAATTTGGCGACAAAATACGCGGTGTAAATATAGCATCTGTACCGTAGTCTTAAGTGGTTTTAATAAACGTATATTCGTCGAATATATAGTAAATTATTCGCCAGCACTAGATCTTTTCACCAAAAAACAACATGATGTAACATCTTATTGTATATGGAATTAAGATATTCTCTAGTAGAAACATATTTATTAAAAATGCATAACGCATTCTAAAATTTAATGGCGTTTTTTTGTGCCATTTTGCTATTATTCTTTTCTTTCTGAATATTATTACAATGTTGTTTGTCTTTTAGTAGTATTAAACTAGTGGTTTTAGACCTATAACTTGTGATTTTATTGAACATCTATTTGTCGAAAATATAATAAAATAATCTTCAGTGGCTAATCTTTCCACCAGAAATCAGCATGATTTAACATCTTACTGTATATTTATCGTTAGAAACGATGTTTAACACAGATTTCTGAGAGTTTTGTTTTTTCACATTTTACTCATCTAGAAGTACTTAAGTCTGCATTTTTAATAATCAACGTTGTAATAACAGTATACTTTTTTACTGTAAAAATTGATCTGATTACGTAGTTCGATAACTGTGTAGACGTTATTAAACATACTTCTTATTACAAATTACGAAAAAAGGGCTTCGATTATATATTTATGTTGTTTAATCGTAATACAATTAGATAGCATACAATGACAGGGATAGGTAAATCCCTAAGCTCTATATGCTTAAAAATTATGTTCTTATGAAAAAATATTGGTGTGCAAAACGAATGGAAATATTGTATAACTTAAATACTATAATAGATGATATTATTATATTGTATATATTCGATTAAAATATATTTTAAAATACATTTGCAAAAGAATATCCAAAGCGATAAAGCTTTTTCAAAAACGAATACGTAGCAATGATTCAGTTTATTTCGTTTATTTCGGTATTTATATATAAGCTATTTAAAAATGTTTAGATTATTTCTTCAAACACCGGAAAAATTTATACATCGAGAAATATTAGAATTTAGCAATACGGTAAACGTTTCTTTGCACTTATACAATTTTTGCAATAAATGGAAATTTAAATTAATAATTCATACGAAAAATTGTGTTTAACAATAAAACACAATTGGGAACTAAGAGTTTACAGAATTCTAGTGGTCTAATATTCTAATGTAAATATATATATATATATATATATATATATATATATATATATATATATATATATATATATATATATATATATATATATATATATATATTTTAATCCAAGGAAAAAAAAAAGTAAACGTGGTTCAGGTATCTATCTATCTATCTATCTATATATATATATATAGATATGCAATATATTAAAATTATTTAATTTCAATGTTTCCTTAAAAACCTCCTCTTTCGCATTCCAATTTCTTAAAATCTTTTTCCCAGCTTCTAAATGTCTTAATCAAAGGAGTATCCTCGACTTAAAATTCTTTCGATACATTTCCTAAAGCTTTCTGTCCTATAGATGTAAATTTTCTGTCTATTCAACACGTTTTCCAGCTGTCGCCGGCAAATGGCTCCGCGTTTTTCCCGATTTTAACAGTTTTATTCGCTGACTAAATTTCTTGTTCCTTAGGAAAATTCTTTCTGTTTTCCCTCTTAGGTGCACATCTGTTCGAACAGAGTGCTTTTTGTGTCTTTCTTTTGCCTGCCGTTGACTTGTAAAGATGTCCGTTTTAGCAGCTCTAAAATAAAGTTTTAATTAGACTTGTGCCGTTCTCTTCAATGTGGCAAGACTGCATCTTACCAAATTACTGCTAAGCTGATTAGGCTTCACCTTGTCCAGCAGTTGTATAATTCCTGGATTACACACACACACACACACACACACACACACACACATATATATATATATATATATATATATATATATATATATATATATATATATATATATATATATATATATATATATATATATATATATATATATATATAAGTGTGTGTGTGTGTGTAAACCAGCAACAATTTAATTCCGTGGGTTGCAATAAAAATTGTAGCCCCTATTGTTTTTACTTGCCCGGACTACTTGTCAAGGAGAAACTTACTAAACTAGCTTATTGAAGAATATGCAATCAGGCCATTCCATTAAAAAGAACCCGCAGAGTTTCTATTGGAACTTAAACTTTTATTGAGTTGAGAGAACATTTGTTTCACACTTAAAGCGGAAGGTAGAATGATTACGAAAACACTCAACTCTCGAACACTGACAGTCGGACTTCTCTCCTTGACTTCTTGAACACCCTCACTGTCGAAAACTTCGTCTCGACTTCCGAACTCTGAGAGTCGAAATTCTCTCCTCGAGTGTCTAACACTCCCACCATCTTGACTTTTCTTATTTTATATTATATTTATCTCTGTCCTTTCTTACTTCTTTTCGTCCAATTGAGAGAGTTGTATAAAACTTTCGGTCTCCTTTACCTTTCCTTAAAACCGCAAACATAGGAAAACCTTGCCCCTTCAAATTGGGCACTGTCCCTTAGGGACTCGTAAATAACTCCACAAAGATACATTCTTATTTAGTGTCACGGAGTATTACGGAGACGCCATTCTGATCTGGGACTGGGATCCGAACCCCGCCCGAGAATCCCGCACACGACGAAAAAATCCGCTGAATTAATTTTTATTGCCCTCTCCCCATTTCAAAAGATGTGTTGAGGTGAGATTTAGATACCAAGTAATTCACCTCTCATTTTATTTTTAGCAATTATATTAATTAATCAATCATATTTATTATATTAATGATCTAAATCGCCTCCCCACAATATTTTATTTTAAAAGAAAACCCTTCACAAAATATCCTATCTTTAAAATGGATCGTTCATAAACTGTTCCTTTTAAAATCGAAACCGTTTACAAAATTCTTGTGAAAAAAGATTTTTTAATACCTATTTTCTTTGTTTAATGTTTCCTTTATATTTAATGGTTAGATAGTTTATCGACGTTTAGATTACACATTTTTAATGCTATAACTATTTCACATAAGTAAATAAAATATAATAAAAAATCTAAAATTTCTAATTCCCAGATTCAGTATATTCAGAAGTTATTCGTAGTATTTTTCAATTTCAATGTTTTAGGCGTAATTTGCTTATTATGCTCATTTTAAAACTTAACTGCTTGCATAATGTTATTTTTATTTATAAATCTGTATATGTTTATAGGTACGTATATAGTCCTTTTTTAAATAGTAATCACCTATATAATAATAGCTTAAGTTATCTGTCCGTCTGTCCTCGAATTTATGAAGCGGTTAGACCTGGAATGGATAGAGGCATACTTATTGGATTCTTGATGACTTAGGGTTAACAAATTTCAAGGCGAGTAAAGTTTATCTTCTCCGGAACTATAGATCCAATTCTAAAATAAATTGGTACAAACATGCATCATATCACAGAGAAAAATACTGTCGTCTTTCAAACGTTCGAAATCCATCCCTTTCCCCTTTTCAATACCATTATTTCAAACCCTATTTTCCCCGGTTAAGAGCAGGCGATTGAATTTATCGATCCCATAATAAATAGGTAAAAATAATATTTCTTCTAGAATTATGAAGTCATTTCTTTAAACACCTCATTTAATCATTTCTTATTTTAAATTATTTAAATATATTCAGACGTTTTGTTGCTGGGGAAATAGATTTTAAGGAATTAGGATGGAAGAAAGGAGTTTTTTAAATAAATTGTTTAAGTATAATAATTTTGATGTATTATATACATATGTGTGTTTGTGTGCATATATATATATATATATATATATATATATATATATATATATATATATATATAAAGGTATATATATGTATACGTACACACATACGTATATATATATATATATATATATATATATATATATATATATATATATATATATATATATATATATATATATATATATATATATATATATATATATACATTAAGTATCACAAAATTTTCTTATACTGCATTATTATTTTACTTAAATTTTGAATAAATATACGATTTTTCAAGGATAATGCTTTTGAATGCAGTCTGAAAATAATAAGATAAGTAAACCACATGAAATATATGCATTCATTTTATTTTATTATAATATTTAAATGCTATGCAATATCGTCTACATTATTTTCGTACGTTTTATCACTGAACTTAGATACTACTTAAATAATTTTCTTTTATAGTTGGCTTAACCCTCTAAGCGGTTTGCACGTACAATTCCACTGGTTGTCACGTACAATTTTCGACCTCCAAAAACGTTCCGAAAATGGACGTATTGTACATTTCTGCCAGTGCTTTCCCCCATGGAATTTTGAGGTAGGAAGGTCAGATCGATTGTTTAGGAACTGCATCCCTCTTTGACTGACATTTATTGAGGGATGAACCCCTACTCCCTGAGGCACGAAAACCCTGATAGTTTCTCATGGCTTTGTAAATTTCTATTTCGAAGTATTTCGTTTGCGGTAACAGATGTATATCTAATTGCACCACTTAAATATCTTGGATGACTTTGGTAAAAAAATGTAAATATTTCTCTTAAAAGGTATTTTTATTCGTACTTTTAGAACCATTATTTCTTATGGGATGATCTTCGAGACTTGACGAGCTTTATGTGTATTAAAAATTAACAATCAATAATGTCTATTTATATATCTATTTATAACCGGAAGTAAAGGGACAATAACGAGGGTGGGTTTCCCGTATTCCAATCTAATCGACAAAAGGTGAAGTAAAAAAATCATAGAACATTTTGGTCACTGACACAATAAAACTTTTTTTCCTCGGTGTGTTCCACTTGGAGGTTAAATAATAGATTAGGTACATATGTAATAATTTTAAATCTAATTATCGATTATTTTTTGTTGCAAGATAATTCTCAGAAAAAAAAAAGAAAACGATTTTTTTACCTGCCTCATAGAGTATTTTACAATTCTGGAAAACTTAAAATTTTATTGATCCCGTCATATGACTGGATCATACATATGATATGTGTCTACACTTTTAAATTGACATGAAATGTCTTTACTTTATATTTTTTGAAAGATACATGAGTTTATTTGAAAGAAAACTGAAAAGTGGTAATCAGCATTTGCTATATGAAGAAGTTTTTAGTTGAAAGAAAACTTGCAGTGGAAATGATCATGAAAACTAAAAGTTTCTTAATGCTTGTGTTTCTTAAATATTCAAGAGTTGTATTTACTGCCACGCTCTATTTAGTTTATCGAGAAAGAAATAAAGCGAATAAAAATATACATATTTGAATAAATGCGGGATTTCATATGCATATACCATTGCAAAAGCAAGCTAACACCATATTTCCTAGTGTTTTTTTTATTTATTTAGTTAAATAAATGAAAAAGATGTTTGATGCATAAATAAATAGTAGTTTACGAAACGGTATATACCATCTCAGAGAAGTTTTATTAATGTACCTATTTATATGCGATACTAGTATACTTTTTCGTATTTACGAAAATAACATATTGAAATCTTTAGAAAGTCTACAAATAAGCAAGTTTTGAACAAATAAACCTTTGATCGAGATTCATAAGCAAAGCAAATTTTTGTTTGAGTGCAGCAAAATAATTTAGGGTTCAACAGAGATGCACATTCTAGAGTCTCCATAACTGTAGCTGCATAGAACTTACTCGAGCTTGTTCAAATATTTGGTTACTTCTGTTCCTATTTCTGATTCTCAATTTCTGTTTGTTACTACGTAAGAGACGTGAGATATGTCGGAATATACAATGCTCAAGAACATTTATTTCCTATCATCATCTTAAGGTAAAATGTTTACAAGTTGAAGGTATATTTTAAGTGTTCTTATTATGAAATGAGATTCTAAAATAAATAAATTCTATTATTTGTCATTAAATTATGTTTGAAGTTATATTTGAAGTCTACTGTGAGATTCTGGGCGCTAGTTTTATTATGTTTGTTGTTACAACAGCGATGTGAAAATATACAAGTACACTTGTGTGCAAAACTTAAGCAACAGGTGGGTTTTTTGCTATAACTGCACGAGAAACCATCTGAGAGACATGAAATTCAGAAGTGATGGAGGGTATTATGTACGTAAAGGATGACGAAAGCATCGGTGTTGAAAAAGGAATACAATTCATACGGTATGGGATCAATCAAAAACAAGCTTTATTGAACGCATAGTATCGTGACTCATGATTGTCTATCCAAGAGGAAGAACAACAAGCAGATGTTCCATAATGTGTTATATGACCTCCCCTAACTGCAATGGTTGCTTCGCATCGTCTCCACATATTCAGAATCTGCTGGTCCAACATTTATTGCGGTAGGAGTACCCATTCCGCAATCAGCATTTGTTTGAGTGTTTGGATGTTCTCCGGAGGATGTAAGCGTGCTACAATGCATCTCCCAAAGCATCGTGAACATATTCGATGGGATTTAAATCAGGGGATTACGCTGGCCAATCCATTCGACTGATACGTTCACTTTCCAGTAACTCGTCAACAGTAAGAGTCCGATGTGGCCGTGCATTGTTTGCATTACTGTGGCCAGACGCCTTCACAAAGTTGGCTTATTCGCTCCTTGACCTGAACGCTGCCTCCGGTTCAAAGTTGGCCACCGACCTCACCGTTTACAGTGGTGCAGAGATCACAAAAACTGGCCAACTGATCAATGGAGTCGGGTCCACTTTACCTCATTTTTATGGATGACAATGCACGAGGACATCGGACTCTTGCTAATTGAGGAGCTAATAGAAAGTGAAGTTATAACAAAAACCGACCTCTTGTTTAAATTTTGCTGTAAGTTTAAGTGTAAATACAGTACTCAGGAACTTTTTCTTGTATTATTAATACTTATAATAATTTTTTAACCACATGAAGCATGCAGTGTGTTTTTTTTTAATGCTGAATATTTAAGTATATAATCGATATTTTTCTACGATTTTCAATTTTTGAATGAACAACAACATTTTTTTTAAAATTGTCTCCAGACGTTAATATGTTGTATCTACAGACCATGTTTCTTCAGAATTATGCCTTTATTGTGTTTAAAATTTTTTTCTTCTAATATTATATATAAAATATGTAGCTTGAATTAAATAGAGAGCAAATATGTCAAGAAATATTTGCTATTAATCATTTGGATAACTTCTGTTATACATGTAGAAATGTTATACTTAGCAGTCAAAGACGAAATTTGATTCTACTAGCTAAAACTGTTACTATATTTCGGTTGTATAGGGGATGATAAGTATGAGAACTTGACACGTTATAAATCTTACATATTTTGTGTTACAGGTCTAACACAATAGGCTAATGGGTTTTGGAAACATGAACTTCGTCTTGCTCATTTCGTGGCATGAAATACGATATCATTTATTGGACTGCTATATTTGTATTACACAGGTAGGAAGAATTAAGAGTAAAACCAAATGCAAAGTATAGCATCCAAATTTGTCATCACCAATGAGGCCTATACCTGACAGTAAGATGTTATCAGTATCGCATTCTCTAGTATTCCTTTTTGTAGAAGTTATATCAGAAAAGTAAGCTGATATCAAAGTTCAAATTGAAGTGCATTTTGAAACAAATATTTTTCCTTCGAGTCTTTTCTATTAAGATAATGAAGATTTAAATGATTTCTTTAAAATTGTGAAAAAAAGAGAGAAAAACTACTTACATACTAAAAATAAGTACCAAATATTCTATTAGATTTAGATATTTGTTTTCGTGGGTCAGAAAAATATGTTTTAACTTCATTCTCTGGTTTTTCTTAAGAAAACAGTTTGAGTTTAACATGTCTTTACTGTTAATATTACAAAACGATATACTAAAATAAATTTTATCCTTCGTCACTAATTTAGATTAAATTAAATTTTATTTAAGGATAAATCTATTTTATTTGTTCATTTATTTACATGGGGTACTCAAGGATAAATCTATTTTATTTGTTTATTTATTTACATGCAAATAATGTGAGGTACGAAAAACACAACGCTCAAGAACATTTTCTTGTATTAATGACTTTAGAAAACAGAGTTTAAGAGTTGATGATCTAATATTAATTTAACTTCATGGGGTTCTAAAATCAGTTCTATTTTTGGCCACTAAATTAATATTTAAGTTTTATTCTGTGATAACTTTATTACGTTTGTTACTATTAAAATTAGAGAAAAACTACTTACATACTAAAAATAAGTACGAAATATTCTATTAGATTCAGATATTTGATTTCGGGCCTCAGAAAAATATGTTTTAACTTCATTCTTTAGTTTTTCTTCTTAGGAAAAACGTTTATGAGTTATAGTATGTCTTTAATGTTACCATTACAAAACGAGATTCTAAAATAAATTTTATCCGTTCATCACCAATTTAGATTCAATTAAATTTTATTCAAGGATAAGTTTATTTTATTTGTTTATTTATTTATTTGGGGGAGGGGTTATTTAAATAATGTAAGATCTGTCGAAAAACACAGTGCTGAAGAACATTTTCTTGTATTAATGACTTTAGAAAAGAGAGTTTAAGAATTCATGATCTATTATTAATTTAACTTCATAAGTTTCCAAAATCAATTCTATTTTTGGCCACTAAATTAATATTTAAATTTTATTCTCGGTCAACCTTATTACGTTTGTTACTATTAAACTTACAGAAAAACTACTTACATACCAAAAATAAGTATGAAATATTCTATTGGATTCAGATATTTGATTTCGTTGGTCAAAAAATTACGGTTTAACTTCATTCTTGGTTTTTCTTCTTAGAACTTTATGTCTATAGGTCTATATGTCTTTACTGTTAATATTACAAAATGAGATTCTAAAATAAATTTTATCCGTTCGTCACTCATTCAGATTCAATTAAATTGTATTCAAGGATAAATTTATTTTATTTGTTTATTTATTTTGAGGGGTTATGCAAATAATGTGATATATGACGAAATACACAATGCTCAAGAACATTTTTTTATATTATAGAACAGATTTTTAGACTTGAGGATTTATTATTAATTTAAATTCATGAGTTTCTAAAATAAATTCTATTTTTGGACTATAAATTAATATTTAAGTTTTTTTCTGGGATAACTTTATTATGTTTCCTACTATTAAAATTACAGAAAAACTACTTACATGCTAAAAATAAGTGCGAAATATTCTATTAGATTCAGATATTTGATTTTGTTGGTCAAAAAAATATGTTTTAATTTCAGTCTCTAGTTCTCTTCTTAGGAAAAACGTTTATGAGTTATAGTATGACTTTACTCTTAACATTACAAAACGAGATTCTAAAATAAATTTTATCCTTTCGTCACTAATTTAGATTCAACTAAATTTTATTCAAGAATTTATTTGTTTATTTATTTATTTATTTATTTGAGGGGGGGTTATGCAAATAATGTGAGATATGACGAAATACACAATGCTTAAGAACATTTTCTTGTATTAATGACTTTAGAAAACAGAGTTTAAGAGTTGATGATTTATTATTAATTTAACTTCATGGGGTTCTAAAATCAATTCTACTGTTGGCCACTAAATTAATATTTAAGTTTTATTCTGTGGTAACTTTATTACGTTTGTTACTATTAAAATTAGAGAAAAACTACTTACATACTAAAAATAAGTACGAAATATTCTATTAGATTCAGATATTTGATTTCGTTGGTCAAAAAAATATGTTTTAACTTCATTCTCTGGTTTTTCTTCTTACGAAAAACGTTTATGAGTTTTATTATGTTTTTTACTGTTAATATTACAAAACGAGAATCTAAAATAAATTTTATCACTAATTGTTCATCACTAGTTGAGATTCAATTAAATTTTATTCAATGATAAATTTATTTTATTTGTTCATTTATTTAGTTGGGGTTATGCAAATAATGTGAGATATGACGAAATACACAATGCTCAAGAACATTATTTTTATATTATAGAACAGAGTTTTAGAGTTGATGTTTTTTATTAATTTAACTTCATGTGTTTTTAAAATCATTTCTATTTTTGGCCACTAAATTAATATTTAAATTTTATTTTGCAATAACTTTATTACGTTTGTTACTATTAAAAATAGAGAAAAACTACTTACATACTAAAAATAAGTACGAAATATTCTATTAGATTCAGATATTTGATTTCGGGCCTTTAGAAAAATATGTTTTAACTTCATTCTTTAGTTTTTCTTCTTAGGAAAAACGATTATGAGTTATAGTATGTCTTTAATGTTAACATTACAAAACGAGATTCTAAAATAAATTTTATCCGTTCATCACTAATTTAGATTCAGTTAAATTTTATTCAAGGATAAGTTTATTTTATTTGTTTATATATTGGGGGGGTTATGCAAATAATGTGAGATATGACGAAAAACACAATACTGAAGAACATTTTCTTGTAATGACTTTAGAAAAGAGAGTTTAAGAGTTGATGATCTATTATTAATTTAATTTCAGGAATTTCTAAAATCAAATCTATTTTTGGCCACTAAATTAATATTTAAGTTTTATTCTGCGGTAACTTTATTATGTTTGTTGCTATTAGAATTAGAGAAAAACTACTTACATACTAAAAATAAGTACGAAATATTCTATTAGATGCAGATATTTGATTTCGTTGGTGAAAAAATATTTTTTTAACTTCATTCTGGTTTTCTTCTTAGGAAAAATGTTTATGAGTTATATTATGTCTTTACTGTTAATAAAACAAAACGAGATTCTAAAAGAAATTTTATCCGTTCGTCACTAATTTAGATTCAATTAAAATGTATTCAAGGAAAAATTTATTTTATTTGTTTATTTATTTATTTGGAGGGGGGGGGTGTTATGCAAATGATGTGAGATAGCACGAAAAAATAATGCTCAAGAACATTTTCTTATGTTAATAACTTTAGAAAAGAGAGTTTATGAGTTGATGATCTATTATTAATTTAACTTCATGAGCTTCTAAAATAAATTCTATTTTTAGCCACTAAATTAATATTTAAGTTTTATTCTGTGATAACTTTATTACGTTTGTTACTATTAAAATTAGAGAAAAACTACTTACATACTAAAAATAAGTACGAAATATTCTATTAGATTCAGATATTTGATTTCATTAGGTCAGAAAAATATGTTTCAACTTCAGTCTCTAGTTTTCTTCTTAGGAAAAACGTTTATGAGTTATAGTATGACTTTACTGTTAACATTACAAAACAAGATTCTAAAATAAATTTTATCCGTTCGTCACTAATTTAGATTCAATTAAATTTTGTTCAAGGATTTATTTATTTTATTTGTTTATTTATTTATTTATTTGGGTGGGTTATGCAAATAATGTGAGATATGACGAAATACACAATGCTCAAGAACATTTTTTATATTAATGATTGTAGAAAAGAGAGTTGGTTAAATTAATAATTAATAAAGTTAAATTAATATTTAAGCTTTATTACGTGGTAACTTTACTATGTTTGTTACTACGCAAGCAGCGTGAAGATACGGGGAAATAAAATACTTCTAGAAATTTTTCTAGAAATAATAATCTTAGCGAAGATGTTTATGAGTCGAAGATCTATTTTTGATATTCACATTATATAACGAGATTCTGAAATAAATTTTATTTCTTTGCACCTAATTTATATTCATTGAAATTTTATTCTGTGATAGCTTTTTTTTTATTTGTTACTGTGCTCAAACGGTGTGAGATATACCGAAAAATACAATGTTCAAGAACATTTTCTCATATTAATATTCTTAAAAAAGTATTTTTAGGAGTTCATATTCTCTATTAATGTTCGCATTTCGAAACGAAGTTTCAAAATGCATTCGATTTCTTCACTTTTAATTCTCATTCGAAGAAGTTTTTAATTTGCGATGTTCAATTACCAACTTTATAATTAATAAAATAGATTTTTATTCTCTTATTTCAAAGTTTCAGTGCATAGACTTTTAAAGAAAATCTTAACAATTTCTTCCTAAAAGGAAAATAGATCTTCTTTTGTTTTATCAGTTGTTACTTAACATTTCACCTTTAGAAATGTTTATTGTCATTTATTTGTCTTATGTTAATTATGATCTTGTGTTTATAGTATCTTTAATAGTTTATTTATTTTATAAAATATGTATACTAATTATTTAAAGAAAAAATTCAGAAAACGTTTTAGAATCAGTACTATTCCAGAATGTTTTACACCTACCTTTAAATCTATAAGGTTCTCATTATTCAGCTGTACTCATCTAGTTGAAACTGAGAGAGGGTCGGTAGGTAAGCTTACATACAGGTATCGGGATTCTACAGGCAACCCTAAAGGTTGGCTTTGTGCATTGTTCCCATTCAGGTAGAGCTATCTCCATTTGGCAACACATTTGACTAATTTTAGCAACAGTATTCTTATATATAAGACTCTGGCAAAACCGGTCGGCAAAGGCGTCAATCTCATAATCTGAGAAATTCGAGTTTGTTGTGGCGGCCAATATCCGCTGTGTTCATTAACGGCGGATGGGATCCATAAAATAAGTTCCTATTCGCAATATCCTCCAAATTCATACGATACCTCTGGAGGTGTAAGGCCAAGACTGAGGGTCTCCGGTTGGTCTCCGCTTCCAAATTACGAGGACCCAGCAGAAGAAATGTTACTCGCATTCGTAGCATTTCTTTAACTACATGTACTCTCTGGGTGGTGCTAAATCAGTAAAATCTTCACAGCAGTGTTTGGTATAAAGATCTCTCTCTGTACTGCAATCTGCATTGGAAAAAAATTATTCTTATATGCCAAAGAAATTTCGAAAAGGCTTTTAGACCAGTATTTTTTAGAATTTTCTATAGTTACATAAAAAATTTTCAAAAGGATTCACTATTTAGTCAGAATAACTACAAAATCATCTGTTAGCGAGACTATTTCCCATTACGATTTATATCGTCTAGATATTATGGATTATTTAGCTTAGGCTGAGACCTGATGTTTGTGATGTGTAAACTGAATATTTTTGTAGTTATTTATTGTTGCAATCATTGTATGATAGTGTTTTCTAATATATTCTACAGTGCTAAGAATAGTGTTTAAATGAAGATTGTGGTAAATGGAAAAACGAACTATGATCTATAGCTTTTCCTTTTGTATTTTTTGCAAAGTTTTTGCCTTTCAGAATGGCAACGAAAAGGAAGAACGTTTTTTTGCTTTTGTTTTTTGATTAGGGTTTTGAGTTGTTCTTTGAAATCTATGTATAATGTTCGTGTTTTTTAGCGTTATGTCAGAACGTGTTAAATAAATGTTTTATTCGTAGCAGAAGGCTTCTTCTTTAAATTGTGTTCTGAAGAATATATTTTCCAGTGCGCTCCGTAGAATCCAAGAGGGAAAGGGTAAAAGCCTTTTAATATTATTTTTCGATAATGCTCTTCCTTAAGTTCGAAATTTAATAGTTAGCTTGCTGAATAGGGCAAGGGATTACTTGTCCATATAGGAAGGTCGAATGATGACCGTATGGTAGAGCGCTGCTCTTCGGTGTTGGAGTTCGCGGGTTAGAATCTAGTTGCTGGCATGGGTGTTCATAGCTATTCGGAATCGGCTTTAAGCAGTCGGTCCCCATCAGCCCTCGTGAGTATACGTAGAGCTCCAAACTCAACCAAACCAAATAGGAAGCCGAATCGAGCAACATTATCACGCGACTATTTTATTAAAATTAAAATTAAGTTTTTAAAATGCTGTATTTAACAAGATTGAGTTTCTCCCCAAAACTCACATGAAATCAAATTGAAATATAGAAAAAAAATGATAGACAGTTTTTCTACCAAGATAATACCGCTGTGACAGTGTATCGTTTTATAGCGCCTCTCAAAAAATTCCTAGATTCTAGAGCTGGCAATATTTTCCTCCTTTTGTGGATTTTTTTTCAAACGAGAAATATTATCCAGCAATAGAAGAAACAATAGAAAAATCATGAAACGTGTATTGGAATAAACCAGAACGAGTTTATCAAACTGCATAAAATAGCTGTAAAAAAATATGACAACACTTTCTCAGTGCGACCATTGACACCTAATCCGACTGGTTTTGTTCGAGTCTTATATATACGAATATTGTTACTAAAATTAGTCAAATTTGTTGTGTGGTTGGGTTACAGGTGATAAGGGATACAATTATTTTTTTTACAATCTTGAAACTCATCGGAATTTATATTCTAATTATCTCTTAACAAATAAATAAATAAATAAAAAGGAATTTAATATGTCCGAAATTTAGTGTTTTAATTTGGTTTAGAAGAAAAGTTTAGTACAAGTTGAGAAAAAAATGTTTTAGTTCGAAATTTGGATTATTATATAACATATAACCCGATTAATTTATTATATTTATAACAAAGAGTTACACTTCTACAACGCCAGCACGAAACTGACCAAGAGGTTAAAGTGATGTGAGCGACCCTCCTTCAACCCCCTTGGTCAAGAGGAGTTACTAACCGCGAGTAGCCTCCTTCGGCCCAGGCGATGCTGTCCAACGAACTTTTTCGAGAGGTCTGTTGGCCGCCTCAGAGAGAGAGAGCACGAAAGAAGGAGTGTGAAGCTTAATATCTTCTGCGGCAGTTCTAACACCATTTTCTTTTTAAGACCAAGACGCCATGTTGGCCAGATCTTGGGCCGAGTGGGGTCCCTTTGTCATGATGGCCTAATTAGCATTTTTATTTCCTATTTACACCTTTATATATATTCAAAATAAAAAAAATTCAGCAGGAGGAATTATTATTGTTTTTTAATTTTTTATTTTCTAATGGGTACTCCACTTATACTTGCGGCTGGCCTAAACGTTCATTCGGTTTTCACCTTAACAATATTAATGAAGAACAATTAGTTAAAATAAAAACCAAAGAGTCTCTCAAGGTATGAACTGCATAGCGTTTATCGGAAACAGGTTTTAATGAATTGGATTAGTCAAAATCTACAGCTCGTTGGTTGGTATTGTATCCATTTTAGAATTAATATGACTTCTTGTGGAAAGATTGTTGAGATTTCCTAGTGAGGTTGAACTTCTAAGAAAGGATCTTTAGAAGTGAGAAGGAGGGTCCGAGAAGAGACTTCCAAACTTGGCAACTCAAGAGGGAACATTTAAGAAATTGCAAACACGAACCTATTTTACGTGCCCGGCCGTCTTTAATGAATTTTGGCAGACTCAAGCCTCGATTTCACATCTCGAAGTTAAAAAATCAGTGGGAAATGACTGAGCTACTAGGGTTAAAAAAATGATTTTTAAGCAGATGATAAAATGCTTTTTAATATATTCTTATGCTAGGAACGAAAAAAGAATATGAAAATATATTATTTGTAGAGAAAAATGATGAAGGTTTATTGTTTCATAACTTCCTAGTATGGAGTAAAGGAAGCATTGTAATCTAAAAAAACATGTATCTTTATAATAAAAAAATATCAAGGCATAGGATTTTTATGCAAATGGTCGCCGACCGATACAGTATTATCTTGAGAAACGAAACGAATTTTGAATCTTTGAAGGTTCCTGCAAATGATAATATTGATGAGACATTATATAAAAATAAAATAAAATATACATATAGGCATACAAGGAAATCGTGATATCATAATCCTGTTTTTAATTATATAAATATGTAAAAGGCGATCAGTAATATTACCAAAAATTACAGTATTTTGAGAAAATGACTAGTATAAAAGTGTAACAAGGATAAGATATATATTCCAAGCTTTCGGGTATACGAAAGCTTCAATTATTAGTCTTGTACCGAGGTACTTTCCCACGAAGGTCAGCACGTGCATTCACAGATGTGGAAGAAATGTCCGAGAAGAATTTAGGTGCAGCTGTTGACTTCGAGTTTTAGGGACCCCTGCGAAGGAGTTATTGATCACGGAATGGCACAAGCGTAACAGGCAGGTTCTCACAGAGATGTAACCTTGAGTTATGGGGGCAGGGGTTAAAAAATAATATCAGCTTTCACAAAAGGGGCTATTTTAATGAGCCCACCTGCACGCCCGAAGAAGGTGCACATGTGGGAATATTTCCCCAACAAGCGAATGGCAAAAAAAGGGGGCGTTAAAACCGAGGTGATGAGTTGGGAAAGAGAGTGAAGGAAAAGGAGTCGAAGTCGGGATTCAAGAGTAGCTGGACATCGAAATCCCTTGCCTACATGCCAGCACCGAGGTCCTGTACGCCCGAACGCCCGGACCGACATACAGCATGATAAAAGCCCCTGCCTGCTGCCCTGTAATGACTGGAGTTAAACAGATTTAACATATTCATGACGGTTATTTAGGCCTCAGGTAGTATATCAATATTTAGATTAAGGAATAACGTATAACAAAAGAGAATTGTAATAATTATTATGTATTGAGGAATATAAAATCCAAATAATTGCTGGTTATGTTATATGGTAATCAAGTAATGTAGCAATTTGTAAATAGTGTACAGAATAAATGTT